>BLBF01000026.1:15929121-15954690 GCA_015471245.1 Laticauda colubrina | reverse complement strand
TTATTATTATTATTATTATTATTATTATTATTATTATTATTATTATTTGCTGAAGCCATTACTCAAAGTGTAATTATTTCACACTCTTGACTAACTGGTTGTTGCTCCTTCCTTTTTTCCCTGCCTGACATGGTCAATACAATACGATTCTGGTATATGGGTATTTTGGAAATACCCCCCAAAGGATTGTCCTTTCCATCTTTATGTCAACGAGCATGTTTATTTGTCTGACTAACTATTGTACTTGATCTCATTATGCATATAGTGTTTATTCCCATCTCTCCCATTAAAAATACATATCCACAGTTAATTGGCTATGGTTACTTTCATATGAAAATCATATTTAGACCTCTAAAACATCTAGTTTAATATAAATTAATATAAATCTTTTTTATATTTTTCCATATGTCCCATCCTTCTCAAATATCTTTTCTAAGCTCAACTGTGCAGAGTTTTGTTCTTTCTTTTGATAGTCCTCCCAGAAAGTTATTTGTTGGAGAAATGTAGTAATTTAATTTAAACATTTACTTGTATAGGCACTTTGGGGTATATAATGAGATACATTTTTTAAAAAAGACCATGTTTTGCAAGTTTAAATTGAAATTTCCTGGAACAATCTCAAATCATTTGTAGAGTTTTTTTAAACTGTGTCATTTATGTAAAATGTGTGGTTTTATCAGAATTATTCTGCCGAGAATAGTTTTATCATTTCTTCCTTTAATATGAGCAACTTAAATGAATTAAGACAAATGAAAAGAAATTGGCTCTTCTATCCAGACTATGAGCCAAAAATATGAAATGTAAGCATTTCTCTTGATTAAGAGTAAAGTTTTTAAAGGTGTTTGAATACTTGCTACAAAAATAGGGAGAAATGATATGATTATTAATTATTCTGAAGCACTCAGCTGATTTATTGTTTTAGAATTTTAATAATATATTTGTATAGCATGAAAAAGGCCTTTTTGTCTCCTGGCAAGAAACCATTCTGCTAAAAAACAAAACACAGGGACAGATACAGAGTCTTCTTCCAATAGCTATTGAATTGATCTATTTATGATTAGTCTTTTCCAGACTTTGGATATTATAAAATACTCTGCAATGACATAAATAATCTGAAATATGAGATGCAGTAAAATGTCAGATTTTTGTGGATTTGTATAAGATTTGGTGTTTTCAAGCAGAATCTTGAGAGATTTTGAAATCTTTTAACATTATTTTATTTACGGGGGGGTCAGTGGAGTATAAAAGATGGGTAAATATTTGGAACAAGTGCATCATTTATTTTCATACTGTAATTGTCAAATAATATTTGTTAGGATTATTCAGAAAAATTTAAGAATTACTAAATCAAAGATTTGACTATACACAATTTTGATACAGGTCTATAACTAATATAACTTTGATTCTTAAGAAAAGATAAGAGATACACATTTAAAAGTAAACATGGAAATCCCAGGCAAATTTATTAGGAATTACATTTCGTTAATCAAAATGGGCCTTAGTTCCCGGTTCCCTGAAGTCCAAAACCCAATTCAAAACCCTTAAACAATAAAAAAAATGAAAATTAAACTTTAGCTAACATATTACTTCCTTGTTGAAACCACCAATGCATGCACTCTTCCATAATTTTGTGTTGCTTGTTCTCTGTGCAGTTTTATACTACAAAACTACCAATTGTTTGTCTACAATCCATTTCTCTTTAAACATTTAAATAAAATATCCTTCCTGGCTCCCTGATTGAATTTGGTAAGATGTAGAATTGGCAAGTCCCCACTTTCCTTTGGACAGGCTAACTCTTGTATATTTGATAACCATGAATTAGAAAGTGTGATTGGCATTGTAGCTGCAAACATGGAGCATTGTAACAGCTAATGTTTTTTTTTTGCTGTTAGTGAGAAACACTTTACCCCAACAACACTTTGGGATAAAGGTACAGAGGAGGGATAGGAAAGACTTTAGGGTGCATGGCATGTTTCAAAAGGGCAGATCATGGTTCTTCATCTTCATCTACATTGATTTGCTTATTTATATTTTGCATGTGATATTGACTTGGAAAAAATCAAAATGTAATAGATGCTTTAAAAGAAATAAATTTAGTATTTGTTTTTTATACAAAATATTTATATTACCTATTAGTTTTAAGAGACAGAATTTCAAGAAGATCCCAATGAAAAATGTGTAAGCCACACATGGCCACATTTCCTTACATTTTACATTATATTTTGTTTGTTATCAAATTCATTAGTTATTCTTATTACATTTAAACTTCAGATGACAAAAATGGGTATTATGCATCAGGTGCCTTATAAGAGTAGGAATTTCAATAATATCCTAGAGATTTTTGTCCTTGTTAGGATGCAACTTTTAGAAAAGTTGACACTGAGAAAACTTCTCATTTTCCATATTTTCTTTTTTGTTGATAATTTTGTTGTATTTTTATATTATCCACAATTTTCTAATAAACATTATTAGCATATGTTGTAGAACTGGATGTTACTGCAGGATTCTGTGTAGTATCCAGGACAACTTGTACAAATTAATCGACTGAGTTCTTGTTACTATCATGCTAATTGGTCTGACTCCCTAAAAGTAATAAAAATATTTCTGATCTTTTTATCTATGCTATTAATTAAAAGCTCCAAGTACACCTTAACCATAAGTACATAATATACATATTAATTTTGATCATTAAGAATGGTTAGTTCACATATTTAAAATTTGATGCTTCTGAAATATTCTTGTAACATGCATTATAACTCATTTCCATGCCTAATTTTTCTTCCCAATTTTCAGTTTTCTGGTCAGTTTTATGGTTGATGCTCGAGGTGGTGCTATGCGGGGTTGCAGACACAATGGGCTTCGAATCATTATTCCACCTCGGAAATGCACTGCTCCAACTCGAGTTACTTGTCGGTTGGTCAAACGCCATAGACTCGCCACAATGCCTCCAATGGTGGAAGGAGATGGTCTTGCTAGTCGCCTTATTGAGGTTGGGCCTTCTGGCGCTCAGTTTCTTGGGTAAGGATTTTCTTTTAATAATCCCAAATACTAATTAACAAGAAAATGATAATCTCATTTGAGCCAGGGTTGGGGTGGCTTTGGCATTTTAACAGTAGAAGTGAAAAGATTTGCAGTGCAAAGAAAGGAACTGATAATTCAATCAGCTTGTAAAGCAAGTCAGGTTTGCTGTGCTTCCTGAAATCAACTGATGTAAACCATGCTCAGCTGTAAAAGAAAATCCATTTTGTTATAATATCATCAATTAATGACCTATTCTCTTTTAAGGTAAATTAATTAGGTTAATTACCTAACCTCTTTTAAGGTTAAATAAAAATAGCAGCAGAAATGTTGTCAATACAGATGTAATACCTGTTGAAAAATACAACACAAGCTAATGCTCCCTTTACAAGGAACTTGTGTTCTCTCAGTAGGTATTTTGTCAGTAATTGAGACCTCCCGGGAAGCAGAAACTGGTGATTTTTCTGGGGCCAAGCAATAGAACTGCTTCTCTGACTGTAATTTAACCTTATATTGCAAGGCCTCCCAGAAAGATCAAACTTGCTGCAAAGGTTTCAGCAATTTTTGTTTTTGTTTTTCTTCTGTTGTTCTTTTTTGTGCTGAAACTATCATTTTCAACACTTTTATTTTTACTGACATTTTCCCTTATCAGTGGTGGCATCCAAAAGTGGATGATCAAAGGAAACCCTTCTATTGCTTAGAATGAATGAATGGCTTCTGCTGGAAACCAAAGGATGAAGGCATGAAAGGAAAGCTTAAATCTGTTACGAAGCAAATTAGACATACCTAAGGCCGTTAACCAAGTTTTAAGTCTGAGTTGTTTTCTAATAATATCTTGTTTTAAAGGTTGGGTTTTTAGAAGAAATTTGGTATGCATTATAGCTAGGCAAAGCATCAATCTCCTATCAACTTATTATTTTGTTATTGCTGTAATTTAGCAAGGAAATGAGAATATCCCTACATTTAATAAATAAAGGCAAATTTGTAGTGAAGGATTGCTGCTAGAATTTCAATGAAGCACCATTCAAAACTACATACAGATTTACATTAAAAATGCACCAGATCCAAATCAAGTGCCTATGCACATCATGTATTTTAAGTTCTTATCTTAATTCCAGCATAAAAATGACCAAGATTATTTTATTTTCTTGGCCTTGTGAGGATTGCCTATGAAAACTGGCACAGGTTGAAAAGTTTTCATATAATTTCCTAAAGGCTGCATCTACCATGGCATTTTCCTGGGTGGTGTCCTGGCAGTGAAATCAGAGACATTAAACACTTCTAGCCAAACCAAATCTTGTTACCATATTGTCATGCACTTTTTCATCAGTTCTTCATGACTCCCATTAATTTCAAGAAGTGATGCTAATGTATCATTGGACCTATTAATAAACCATAAGGTTCTCTGTTATGGGAGAGTTATTTTTTAAATTGCTGTGGTAAGACGGTCATTTTCAAACAAGCAAACAAACAAACAAAAAAGGCAGAAACCTGTTCAGTATAAGCCTAATTCCACTCTGAGCAGACAGTGGCACTGGGGTTCAGTTCAAAAAAATAGTACATGAAGGTATTTATGTACTATTTATATACAGTGGCACTGGGGTTCAGTTAAAAAAAATAGTACATAAAGGTATTTTTTTTTTATTCTTTCTTTCACTGCTGCTTTGGATGTACTCAGTAAACTTCACCTGCCTACGGCTCCTCCCCCACTTAATGAGGGAGAAAGTTTGGTCAGCCGAATCCTACAGCTGGGGCCTCCAGGGACCAAATTTCTTGGGTAGGAGAGACTTAAAACAAATTGATGGATGCCGGCCTTCCCATTCTTCTCCTTCTGCAATATTATTTTTTTATGTCATTGTGCCCATGACATTGTCCTTTCTATGATTTTATAGTATATATTCCTAACCTTTAGTGGACCATTTCTAGTCCTTGTGATATGTGCTTGTTGTTTTGGTGATATGTTTCTACTTTTTCTTAAAGTTCCTTGACCTCACCTTTGATTTAGCATGAGAAAATATTAGTTATAGAATGTACCAGTCACTTCTGCTGTTATGTGCTTGATGTCTGTAGCAAAGCAACCTGGACTGAAAGTAAAGGAATCTGTTGGATTATTACTATCATTATTTTGCTACTATAGTACCCAGTATGATACATATCTTATATATTGAATATAACATAACATTTAGCATGATCAATAAATATGGCTACATAATTCAATTCTTCTTGTGAAATTATTAATATATCAATGTATGTACAGAGTTTACAAAAGTAGAACGTATGTTTTAAGGCAGTGAATTAGAGATATGCATCATAAACATTTTTAAATCTTTGCATTTATGAAATAATCTAAAATGAATATTTCAATATATTCACCATATTAAAAAAAGTTTCAAAAATGTCAGTTAAAATAGAGAGCCAATTAAAACCAATGCAAATAAAGCACAAAAATATCCTGTTACTTAAAGTGGTTTCTTTTATCCTCTACAGGTAGTCCTCATCTTACAACTGCACTGAAAAATTTTTGTCACACTTATGACAGTTGCAGCATCCCCAAGTGATCCAAATTCAGATGCTTGGCAACTGGTTCATATTTATGATGGTTGCAGGGTCCCGGGGTCATGTGATCCCCATTTGCAACCTTCTGACAAGGAAAGTCAATGGGGAAGCCAGATTGTATTAAAATAACCATGTTACTAATTTGACAACTGTGAGAAGAAAAGTTGCAAAATGGAGAAAAATTCACTTAACAACGTCTTGCTTTAGCAACAGAAATTTTGGGCTCAATTTTGGTCAGAGGTTGAAGACTACCTGTGTTATAAAACATAATTTTTCTTTAACATTTATACACGCAGTGCATTCTTTATAAGGATTCCTGCCTACAATTCCATACTTCAAAATAACTTTCAATTTTATGGATTTTATCAGCGTTTAAAAACAAAAGATATATATTCATATCTGTTTCTTTTTGCAAGGTTCTATTTATATATAATAAAACTAGACACTCACTGATCATAATCCTTAGCTGCAGTATGAAGATACTATCACTGTAGTATGCTTTTTCACAATCATAGGAAGGAATAACAAGGCAGAGTTCCAGGTCTTTTTGTTACAGGCTTTAAACAAACTATCTGTTTGTTTCTCTATTGTCACAATCTTTTAACATGATGTATTGCTGTGATAGGCCTGTGATTGTTGAAATCCCTCACTTTGCGGCATTACGTGGTAAAGAAAGAGAGCTGGTGATTTTGCGCAGTGAGAATGGGGACAACTGGAAAGAACATTTCTGTGAATTTACAGAAGATGAGTTGAATGAAATACTAAATGGAATGGATGAAGGTACATGTTTTTATAAACAAAATCTTAAAGCTACAATAAAAAGAAATCAAAGTAGCAATCCTAGCTGGAAGGGATAGCAATTCTAGTTTGCCTTATACTTACTGTAAATTACTTATTCACTCAAAATAATGAAAATAATTATATAGTAGAAAGTTAACAGATTTTCGGAAAGAGAGCAAAATGCAATATAAAATAAATTCCAAAAATGAAGTTCCTAATCAACTAAAATTCTCATGTCTGTAACCTTTAACTGGATGAAACAGTGCATCATGGAACGAAACTTTTTCAAATAAGTTACCTCGAATGAGCTAACTTACAGAATACATCCAAATTCTGGGACTCAGGACACCTGTAAAATTGACATTTGGCAACTTTTATAAATAAAAATCATATAAAGCATTTATGTTCAACAGGGGCTGCTTTTGAGGAAATGACAATTTTTCAAATACATTAGAAGCTCTGCCATTGTTGAGTGCATTGAGAATCTGATGGGGAAATATCTCTGAAACAATGACGCAATGGAGCACAGGTTGTCTAGTGACATATAAATCAGCCAAGTGCAGAGTGCTGAAGTCTAATTGTCTGTAAATGGAGCATGGAACTTGGAGTGTTTATCTATTAAAAAATGGAATTTAGAGGAACATGGATTGTATACTATGGGTAGTTTAGCTAATTTATTTCAACTACTATTTTATATAAAACTATTTTGATAAAATTTGCACCAGTTAAAGCAATGTAAAGCAAACATGAAATATGTGATGAAATTCACACTGTATACCATATCAAGCATCTCTAAACATATAACAAGGTATCAATGAAGATTCTCTGTAATCCACGTAGAATTGTTTGAAAGTTGAGTCATTGCATCTGGACTAATTCTTGTTATTAGTTTGAGATGTTTTGCTGCTCATCCAAGCAGCTTCATCAATCAGAACAAGTCAGTTAGGCAGAGGGTCATGGAATGTACCAACTCTTGCTTCAGGGGTTTCCCAAAGGGCATTGCAATATGTCAATGAATATTCATTTTAAAGTATTTTTTGAAGCATTAAGAGGTCCATACATTAAAACAGGGGTGGGGAATGATGACCTGATGAATTTATGACTTGTGGACTTCAACGCCCAGAATTCCTGAGCTTGGCACCATTGTTCCCCACCCCCTGCATTAAGAGTATTAATATAAAGACTTTCTTTTAACAATTCCAGTGTATACTATTTGAAATAATGCTTGCTCTTTTCACCCAGTGCTCGACACCCCGGAAGAGCTGGAAAAGAAGCGTATTTGCCGTATTATCACCCGAGACTTCCCACAGTACTTTGCAGTGGTTTCTCGGATTAAACAAGACAGTAATCTCATTGGACCTGAGGGTGGTGTACTAAGCAGTACTGTAGTACCACAAGTGCAAGCAGTCTTTCCAGAGGGAGCATTAACTAAGAGAATTCGTGTTGGTCTTCAGGTATGAGAAAACAAATCAAAACATTGTAATCCTTTTTTTTTTTAAATAAAGTTTTATTTGGGTTTTCACACTTACAAAATACAAGTAAAACATCTTTTTTGAAAATAACATGGTCCCGGGTTGAACTTCTTTATATAGACACAAAACTCAATTTCATGCTCCTTTTTGTGTTCTATTCCATATCTAATACTATTCTCCACTTTCTATATAGTTTTTTTCCTCTTTTAATTTTCTCAATTTTATTTTGATTATTGCATCTCAATTCAGATTATTATATTTATACTTTTGTCTGTTCTGTTTCAATTTTGTATTATCTTTTCTCATTAAACAAATTTCCTCCTGTAGTTACTAATTAGAGAATGACACCTTTATATCTTTTAATTACATCCATTCAACTCTTATTTAAACTTCAATATATATCTTAAGGTTATGACCTTCAATATAATACATAACTTCCAATCGAATTCTGCTGGTATATTCTTATAATACACCCTATATTCTTAAAAAAAAAGATTATAAATATATGTAATTAGAAACCCTTGTTCCATTCCAATTCAGTTCTATCATTAATAATCATTAAAATCTTAACATCTTTAACACTTCTTTTCAATTAAATATCATACTTCCTTAAAAACACATATAATCTCCATAATTAATTTTTCCCTTCACATATGTTTTGTAAATCATTAAATATTCATTTTGTTGCATTTATTTATTGACAAGCATTCAATTGAATTACGATAGCAATTTTATTAAACATTTTAATCATACATAATTTCATATTTTCTAAAATTATTTCTGTTTCTAATATAACAATACTATCTTATGTACCTTTGCAGAAACCCTTTTTCCATTAATTTTTATCCATTATCTCTAAATAGGCCGTTTCTCTATATTTTGTTTCTGTCCTTTATAACTTCTTTTCCTTTCTTTCTTCCCTCTCTTCTTCTCCCTCCCCTTTTGTCTCTCTACTTCTAATTCTCTCTTCTGCATTTCTCTCTTCTGTTCCTTTCTGATTTTATACTTATTTTTAACTCTATTTTGGGGGGGGAGTTGTTTGTCCCAATCTTAAATTTTCCATTCTCTTTCCTCCCTTTCCTTTTTCCCCCACCTAAGATTACTTATTAAAGATGTTCATTAAAGATGGCTTCTTCTTTGTTGCAATCTTCTTGTTCTGCATGCATTTCTTGTTGTTTCTCATAATTCCAAATCTCCATTTCTAAAAACTGAAATACAAAGCCAAAAGAACCTCTCCCTTCTTTGTACTTGTTAAGTTCCATTTTCAGTTCTTCTAAAAGTGGAGCCATTTTAAACAGTTTTAAACAACCATCCAATTGATTTTAGTCATTCAAATACAATAACCAAAAATCCAGAAATCATCAAGTAATCCAGATAGTCCCGAGTTATATCTTCTTATTTCTTTTTCGACTTTCTCTTCCTGGGTTTTGGTTGTGATATTTCATTTAAAATGTATCCTTTGAAAGTCTTGTTGAGATTTTTCTGTAAGTTCTTTTTAATGCCAGGCAATCTCCTCCCTTCCAGATCCTGCCCTTTTATTCTTTTTCTCTCCTTTCCTGTTTTCCAAAGCTTTTGATTCTCCAGAAATCTTTATTATCCCTTTGACTTTTTATTTTCAGCATTAAATGCCTATTAATTTCAAAGTGGATTTTTTTCCAATTTCTTGCTTAAGTCTCTTAGCTGTCAGTATAGGAAAAGGAGAAAAAAAAACCCAAATCTTTTCCCTTTTCTCTCTCCTTCACAGCTTAAAAATCTTCTTAGGGAACAATGTTATTGGTTTTTTTTTTTAATAGTTTCAATTCCAGGGTACCTTATTTGTTGCTTTTGCAGTTTGACCCGGTCAGCCAAAACTTTTACTTCTTATCTTCCTCCTGCACATTCTTTTCCGGTTGAGTTCTTCTTTGTGGTGGCCATTTCTGACCACTGCTACAACCGCCTTTGGGAAAGGGAGTAATGGCCAGCTGAGGAGGAGAGATGCAGCTCTCCTGAACCCTGCAGGCAATCTCCCCCCTCTCACCACCTTGACAGGGTGGCTTAGCCCCAAAACCAGCTGGCTGGGGGCTCTCCAGCGGCGAGCACGGATCAAAGCCTCACAGAAATAAGGTTTCGGTCTGTCACCAAAGAAGCTCAAACTGGAAGTCCAAAAACATTGTAATCCTTGAAGCCAATATTTCTGTTGAGGATAAGAGTGATTTCCTGTAATTCTATTTCATTATAATTCCTCTATGGTATTTTTTTTTCCCAGCATTTTAAGTCTCCTGAATTCCAGTTCCACCGGAGGAAACTGGCCCCATTATAATGTGTAAAACGTTAGCTAAGTATATCCAAAATTTGTAGCAAAAGTTTGAACAAAATTTCTCCATAATTATATTTAAAACTGATAATGCATTCAAAACATTTATTTAAATAAAGAGTCCTTTTTAAGAGGCAAATTAAAATGGTTCTTGTCAGATTTGTTTGTTTGTTTGTTTCTTGAATTTATATGGCCACCCACTCAAGTTTCAGTGACTCTAGGCGGCTTACAAAAAAAAAACCCAATATAAAAAGAGTTAAAGTAATAACTGCCCACCTCACAGTGACAAAGAATTATATAAGCTACTTCTTGGACTCCATCCCACTCTGGGTTCCTGAGGTCTATTGGCAAAAGCAAGTCTTCAGGACCTTGCAAAAGAGTGTTACTTTTGAAACTTCCTTTCATCCCATTGCACACAAACATTAAACTTTTATGTAGTGCTTTTTGTAAAAACTTATTGTGCAATTAATTTACCTACTAATTCATTTAACGGCCACCAGCCCATGGTGGCAAAAATCTAGTTTAGTCACCCAAAAAATTATTTACTGCCATCCAGTAACTCTCTGGATTTTTTTAGTCGTCTTTTACAATTGCCCATTTTTGTAATATGTTCTGAGTTTTAGTGCTATCCTGAATTTAGAAGAAAAACAAAACAGAGAATACTAAAGTATAGGTTCAACTTCAGTATGTCATTAACTTTTAGTAAGTTATTTATCCAAAATTTAGTGAGAAATTAAATGATGAGATGGACAATTAAATGTTCTTCTAATGAGAAGGACTGGTAACAATCATCTAGATTTTATAGCCAAGATATACAACAAACAGTAATGTATTCATTGTTGTATAAGAAAAAAAACCTGTCTCAGGGAAAGTTATTTTGAATTTATAACAGATGTTTAAAACTAATGGCCATATATGTAATATATGTATATGTGCAAGCATATTGTATAAAACTATGTATCTCTTTTTTAAAACATCTAGGCTACTGACTGGCTCACTTTTCATGAGTTGAGTCTGATTAAACTTACTAAGATTCCTAAATGTAGAACTGAATTGTGAGCAATAACTTTGGTTCATTTCTCCCAGTTTTGTCTGTTACCAAATTTATGATCAGTATGCAGAAGTCTAATTTAATTCACAAATAACCCAAAAGAATTAAACTTTTCACTAGAAGAATTCTGTATACAAACTATACTAGGACTTTGTTATAATTTTATCATTTTCAGCAAATAATGTAAGAATATGAAGATATTCAGTTTGTATGGCTAGAGATAAGTGACTTTATCCCATCATAATTTAAATGGATTGAAAGATTTTTCAGAGTATTGTCACAGTTCTCTTTTTTTGAGAATTCTGTGAAACCATAATAACTCAGAGTTTTTGGTAAATGATAATTTCTAGCAGTGACCTCATGGCCAATAAGTAAGGGAGGACGTATCAACAGAAGATATCAGTGAGCAGCAAAGCAAGAGAAATCATCACCACACAGGACAAAGTGTATTGTTGTAGTTAATCATTATTCAAGTAATTTTAATTAAGATAAATTTTATTTTCTCCATATCTTTGAATAGGCCCAACCTATGCATAGTGAACTTATAAAGAAAATTTTAGGCAACAAAGCCACATTCAGCCCTATTGTCACACTGGAACCTAGGCGAAGAAAATTCCATAAGCCAATAACTATGACCATTCCTGTTCCCAAAGCTTCCAGTGATATGATGATAAATGGTTATGGAGGTGAAACTCCTACTCTAAGACTACTATGCAGCATAACAGGTAAGCTATCATATGTCTCTGCAATTGCATACATGATGCTGAAATAAAATATTGGTGGTTTAAGTCATTAAAATTTTCATTGAAGCTTTGTTACAAAATTATGTAAACTGACCTCCCGAGATCATAGTTAAGAGCATTGGTTTACAGCGAAAATGTACATTGTCTAACCAAACGATGAATACTGTCATTAAAATAACCAATTAATTGTCATTTTAATTACGGTATATTCTAAAAATATGTTCAGGAACGAGAATAGGTAGTTTAAGAATAGGAGCTGTCCTATGGAAAGAATCATTGATAATGTTATTGTGAAATAGAGTTGTGGGGAAAAGTAGCTTTTAAACATTATGGATACCAGCCAATATTTATTTATAACATTAATAGCTTAATTGGTTTTGTTTTATAATTTCTTTGCCTTGTAAAACAAAGGGCAGACCTATTTTTCCAGAGTTTTAAATTGTCAAAATATAAGTACATTGATGAATTGTAAGAATTAAGTAAAGATTGGACAACCATTTGTCTGAAATGGTATAGGCCGTGTCTGCTGCTTGAGCAGGGGTTGGTCTAGACCAGGGGTCTCCAACCTTGGTAACTTTAAACCTGGTGGACTTCAACTCCCAGCTGTGCTGGCTGGGAATTATGGGAGTTGAAGTCCACCAGGCTTAAAGTTGCCAAGGTTGGAGACCCCTGGTCCAGAAGACTTCCCAAGTACCTTCCAACTCTTATTCTGTTCTGTTAGAAGAATATCTCTGTTGGATCAGGTCTAGAGGCATCTTTGTCCAGCATTGTTTCCAACCCCACAGGTTTTTCTGAGGAATTCATAAGGAGTAAAGGTGGTGACACACTGTATATTCTCTTACTGTAATTCCCCTTAACAGGCTTTTGGTAGTGATGCTTATGTGGAAATTTCTGTTGTTCTGAGATTTCTTAATGACAATTTTAATAAGTCAATGTTATATCTTCATCATCTCATTGTGAAAATTATTCTAAAATATAATCATTACTGTTCTTGTCTGTTAAAGCTTTGAATAAAGACATTTGAAATATACAAAAACCTGTTTTTTCTTATAAATTCTAATTCATTTAAACAAAAAAGAAAGTTTTTTTCTCAAAGGAGAAGAAAATACTGGGAAAATAATGTAACAGAGAGGAGATAAATATTTTATGTTCTACAATCTGTTCTACGATTTGTTCTTCAATCCTCTAGCCAGAAGCTACAGTCTGCTTAGCTTCTCATGCCTGAATTAAATGTCAAAGTAATAATAATGAGGAAATTCGCTCATCAGCAGTTTTTCGATTAGGTAGTGTGGGTGAGAAAAGTAGCTTTGAAACAATATAAATAATAAGTAATAGAAAACAACAATGCAGTCTCTACAACCCGTAATTCAAAAAGTAATCCCAAAACTATCACCAAAATAAAACAACACAAACTCTATAGTATCCTAAACAAAACCGAAGCTACTTTGCCAAGCAAGAGAGATTGAGTTTGCAGTGCAGATTTTAGCACAGTATTAATGTAAAGAATTTACTATTTTTTTCATTTTGTACCCTAAAATAAGTTCTGGATTCCGAAGATCACAGACTTTATAATTGTGTATTAATGGAGATACAAACTGCTCCTAGCACTTGAGTAATATATATATTAGCCTTCTATACCAGGAGTCCCAACCTCAACCTTCAGACCAATATCAAGCCATGGCCTGTAAGGAACTGGGCCTTGCAAGCGAGTGAAGTTTCATCTGCACATGTGCGGAATCTAGGTAGAGTGTGAAACCACACCTCTGGTCTGTTAAAAAATTGTTTTCCATGGAACCAGTCCCCAGGTCCAAAAGGATGCTGTTTTATATTTGTCATTGAAACCTTGGGAATACTCTTACGTCAGACTTTGCATGATTGGGAATTTAATTAAAAGTAATTTTATACATTCAATTCTACAATTTTGCAGGAATGTTTACTGTGTTTGTTTGTTACTATTTGTTTCAGGTGGAACAACACCTGCTCAGTGGGAAGACATAACAGGAACAACACCATTAACATATGTAAATGAATGTGTTTCCTTCACCACAAACGTATCTGCCAGGTACCACCGTACAGAGCAGTACCCAATAATAAATTGTAAAAAGCATTTCAGAATCATAAACTTAGTCTGGCAGTAAATTATGCATATGAATTTTGTCCATAAATCATGTATTAAATTAAGAAGGATCCTTCCTTAATTTTGACCTAATCCTGAGATAAACTAAGTTATAATTAACTCTAAATGCTATACTAAATAAATACATCTAATGCCAGCAGTGCAAGTAAACTTACTGTTCTCTGGTATCTGCTCCTATGTCAGAGTTCTAAACAATTGTTTCCTTGGGATTTCATAGACTGAGGGTGTAAGAAACTTCTTGTTCTGAGGCATTAAAATGTGGCCCTGATTTAAAAAATTGAGCACTCTAATTAGGATTTTCTTCTTGACTTTTCTTTTAAAGTCTGTTGCTTAGAATACTAATGAAGAATTCAGAAAGGGGAAAAAAGTACAGTGGTTTGAGTAGCAAGATGAGTGGCATATCAATTTAATAAATAAAAAAATAAACAATTGCAAGAGATAGAATGGGAAAAACAAGGTATAATGTATTGGGGCAAAGATTGTTCATACTTTGGTTTAAATTAAGGTACAAGTGTTTGAAGACATTCCATAATCCCAAGTAAACTAGCAATACATTCAGATCCATTTCAATCCTCACATTAAAATCCAGGGGGCAGTTCAACTTCTGTCAAATCTGAATTATTAAGTAAATATTTGGATTTGTCTGAAATCAGTGCTAGTTCCTAGTGTTTTTGAAGTTTCATAACATTTATCATTGCCTTCACCCACTTGTTAGATTTTTTGGCAATAATTTAATATGTTTGTTTATTTTCAGATTTTGGTTGATAGATTGTCGACAGATACAAGAATCTGTAGCATTTGCTTCCCAAGTCTATAGAGAAATTATATGTGTACCTTACATGGCCAAATTTGTCGTATTTGCCAAATCTCATGATCCCATAGAAGCCCGACTAAGATGTTTCTGCATGACCGATGATAAAGTGGATAAAACACTAGAACAACAAGAAAACTTTGCTGAAGTTGCTCGAAGCAGGGATGTAGAGGTATTATTTTTATTTTTGGACATGTTAGTACAAAACAATTGTTTCCATTTTCTTATGAGTTAAAAAATAGAGAATAGGGAAAATATCTTATTATTTTACAGAACCTAGGTGACACATGAATATTTAATTCATTAATTCAAAATCACAGCATGATGGGAGGGATTAAACTTTCATTTATGCTGTTTTCTTTACAAAAACAGTTACTAGCTTAATTTGGTAGCTTAATTTGCTCTGAGATGAAATATGCTGTAAGCATAAATAGAATAATAAATGTTAAATGGGAAAAGTGTAATTAAACCAAACGATGGATCTTTATTGCATAACAGCATTTTCAAATTAAATATTCTTATATATAACTATATAATCACCTATCTTTCCTACAGTTCATATTTTTATTCAGATTGAGTTGGAATTATATTTGTATTATGATTTGGGTTAGTTCAAAAATACCAGAGTTTAGACAACTTGAGATATTAAAAATGATAAGAATTTCAATTAAATGGATTAAAATATTGTTTTTGTTCTTTCAAAATAAGAGTACCCAAAGAGGAAATGGGAACTACTGGCTATTTTTTAACAGCAATCTTGGTAGCTAATGCTAATAATACAAACAAACAGAAGTCTCAATTAAAAGCATGATCAAGTATAGGAACCAAACTTACAAAACCCAAGAATCTTTCCAAAAATCCTACCAACTTTTCCTATAAGATGAAAGGGGAAAATTATTAACTAGATAGTAATAATATGAAGAATCTGAGAGTGTAATATTGCTACAATAGAGCCTAGATTATTACTAAGAATCTTTGTTTTATGGTTAAGAGTATATATTTCTTTTTAAATACTGTATTGACATAGCTGACTATTTTGTCATAAGATGTCATAAAACCATTCCAACATAATCTGCTTTATGTCAATTTTTTGCAAAAAATCTCTATTAACTTTGGGCTTTATCTGAATCTGAGAGTGTAATATTGCTACAATAGAGCCTAGATTATTACTAAGAATCTTTGTTTTATGGTTAAGAGTATATATTTCTTTTTAAATACTATATTGACATAGCTGACTATTTTGTCATAAGATGTCATAAAACCATTCCAACATAATCTGCTTTATGTCAATTTTTTGCAAAAAATCTCTATTAACTTTGGGCTTTAATTAGATGTGGCAGGACCTTATCTACCAAGAGACATATTTTAGGAAACAGGTTTATAGTATCAAGTTAACAAATCACTGAAATCAAGTCAGAATGCTAACTTTTAAAGAGCTAAAATTTAATTAATCAATTAGCATTTAGTGTGTTTTCAATAGCTGTATTTAAGGAAAAGATAATTCCATATGCTTTCCACCTTTTTCCATGTGGAGATATCAATAAATTTTCTTTTTTACTTTTATACTGTGATTTTTGTAAAGATTCTTCAAAGATACAAAGATTTTTGTAAAATTTTAATTAAGTTCCTATCAGTCTATCCTTACTATTTATTGCTGAATCCAAATCTCTTTAAATGTTGCAAAATCTGTTGTACTACATGCAGAACCCATCAGAAGTTGAATATTTTATCTTAGTTATGTATTTTTGACAGTTTCTTTTTTCCTTTACTATGGTTTTTGGTTGTTGTCCATTGCAAAGCAGTTCATGAATTAAAAACCCAGGGAGGTAATGCTATTAAGTTTTTAAATTTAATTTAATATGGTATTTTGTTTACATTTGATTTAACCAGATTTATATAAATTGCTTCTTGCTCTGATATTTATATCAAAGATTTTTTTTGACTGTGTAAAAAATTAGGAAAGAAAAACCCAAAAATGTTTCAGCATTTTGCATTTGTTTGAAGACATATTGCATATATGTAATATTTGATTTAATTACTAAGAAATGTCGATTGTCTGGAAATAATGCATTTGTATATATTTAGAATTTCTCGCATACATGTTAATCTATATTTGCTATTGCTGTTTATTTGTAATTGCAGTGGGGCGATCTTGCCCCACTACTGCTAAGGTAGCAGTTTGAAAGCATGCAAATGTGAATAGATAAATAAGTACCACTTCAGTGGGAAGGTAACAGCTTTCTGTGTGTGTTGGCATATAATCATGCTGGCCACATGACCATGAAAGAGTCTTTGGACAACACTGGCTCCATCAATTAAAACATGGAGATGAATCCCACTCCCTAGAGTTGAAGACAACTAGGACAGGGGAAACCTATTTCTTTATATTAATAATGTTTTTTAAAAAAATAAGGGTAACAATATGTTCTAACTTAGCCAAAATAAAAATAAGAACAAAATTAATGAACATTTTATTTTCTTATTAATTATATGTAGGTATTAGAAGGAAAACCTATATTTGTGGACTGCTTTGGGAATTTAATACCATTAACAAAGAGTGGCCAACATCACATATTCAGTTTTTATGCTTTCAAAGAAAATAGACTTCCATTATTTGTCAAGGTAATTTTGATATAAATATTTTATTTTAATACTAATAATAAAGTTATAGTGTGTTGGTCTATGTTATTTACCCTCAGGAGAAGGGACAGGTAAGTGACAAAAACACTGCAATACCATGATAATTAAATTTTTAAAGGTGGATTGTCTATATGTTTCATTTAGATGCTAACAAATAATGTCCTGTATATAATATTAATTACCTGTTCTGTGTTTTAATTTTTTTAGGGGTCTGCAAAAGCTTCAGTACTTTCTAGAAGAAATAATAATATAATGTTCTTATTTACGCAAGCTCTGACTGAAAAGGATAGTATGGTTTAATTGAGGAATATTGTGGACATTTCAGCCTGGTTTATATTATTATACATTTGTTGTCCCCTTTAGAAACTTGTTTTCTGAATTGGCAATCTGTAGGCTACATCTGAAATGGGCATGCGTTCCCCATTTCAAGCTATCTGCCAGATTCTCTTCTTCAGTCTCAGAATGATACCCTGTTCCTCTTGAATAATTAACTTTTCTTTCATCTATTGCTTTGCAGTTTGATCTATAGTCATTGTCCCTTTATGACCAATTTAGTTTATTTTTTTCTATTGGTCATTCATTATTATATTCCGTCCATATTCAATCAACATCCATACATTCTGTATCTCATATTTTTATCCCACAGACTTCTTAAGAATCTTATTTCCAGTATGTTCAGCATATTGTGGTTTTTGTGTCACAAAACCTCACTTTTGTGGCTCACTTTCATATCACAAAGTTGGCTGAAACACTCCTTATACTCTTTGCTTATTTAAATAAATATTCATTCATCTGTTGCCATATATTAGTTATTATCAGCATTTGTAGAGTTTATAATTTTCTGTACTGGTAGCATTCCATCAACATGTACAAATCCACTTACTTGTTTTAGCTTTTTACCATTTATATATAACTTGCAATTATTCATTCCATTTTCACATCAAATTTCACTGCCTTAGTCTTTGATACTATACTTTACTATACTCAGATCTATATTGATTTGTACAGAATCATATAATCACTAAGGTTCTTAGTCAACGTTTGATTAATTTCCATTGTTTAATATATTACTCCCACTCTAACCTGTAAAATATTCCACACACATTTTGGCACTTTGTAATATGATTATTTTGATTTTGTCCTAAACAGTTTCAAACCACTTTCTATTTATTCTGTTGGGAAATTAATCTGTCTTTTAACATTGTTTCATGTAGAACATAGATAATATCTTCCTGTAATCTTTTTTATGTTTACTCATGTTTCTTTCCTTTCTAGCATATCCATTTTTCTACAAGATCCAATCTTGACATTTCTGTCCCATATATAGATTTTTTTTACTCTTGTATCCTTTATTAAGAACTTTTTTTAAGCAGATATCCACTGAACAGATATAATACTCTTTTGTTCTTGGATATATGTATGGCACAATCACTTTTTGGAGTCTCTTGACTTGTTTCTGTTCAGCCAGTAATGGAACCTAGCAAAAAAAGTGTTGTCAGGTTGGGTTGGAAGTTAAATGTTCCCTCTTTTTAATAGCTACAATATTACATTTGGCTACCATATAGGTAGTTTCCTGATATGAGTTTGGAAAAAGAAGGTGGACATAAAAACCAGACATTTTCCCAAGTGCAGTTAATAAGAGATAGTCCTTTTGAAGATCCCTATAAAATTTAGTAGAAAAAAAGGCATCATACTGTATGCCATACTGTATGATGTAGCATCATACTGATCAAATTCCTTGTGATTGAAGAATGTTGGTATATCTGTTATGTGATAATGTGGATGGGAGGATTTGCCTGGCCCTGAAAAATACTTTCCTTAAGACTAAAGGAAATTAGAGTGTGCAAATACTTTATGGTTCTCAGAAGCCTATATCCAGCAATATCCTAAGTCTGACAGAGTTAACTGACTTTGGACATTATTTGATACAGCTCAATATTTTTAACACTAGCTTTTTGATTGGAGCATAGTCAAAGTTAATAAGGAATCTACAGCCCTGCAGATATTCTTAATTCTTGTTCTGTTGCCTTTGTCCATAAGCAGTACCTAAAACTCTAAGTCCAAGTATTTCCAACATGCTACCCTTCATCTCCCATTGTTTATCCAATTTTGGGTATCTCCAACTCAACCCTGAGTACAATGTTGGAGTATCCTACAGTATGGCAAATAATGACCTTAAAACTTGGTTTGCATTTTTGGGGGCATTTTTCTTCATATGTTGGTAAACTTGAGCTGCATAAAATATTTAGACTATTTATATTTATATATTTATATATACTTATATTTAGCTTTAAAAAACTTTATTATGAGAAGTATCAGTTCATATTATTTGGAGTAAAGTAAACTTTATGTAGTCTCTTCAGATCATGACTTCATTTGGTGAATATATTCATGATAGACTTTCAATGGTCTGTTGTCATGAAAAACTACTACTAAATATTTAAAGCAGTATATCTGTTCAGTCCTATTCTGGTAAATTATACAAGTTTGTTGTGTTAGGGTTTTGACAAAATGCATGAATGTAGATCTCTGGTAATCTATGTCTAAACTGATTTTGATACAGTGATGTACGAATGTTCTCACTTCATGGGCAAGTATAATAGTTTACAAGAAATAACTGCAGGGAAATCTGTATATAAGGGTTGTGACCTGCAGTCTTCAGCGTATGAGCATTTGGAAAGCAACTCTGCTTAATAAGATTAGACTATTTTCCTTCAGATCTACAGTATTTATTCTGCCTGGTTCATAGTCGTGCTTTTTACCCTTTTCATTCTAAGTCACAGTAAGTGATACACTAAATGACAACAAAGTAACAGTTGTCATCAGATGGACCTTTCACCATTCATCATGCTTTGGTCAACTGAAGATTTTACCTTTAATTCTATCTGTGTCATGCAGTAATACTTGCTGAGAGTAAGAAAAGTACTGATTATTTCTGGCACATTTTTTGCCAGCATATCACAATTAAAACCCAGCTGCATTCCTTGCAAGTTAGGATTTCTCCTTAAGATATTACTTTGGAAGCCAATACACTATTGCCCATATCCCGCCAACAAAGAGATACATGCAATACTGACATGTTTAGAGCGTTGAGTTTGAACTCCTGCTATTTTTCTGCACTAGGTTCGGGATACAACACAAGAATCTTGTGGACGTCTATCATTTATGAAGGAGCCTAAATCTTCAAGAGGTCTGGTACATCAAGCTATCTGCAATCTGAATATCACATTACCAGTGTACACAAAGGTACTCCTCAGTTAAAATATAACCTGCTCATATATTACACTAGTACACTGTAATTTAAGATGCACTAAACTTGTTCTCTGGTTTTGTATTTTTCACAAATTCACAATAGCATTATGTAAATATTCATGATTTAATATCGCATATTTGGGGTGCATAAATTATGTAACATTCTTTCCTGTCAGAGGATCTCTAGCTTCCTTGAGTGTTGAGGGTCATATATATGGATTACTTTCAACACTATATGGAAGCAATGTCTCATTAGGATGAGTTAATGTTTGTCAATAATTCATAGCAACCAACCTTGTTATCACTCACTCATATGATAATTAAGACATTTTTGTATGAATTTACATACATAATGCACTTGATTAGCAGAGCAATGCTGGACAACTTTAAAGTAGATTTGGTATCTGGCATTTTTTATTTATCGCTTTCTTGCTCAGCCCCAAACAGTCTTATTTTCCAGCATTGTGTTGTTCATAGATGATTCATATAGTTAGTTAAATGAACAAGAATACCACAAATATTCTAACTTTTAATGCAGTTCAACATTAAATTTGAAACTTAACTAGTGACATAAATATAAATCTATCCTAATGCTTACATTTTCTTGTTGTTATTTTTAAGAAGATATATTTAAGAAAGTTTTCTATACAGATTGAATTTTGGCATATTTGAGAAACAGTGTTGTAAGTTTAATACATAACAATCAAACAAAAATCCCAACCTGAAATAGCTTTTCTTCTTTGAACTTACTTAAATCCCCACTTTTCTTAACTTGAACCAACTTTCCTGTTCTCTTTTATTTCCTTCTTAGGAGACAGTGCAACAATTGTATTCATTATGTATTCTTACCAATTAAATGTGTCCAGAAATCATACTTTTCCTTTAATTGCACCCTATCTTTCCTTGCTCTGTTTTTCTTTTCTTGCATGGCATATTGGATTAAAGGAATCAGAATCAGATCAAGAACAGGAAGAAGAGGTAACTTTGCTAATTATACTGTAAAATTGCTAGGATACGGATCTAAATTGGGAAAGAGCAGTCAGTTGAATGCCAAAAGACTTTATGTCAAGTATAAACAACTTATTGCCTATTGACCAGAAGTGGCCCCATCTCAAATTAATTATTTCATGTAGACATTGACCCAAGTTTCATAAGCCCTTTGCAATCAATTCAGTTATAAATTCTCTATAATCCATATTTATTCTGTTACATTTTCTGTTTTGGAAAGAGAGAAGAGATTAACTGAAAGAGAAAAAGAAATATATATATTAATAAGCAGTAAATGTTAATTGCTAATTTGAACCAATATATATTACCAATGAACGAGACACATATACAATAGTAAATTATCTAAATATATAAAATGTATATCTGTAAGTTAGCTAAACTACTTTAATAACGTAGCATATATAACAATTCCACTCCACTACTTCTGATGTGAAAGCTTACATATTTATTAATGATATCCTCAAAGGATAATGAAAGTTCAAGCTACAGCTGATTTAACTTTTTATATTTACATCCTTGTAGTTGAGGTGAGTTTATTCTTTTAGCAATTTTATCAAGGAATAAATGTCAAGCAAAACAGTAATTAGAAAGAAAGGAGGTTTTTTCTTTAATTCTTAGACTCTTTTATAATATCTAAAAATAACTGCAATTGTAGAGTTTTTTCAGTTAATTGGAGTTGTTCTGTTGTAATTTGTCTCCATTATAATTACCTTTGCAACAGTGCAAAAAGATCTGAACTGCAGTAAGCAAAAACTGTTCCCTGTTGAGTTATTTTGATGAAATAGTTTTTCTCATAAGGCTTTTCTAGAAACATGCAGACGGATAATTATTAAAAGTAAAAAAAAGTAAAAAAATTGTTGAAGAAAAGTTTTAAAATTCTAGTGGGAAATGATTCTCTGTAAATAATCATGAGTTAATTAACACAACATCTTCAGTTGCTGATTGATAAAGAACATATAAATAAATAGGTATATGAATAAAAATAGAACTTTCAAGCATAATTATTTGGAAGAAAATACAAATAATAAAAATATAGAAGAATAAATCCCATGTAAAATAAAGTATCCTACACTTAAAAATACTGTAATAAATTAGATTATTCTCTGGCAAAACATGGCAAAAATATAAATATAAATATAAATGCTTTGAATCTTTAAAGAAGAGTTTAGACTATTTTTAGCAATATCGTATATTCCCATTTTTGCTATTAACTTCTCAAAATACTTTCCTCAGTGTAAGTTAAAAATAACCCACTTTCCATTTCTGTATTATTTTCCATTTCACCCTGTCCAATTCAATGGCTTCTGCCCTCACTTTTTAACATTTAATATAAACACAGAGAATTAACCATTAGCATTGTGTGTGTAAATTGAATTCATGATCACTAATGACTTAAAAGCATGGCTAATTCTACCACTCTTAATTAATTAACTTAACTGCAAACCTAAGAACATTTATCAAGAAAAAATCAGTTTGGTTCTTCTTTGTATGAGAATATTTAGAATTGAACTGTTAATTTCATGTGCATTTGTAAAATGAAAGATAAAGTATAGTTCAGGATAATAGTTTCCATTGGTTATTGTAACATTATATTTCTATAACCCATTCATTCTTTGTTTTCTTTCAGACTGACATGACATCAGAAAAACGTAAGATTTTAATAAAACTATTATGGTCTGCATGAATTATCTAATAAAGCATGAAAAGGATTGTAAATTTTAATTGCTACTGGTGATCATATTAACTTTATGAATATAAGATTATAATACTCTTAACTATAGTCTGTAGATGAAACCTGTTATTTTGTTATTAATAATTTAAAATTAAAATATTTAGTTCATCTAAGCATTCTCATTTTTTAGAATTACCTGATAACCCTGCTATTGCTATTAGCCCTCTATATACTGTAATACCTTCCCCCTCTTATTTTAAGTATGTGACCTGAATTCATTTCATTTCATAAACTAATTACAGTATCACTTTTAAAAATTAAAATATTCACACTGTCAAAACTCATCACGGAATTATTCACATGAAAATCCCTAGGTGCTAGTATAAAAGTGATACTGTTAACAGAAACAAAGATCTTTAAACCATCTATCTATGTCTTAATACTCTGGTGAAGTATTTTTCTTGGAAAAAAAATCATCTCTTAGAATTTTGTTTGCTGGAAATGCATTATTTTTGCCACAAATGAGGATAAAGTTAGGTGATCCTGGCAACTTCCTGTACAAATCTATGCCATTTTCTTGAAAATATGTTTGGACATGGTTTGCCATTGCCTTCTTTCTAGAGCTGAGAGAGAATGACTAGCCTAAAGGCACCCAACTAGTTTTATGTTTAAGTCAGGACTAGAACTCCTGGTTTCTAGTCTGGTGCCTTTGATCTCTAAACCAAACTGACTCTTTACATCATGCTACAAATGGCTATTTGAAACAAGCATTCATGTGCTAGAGTGCCAGATATATGTTGTGTATCTTGTGATAGCTGCTGAAAAGTAGACAGAGAATTAAGTCGCATTTCAGAAACAGGTAATTGAGACAAGTAATCCAACAACCCTATCTAAATCAATATAATAGTATGTGGGAGTGACCTTGGGAGGCAAAGCAAAGAGAGCAATGTCGGGAACAATTTGATAAAAAGGAGCTGAGCCTTTAGCAGGATGAGACTTCAGCAAGGTAAGAGGCTCAAAAGAGTCCCTTCCCAGTTTCTTGGCCTGTAAAGGAGATAAATCTACATAAAAGATTTGTTAAGATAACATTACAGTAAAATGCAATTAGCTCAGCTGGTTGTATTTGCTGTCTGGTTTACTTTATAAGGTTGTCAATCAGCCGCTAAGTCAAATCTTATTTGACAGTTGCAGTAGCTAAATCACACCTTGTTATTTGGCGAATAAATCTACTTTATTCAAGAAGTGGATATACTACTTTATTTATATATACCATGACCTGTTCTACTAGAAGAGTACTACCCTGTTTCTCCAACAATATGGCCTCCCCCAATAGGAAGTCCCAGCATGTTTTATAGGCTTGAAATGAAATTAAGCCCCTCCCACCAAATTAAGGCCTATGTTAAAACATGCAAAATGGGGGGTAATGGTGGGGGGTCTTGCCGTTAGGAAGTACTTTTGTTGCACACCTGGATATGGTGGTGCCTCTTACGTTGACCCTGATACGAAGTGCCCCATCAACGCCGAGGTCAACATCCAAGCTGTCACCGCCCACCCGCCCGAATATGCAAGGGGGGGAATTAAGTCACCCCCAAAAGATGACCTAGCCATTTTTTCAAGGCCTCAAAAAAAAATAAGACCCGGCCTTATTATATGAGAAACACGGTAGTAAGCTTTCATCAACAGCAATTAGAATAAACTCTTCAATATCAGAAAAAAGAAAAGAGAAAGAAAAACAAGTTGAATATATACAAATAGCATTGGGCATATCTCTAATATCCACAACCGGCTGATCATGAAAAAAGACAGACTGACAAACTAAATTCCAAATAGCTATATAGTCTTTGATTTCTCTAAAGGGAGCCTTACTGCGAAACTTTTAATCTTTATTCTTGTCATATCCTATGGATTTTTTTTTCCAAATCAGATATGAAGTATACTGGAAATAGAAAGTCAAACTTCACCACAGTATTTTCCTCTTGATTTAATTCCATTTTAATTTTTAACCTTTAAATTTTATTGGGCTTCTTTTAATGTAAGAATAATTACCCTGCAATGTATGCAACAGCTTTGCTTTGCATGGAAATAACTTGGCTTACATATATATATATATATATATATATATATATATATATATAT
>BLBF01000026.1:15883250-15929021 GCA_015471245.1 Laticauda colubrina | reverse complement strand
TATATATATATATATATATATATATATATATATGCATATATATATGTGTGTGTGTGTGTGTGTGCGTGTTTATGTATATATCGTGTGTATGTTTGTGTCTGTATATCTCTGTATGAATGTTTCTGATTGCCATTCATTACATTTTCTCCCTGAACATTTGAATTCTCTGTTCTATAGTGGTGGTGTTTTAATTAATCTCCCCTCTCCTTATTTCCCATCTTATTTACTTATTTATTTCAATGTGAGGATGTTCCAAAATAGGACCATGCCTCTTGAAATAAGTCTTGTATCTGTGTCATTATTTGGATGTAAGATTCCCCTTAGATGAAATGCCGGTTTGCAGCTACCTCAGATATCAGTGTATTTCATTTATTGTAAAATAATGTAGAATTAAATGTAAACATAGATATTTTGATTATTTTGAAACTTTGATTATTGAATCATGTTTATATAATAACTACTTATGGTTCTGAAGTTTGCTACCACTGGCTTTCTCTTTGAGGATATCAAGTTTTCAACCAATTACAATCCTTCTTTTGTTCTGTTTTTATTTTAGCATTGATCTGTAACATCTGAACAATCTTGAGATATCTATTTTTGTGTAAATTCCACACTTTCTTTTCCTTTCCTGAATTTGTTTTTATGGTGTCTTGGTTTATAAAAGCTTTGGTCTTTGTGTGTATGGATGTCTTGGACTGCAAAACTAAGCAAGTTATTTCCTGCTTACTTTCCTTTTCAGTTTTCCCTATTAGCTTTGCTTTGCTTTTTTTCCCCACCATCAGATTTGTGGACCCACCATTCCCAGACCATTTTGTTGATCCTCCTACTGCTGCAATCAAAAAACAGTCATTTCAATCCTGATTACATTTGACAATCTCTATTTTTGATTTCCATTTATTTCCAATGTTTCCCCTTATTTCCATCAAAGATGATGATGAAACAGAATCCACAGAAACATCTGTCCTGAAAAGCCATCTTGTCAATGATGTTCCTGTTCTAGCAAGTCCAGATTTGCTATCTGAAGTCTCTGAGATGAAACAAGATTTGATAAAAATGACTGCAATTTTGACAACAGATTCTTCTGAAAAAACAGATTCTGTTAAGGTGAAAGAACTTACAAAAGCTGCAGATGAAGAGCCTGGAGAACCATTTGAAATTGTAGAAAGAGTTAAAGAAGACTTGGAAAAAGTGAATGAAATTCTAAGAAGTGGGAGCTGCCCCAAAGAAAAGCCGGCTTTGCAGAGATCTACTTCTGAAGAAAAGTTGGTGGAAGAAGATTGGGTTCTTTTAAGTGATGAAGAAATTGAAGAAGCCAAGCAAAATGCTCCTTTGGAAGTTTGTGAGCCTATTTGTGTAGAAAATAGAATAGGCAAAGGAAAATCAAAGAAAGAAACAAAAGACATGACAGGAATGATTGATTATCTCAGCGAGGATCTAAAAGTTTATGTGTCTTTGAATGAAATGCAACCGCAGCCATATCAAGAAGATATAGTAGAAGAAAGATTTGAAGCTGTTGTTGTAAGCAGAGGTTCTGAAGCAGATAAAAAAGACAAAAAGAAGCAAGATCAATGCAAACCTACCCTGGAAATTAAAAAACCTGTTAGAAAGAAATTAAAAGATAAATTAAATCTTAAGGTTGAAGAAACCCAAGGAAAGGATAAGCCTTTAGGGCTAAACAAATTCAGTTCAGAGGAATCTTTAGATGAAGAACAACTATTATCTACTACAGAGCCTGTGAAAGATACTGCTGTGTCTCCAGTTATAGAAGAAACCCCTATTGGGTCAATTAAAGATAAAGTGAAAGCTCTTCAGAAGCGAGTAGAAGATGAACAGAAAGGCCGTTCAAAGTTGCCAGTTCGACTTCAAGGAAAAGAGGGATCTGAGAAGCCTGCTACAAAGTCATCACAGACTAAAAAGATTATTTGTAAAACAAAACCTCCAGGTTCTCCCTCTTCCACAAAGACTTCAGCTTCTCCATCAGCCACAAAGATTCCACCTTCTCCAAAGACTTCTGCTGCTTCTTCCTCTCCTTCTAAACTGTCATCTCCTTCTACTAAGAAGCCAGCTGTTTCTCCTACCACAAAAAAGCCAACTCTTTCTCCTACATCAAGGAAGCCACCAGTTTCTCCCACAGTTAGAAAGCCACCAGTTTCTCCCACAGCTAAAAAACCTCCTGTTTCTCCTACATCCAAGAAGCCTTCTGTGTCACCATCTTCTAAAACAGAAAGAATTGAGGAAACTATGTCTGTTCGTGAACTAATGAAAGCTTTCCAGTCAGGTCAAGACCCATCAAAGCATAAAGCTGGACTTTTTGAGCATAAGTCTGTAAAGCAGAAACAACAGGATTCTGACAAAGGAACAACTAAAAAAGGAGCTACTCAGGCAGAAAGTGAAAAGAAGCTAGCATTAACCTCTAGAGACACACATAAAAAAGACAGTCCTAAAAGCAAAAAGAACCAGGAACCTCAGGCAGAGGTAGGTTTGCAATCTAAAAAAATCACGCAGAGTATACCTCATATAATCTTGAAGAAAGATTTAATCACAAAACCACAGAGTGACAGAAAAAAAGAACCTCCTGTCATTGTTGAAGAAAAATCCAAAGATGTAGCCCTGACATTTGATGACCAAGGGGATACTGAGCTTCAGATTAGTCCAGCTAGAAAGACATCAACTGATTTTTCCAATGTCATAAAAGAAGAGCTGGAAGATAATGATAAATACCAACAGTTGCGGCATATTTCAATTACAGAGGAAGGTGAGCTTCACTTAGATCAAGTTCTGACCAGTCCATTCAATGTTACATTTCCATCAGAATATGTGAAAGATGGGTTTTTGCCCACACTCTCCTTGCAAAGTGGTGCTTTGGATGGCAGCTCAGAAAGTCTTAAACATGAAGGCGTAGCAGACTCTCCAATTGGTAGCCTGCTTGATGGAACTCTCCAGAACAGCTCTGAGGAAAGTTATAAGCATGAGGGCTTGGCAGAAACTCCAGAAACAAGCCCCGAGAACCTTCCATTCTCATCTAAGAAAACAGAGACTGCTGATCAGATGGAAGAAACTATATTAGCCAGTGCAGTGCAGAGGACTTCAGAAACACATTCACCAAGGGGGCTTTCTCCAACAGAAAAGCAAATTACTATTTGTGACAAAGACCTAAAAGATATGACAGAAACCACGGTATCCCATTCCCATCGTATGTCAGAAGAACACTCCAAAGGCCTAGATTCTAGCTCAACTCTGATTGATAAAGATGCTCTCCATGATAAATCATCATTGCTGGCAGATCAAAGACATTTAACTAAATTAGCTGAACCAACTGATTCTTTTATTGAAAAAGATGAGGACACATCCTTTGAGCCATATACCATTAGCAGAGGACTAGAGCTTTCATTTCCTAGCCATGAGGGAGAAGGTCTTAGCCCAGCTGCAGATGAATCCATAGCTATAAGTCATAAAGATTCATTGGAAGCAAGCCCAGTGTTGGAAGATAATTCTTCACGTAAAACACCTGATTCCCTTGAGCCTAGTCCTACCAAAGAATCCCCCTGTCGTGATTCTCTGGAAAGTAGCCCTATAGAACAGAAAGCAAAGGCTGGCTTCCTTCCAGGTCCTGGTCCAATTCAGGCTGTCCCTGCTAAAGCTGAAAACTTCCCAGAACTAGCAGCTGTACGATCTAGACTCTTACGTGATCCTGATGGAAGCGCTGAAGATGACAGTTTAGAACAAACATCTCTTTTGGAGAGCTCAGGAAAAAGTCCTCTTTCACCTGAGACTCCTAGCTCTGAAGAAATTAGCTATGAAATCACACCAAAAATAACTGAATCACAGATTCTTGCAAATATACCCAAGTCCGCAGTAATTCCTGAGGTTAATGAAGATGATTCAGAAGATGAACCAAAGAAAAGATTCACTCCAGAAGAGGAGATGTTTAAAATGGCGGCCAAAATTAAGATGTTTGATGAGCTGGAACAGGAAGCAAAACAAAAGAGGGACTATAGAAAGGATTTCAAACAAGATGATATTTCAGCTTCTGATTTAGAAGGTGCTTCTGAAACTGAAAGGCTGCCTTCAACAACTCTAGAAGATAATGCTTTATCTACAATAATGTCTTCTGGAGTTATATCTAGAAAGAGCTCTTCATCCTCAGAAAGTGAGCCAGAATTAACAAAGCTGAAAAGAGAAGCTGATTCTGGGCTGTTAATGGAACCTACAATGAGATTGCAACCTTCTTCACCTCATCTTTCCAATATGGATTCTAGTTCCAGTCCTGAAGAGACAGGATTTCAGCCTATAGAGTCTAAGCAGCAAGCATTCAGTACTGAGGAGGAAAACACAGAATCTGACAAACCAACGGAGGAAACCAAAATGTCGTGTGATACTTCACTTGCTTCTGATGCCAGTATTATAGCACAGGCTAGTGAATCAAAGTGCTATAGTACAGATGAGAGTGACACAGTTAGTCCTAATGGCCCTATGATGCCACCTGAGGAATCTTTCTACCATTCTGCTGATGATGATGCTCAAAAAATTACTGAATTATATGAAACTTCAGTGGCATCATACCAGCAGGTTGTTTCTTTAAAAGATAGTGTAGCTTCTGAAGGGGTAATACCAAATGACTTAGTTAGCATGGAAGGAACTTCAGAGGGCTCCTGTACATCTGGGACTTCTCATTGCTGTGTTTCACAAAATAATGTATTGGCTACTAATGTTTCATCTGACCACTCCCCTTTGGTAAGTGATATGGCTGGAACAGAACATAGGTTAGAGATGACAGACAGGGCTTTTCCTAGCATAGAGAACACCACAAAATATTCATCTTCAACAACCCCAAAAAGTAAATATGAAAGTGATATAGAAGAATTTGGCAAAAGTAGTGCTTTGCCTATAACAAGCCCTTATGAAAATGTCCCTTCACAACATTTTTTTACTAGTGATGAAATTAGTACAGAAATTAATTTAAAAGCAAGAATAGACCAGTCATCTGATGAATATTATTGTGATAAAGAAAGCACTAAAATGACTGAAGGTAGAAGCATGAATTCTCTTTACAGAACACTGTCAGAAGGTTCTGAAGTTCAGGTCCCAGAAGGTATTTGTATGGAGATAGAATCCAAGCAAATTGACACTTTTCATAAAAGACCAGCTTCAGCATCTTTGGCATCAGTCTCTACATCACTTGATGAAGCTGCTCTACAAGATATCAGGTATGAAGCTGAAGAAATAATTAGCCAGGTAATTATCACTAGGACAGATGTGGATTCTGACAAGTGGAGTCAAATTCGTGAAGATGATGATGCTTTTGAGGCTAGAGTGAAGGAGGAAGAACAAAAAATATTTGGCTTAATGGTAGACAGGAGATCACAAGGCACCACGCCTGATACAACACCAGCCAGAACACCTACTGAAGACGGGACTCCTTCCAGTGAACCAAATCCCTTTCTTTTCCAGGAAGGAAAATTGTTTGAAATGACAAGGAGTGGTGCCATTGATATGACTAAAAGGAATTATTCTGATGAAAGCTTAGACTTTTTCCAGATGGGAGAGCCATCTCAGGAAGAAGTGTCATTATCTGAAGAAATGAGAGAAGCCGAAAGCCTAGAATGTCCCTCTGAGGAACAAACTTCTATTTCAGTTGCACCTTCTGAATTTAATAAAGCAGAAGCAGCTGTGAAAAGTCCCCTTATATCTGTATCAGAGGATGAGACCGCTGCTTTATGTAGCACAAAAGAAGATGTTAAATCTCGAATTCCTATTAAAATGGGTATTTCAGCCTCTTCAAAATTACCAAAGAAAGAAAGAACAGCTTCTGATCATGACCTTCCCTCTAGTGAGGCATTTGATAGCTCCCAGATGCCTTGCCCTATCTCTCCTGAGCAGACAGTGATTGATGTACACTTAAATTTTTCCACAGTCACAAGGTCTGTTTGTGCTGACAAAGAAGATGATTCCCCAGATTCCTCCCCAGAGGAACAGAAATCTGTGATTGAAATCCCCACAGCTGTCATGGAGAGTGTGCCTTCTAGTGAAAGCAAATCCAAAATCCCCATTAGGGCTACTCCAGCTACATTCCCATCATCAGATAAGTCAGAAGCGGAGAGCCTTTCTTCAATTGGCTTCCTAGACCTGGAAGAACCACAGGATGATGCTTCCAAACCAAAATCTAAAATTCCAGTTAAGGCCATTTTTCAAAGAGGTGAGCAAGAATCTAATTTAGAAACAGAAACACCTGTCTGGCAGTCAGAATCAGCTAAAGTCCCTGATGTAACCAGCAAACTACCTATGAAACAAGACATTAGGAGCAAATCTGAATCTGATGCCAGTGGCTTCATGGACTCAAAAGCTAAGCATTCGGTCAAAGCTAGAAGTTACACTGAGGCAGAAGCAGAGACCAGAGAGAGGGTGGGTGAGATGAAACTTGAACTAGAATCAGATGAGTTGATGACTGCCCGACCAAAGATATTTTCTTCACGATTACCTGTTAAGAGCAGAAGTGCCTCAGGTTCCCGAAATGCTGTTAGCCCCTCAAAAGAAAGTAAGGAACATTTTTTTGACCTTTACAAAAATTCCATAGAATTCTTTGAGGAGATTAGCGATGAAGCTTCCAAGTTAGTGGATAGACTTACACAGTCAGAGAGAGAACAAGAGTTAGTTTCAGATGATGAAAGTAGTAGTGCCCTAGAAGTTTCGGTTATTGAAAATGTGCCATCCATTGAGACCCAGCAGTCACTTGCCGAGGACATCTTTGACACCAGGCCTATTTGGGATGAGTCCATTGAGACTCTGATTGAACGTATTCCTGATGAAAATGTCCCTGACCATGTTGAAGGTATTTGCCAGCCACTGGGTTCCCTTTGCTACTACGCATGTCAAAAATCGCAAGGTTTTGCCTGTTTCTTCTATTTTATTCCTTGCTCTGCTCTTGGTGTGTGGTTCGTGTGTTGTTTAAAAAGCTTCCTATGTTTATTAATGTGCTTTGTGTGAGCTCTGTTTGTTTTTGTGTTTTTTGTGTATTTTACTGTCTCTGAAACAATCTCAAGATTGCACAATGCAAATGTTCACGGAAAGCATAAATATAACAAAATAAGCTTTCTCACGTGAAAAACACACACTTCCTTGATGTTGTAGTAACACTAATAAACTTATAACATTATTTCATTTGTAGTACAACTGACCAATGCAAGTTTTAGTTTTTGATTTTTCATCATTCTTGAATCTTTTTAATGAAATATTTTTGACACAGAAAAAGACAGGTAAGATTACTATTTCTGGATATGTAGACCTATTTATATGTGTCAAAGTTATCAGAATCTAGAAACATACTGAACTTTTCTTCCATAATTAACTGAAGGCTATTTTCAAATACTGAATGTACTGATTCAGTCCTATAAAATTTAGAGAGGAATGTTCATGTACTTTTCCCCCCTTAAGAATCCACTCCTACAGTAGTACTATAGAGTACTAAGGAAAATGATAGTGGAATTATGAATATATTTCCTAATAGACTTTTTGAAGATCTAAAATATGTCTATGGGAAAACAAAAACTCAAACTCTGCTGATACTGCCTTGGCTTTTGGATATATCTATTTTTCCTGCTGCTTTTATGCATATTTTCTCCAAACAAGTTTGTACTTGCTTTTCCATGCCTACTTTTGTGAAGAAGGAAAAAATTGAAGGGGGAAAACATGAAATGTTGGTTTAAATATATGATTTTAATATATCATCCCGACATAATAATTCATAATTTGCTGTAATTGTTAGAAGTTGTGTGGCTTAAAATGTAGTTCAGTGTTTGAGAAGAAGACACAGAGTGATTCTAGAGGCCACAAATATTATAATTTGTAAACCGAAGTAGCATGGAAAAATAACATCTCTGTCCCAGCAAAATATTTAGTTTCCCTTTGTTTTATTTTATTTAAAATAGATAGGAACTTACATAAAATTTAGGACAGTGTTTCCAATAATATATTAATGTATATTTTTGAAAGAAATTCTTAATGAATGCTGAAGAGTAGAATATTTTAAATCTAGTTATTTATAAAGGCCTTTAATTCACTTAAAAGCAGCTACTGTTCTAAAAACACTGGCCTATTTTATGGAGACTCCTTTCATTTTTTAAAAATTATTTTCATACAAATAAATAACTATCCTATTAATCTTATTTTAGAACAACAAGATGATCAGGAAAAACTAGAAGAAAGATTAGCACATATTGCTGATCATCTTGGATTCAGCTGGACAGGTAAAGTATAATCTTGGAGAGATCACAGTTGTTAATTGTCAGAAACAACACTACTGAACAGTTGTAATTCAGAAATGCTAATAGCAATTCAATCTCTCCCTTGATTTTAACTCTTCTCTGAATCACTATTCAATAAAATGTTATTAAGTTTTAGTACTATTAGTATGGTGTAAATTTAATTGGTATATCTATGTATACTTTCTTGCTATATAAATATGAACACATGAAGTTATAACACTGGGTTCTAAAATAAATATGTCCTAAAATAAATATGCACTGTTATTATTACTAACAATCTTTGCTGACTCACTGTGGTTCACAAAATGCCAAAATACTATAAAATGCCCACAGTAAAGAAAAAGCACCATGTTCATTTAAAACCACCTGAGAACTTCGGATATTTTTTTTAAATAAACAAATGGAAATCTAAACAGCAAAATTTATCATTTCCTAAAAACATTTTGGAAAAGTTCTGTGTTTAGTAATTTCCAAAAAGCCATTGCCAAGGAGATCTAGCTAACATGTTTCCCATAGTCCCTCTCTGAAGAATGTGGATAGTTTTTAAAAAATTGATAAACAAATATGAAGGGAAAACAGCATTTTCTGTTCTCTCACAAAAATGCCACTTCACAAAATTGGGCTACTGTAATGCAGTGCAAAATTGGGTCACCAAAATGCAGCATAAATATAATTATGTTTTATTGTTAGAATAAAAAGGAAAGGCGGACAAAGAAAATAACAATTCTAATTATAAATCTTTCAGTTCTTCTTGAGATGCACTAAATATGAATGATCTGTTTTGCACATAGTAGAAGACCAGCTGATCTATGTATTTAAGGAGTAATGCAGATGTATTATTGTTGTTTTGAATTAAGGTTAATTCAAACTGGGCTGTATTTCTAAAAAATACTTAAATATAGTTTGAACCCATGCATAAGTTTTCCATAAAAACAGTAGAACGTTAGTCTCATAAGGTACATTTTAAAAGTACATTAAAGGTAGATGCATTAAACTTATTGGAGTCTTAATGCACCTATTTGAATTGCATACTCATATAATCTAGCAATTTTCCCACAAAATTTGATGGTTGTAGAATTGGAGCCAAGAAGAATGAAAAAGGGGTAGAAAGAGTGCCACCCCTGATCCTGAAGCTACAGAGAATCCTTCAATTAAATAAACATGATGGTAATAGTGAGCAAATGCAGTATAGTAATTATAACTGGCTTGCAACTGTATAAGTTATAGTTCAAGTATAACCTTAAAAATGTTCCATATATATAGTAAAGAAAAACATTATCTATAATTTTGACAATGCTGTTAAATATTATCAGAACTACCTACATATGTATCTGGATAGAGGGAGAGAGGGAGGGAGGGAGAGAGAGAAATTGATATATAAATGTGTGTGTCTGTGTGTTTACTGGGTTTATTCTGAGGTGAGTATAGAATTGTAATCTAATAGTAGTAATAAGTGATATTTATAAAGAATTGCAACTGGTCAAAATTATCTGAATACTTTGTGCTTACAGAGCTAGCAAGAGAATTGGATTTCACTGAAGAACAAATTCATCAAATTCGGATTGAGAATCCTAATTCCCTTCAGGATCAGAGTCATGCATTACTGAAATATTGGCTGGAAAGAGATGGAAAGCATGCTACTGGTATATTTATTTTAGCAGTTACCAACCCTCACTCCTTTTCCATACTGATAGCCAAGTGTACATAAGAGAATGCAAGTGTCATACAAAAGCAAACCAATATAAAGCTCCTACATACACACAAGGACCCTCATACTAAGTATGGACTGCTATAGATGATAATTATCTATGATCTAATCTGCCTCTAAATGTAGCTACACTGTCTACTGAGATTACAGCACTGATGAAAATGACTTCTGATGTTTCTTTTTGCTATGTTCTCAATGATATAGAATTGTTCATATCCCAATGGTATAAATTAACATGCTCATATTCTGTTTATATGCTTTTCTTGGAAGACAAATAACTTGAAGATAGTATGGTTTTAAACTAAAAAATGTTTCAAGTAGAGTAGGATAAATTTACTTTCCTATGCAATTGTCATTTTCAGAGCAACTGCACCTGCATAATTTCTAGGTAAATTCAGTATATTCTCCATTATATCCTGTATTTGTATATACTCAAAAGAATAAGACAGCTCTGTGAATAGACATGTCTTTCCTTCCTAATATGATTGCCAAACATTAGTAGTACTCCTCCATTTTTTTTCTGAAAGGTAGGTAATATATAAGAACTCTTTCATAGAATCATATTTTTTCTTTTTAATTTGTAGTGCATCTAACTAATTTATATACTATAGCTGCCAATCTCACATCCGTGATGTGGGCAGCTTATAAATAAAATATAAACAGTAACCCTGTTCTTATTAGCTACTTCATCCCCAAGAAATAATTTCATTTAAGCAACCAAGATAATTAGTATCTGTTTAGTACCATATTATGTAAAAGTAATCTTTATTTAGTTACCACAATTGGGGCTGGAAATTCTATCATATTATTAACTGGAAAGTTGCTAAGTGAAATTGTGACTACGCTTATTATGTCATTCAGTTTTCTTTTACAGGTCTGTAAAGATTGTAAATGTGAAGACTGGGCATAAAGTAAACTTTTTTTTATCACCACCATAACTGCAAATAGTCACTAAACGAGACAGTCACTAATCGAGGGCTACCTATATTGTTAGAATCTCCTAGTTAAGTACTTACTATTGGAATGAAGAGACATTCCATTAATAGTGCAACATTTGGGGCTGCTTGCTTCAGAAGTATGGATAACTTGTACAAAACTATCACTTGGTCATCCTTTTCATATATCTGAATATACAGTATTTAGTTGGTAATTGTTACTTGGAAGATTGTCTTTCAAGCTATTTCAGGAGGCAATTCATATCCCTCCCCAAGAATACAATCAATCATATATAACTGTGATTACCAGGACAACTAAAAGGATCAAAAAGAAAGAAAAATAAATAACCACTGCTTTTCAAGTGCTTAAAGACACCGGTTTACACTCTCCCTTCCCATTGGCTGACTTCACAGCAGTTATCCAAAAACTGAGTGGATGGCATTCTTCTTGCAAACAAATTGTTACAAATAAATGCTGTCTCTTCCATAATACAGATTCAGGTCTTACAGAGTGTCTTAAAAAGATAAATCGAATGGATATTGTTCACCTAATGGAAAGTAGTATGGAAAAGTCCAGAGATCATGATCGCACCTATGCAGAAATTGAACAAACAATGGTACTGGATCATAGTGAAGGTGAGAATGCATGATTACTGTTCAGTAACTAACGTGTGCATGATTACTATTCAGTAACTGATTGTTATCAAGTAATACCCATCAGCTATCAAAGAGATAACTACAAGTGATTCTATACTAAAGAGAGCATTCCCATCAGTTCATATAGGAATAAATATCGTGCTTTTCAACATTGTAATATAATGATTAGAAGTGAATCATCACAAAATATTGAGCGGTCAATAGTAGATGTGCATATTGAAATTCTCTAGATGACACTTCACCATACCACCCATAAAACCATCAATATCTTCAAAGAAATCCAGATTACCAGAGAAGAAGACAACAACAACTCATTACCCTTCATGGACATCCTGATCAGCAGAAACCACAATGGGAAACTAGAAACACAGACTAGAAAAACCGCCCATACCACTAATAAGTGTTCCACTACCAAAGCAATAGTCCAACCTCCCACCAGAGAAGCTGCGTAAGAACTTTATTTAGACAAGGACAAATTCATTGCAGCAACCTGAACAGCAGAAAAAGGAAATAAAAGCAGCTATACAACATCTTCTAATAAAATGAGAATCCATGCAATTTTATCAAAAAGTGCCTGACCACTCAAACCAATATAGCACAAATAACACAAGCCGTAAAAAGCATAACACTGCCATACATCAAGAATATCTCAGAAACCACGGACTACTACAACCATATGAAATCAGTGTAGCGCACAAGCCAACTAAAGTCTTCCAAAACTAAGTAAACCAAAACTAAGTAAACCTCAGTAAACAAAAAAACTCAGTATCCCCAGGGCAAAAAAACCCAGGAATCATCTACAATATACGGTGTTATGACTGCAACAGCCACTATGTAGCACAAACAGGAAGAAGACTGCCAGAATGCATCCATGGACACAAAATAGCAGTCAGAAGACTACTTTCACAACATATGGACAAAGCTAATTATAGCTTCAGTTGGAAAACTCTGATCATCCTAGATCAGGGGTGTCAAACTCACGGCCCGTGGGCCAGATGCGTCACATGCTGGCCCTGTCCCCATCCAGTTTAGCAAAGGGGGGAAAGTTCTATACATCATCATGATGCCACCATGATGATGCGAGTTTGACACCTCTGTCCTAGACCAAACCAAATCCAAAAACCCTTTCTAGAAGCCTGGTATTCTAATAAATTAGCCATTAATAGATATATAGTTATAAACAATGTCTACATACTTTGTAAAAGAGACAATAAAAAAGTCAAAAAGGGAACAAAAAGACCAAAACATCCCCCAATACCAGCAATCAAGACCCAGGTGAGCACAATTTAACTCCAAGATTAACATTAAACCAGAATTTAGAATAACAAAGTTGGAAAGGATTTAGGAGGTGTTCTAGTCCAACCCCTTGCTTAGGCAGGAAATCTAATCTCTTCTTAAAATCTTCCAGTGTTGGAGCATTTACAACTTCTGAAAGCAAGTTGTTCCACTTATTAATTGTTTTAACTGTCAGGAAATTTCTCCTTAGTTCTAAGTTGCTTCTCTACTTGATTAGTTTCTACCCATTGTGTCTTGTCCTGCCTTCAGATGCTTTGGAGAATAGTTTGACTGCCTCTTCTTTGTGGCAGCCCCTGAGATATTGGAACACTGCTATCATGTCACTCCTAGTCCTTCTTTTCATAAGAGTAGACATATCCACTTCCAAAAACCATTCTTTATATGTTTAATTCTTGAGTCCCCTAATCATCTTTGTTGCTCCTCTCTGCATTCTTTCAAGAGTCTCACCATCTTTTTTACATTGTGATGACCAAAATTGGATGCAATATTCCAAGTGTGGCCTTACCAAGGCATTATAAAGAAGTTTCCAATACCCAATCAAGCAACTATCAAACAAGTTAACAGTAAACAACCCAACCAAAGAACTCCAAGATCACTCCCACCAACACTGATAGGGCAAGCTGTTACAATATAAATTGAGAGCAAACCCCAGTCTTTACTAGCACTGATGATGTTACCTACAGTAATTTGGGTAATGAAATGTCTGCAAGAAAACAATTAAGCTTAGTGAGCACTGAGGACCCCTCATTTCAACCCTGAGCTACAAATACTTTCCTTTATTGAAATTCTGGCTATATGGACTTTTATAGATAGCATTCCTAGAAATCTCTAGCAAGTTCTTACTTTTGAATGCATGGCATGGTTATTTATCTATGGTTAAATATAACAAACTTTTAATTTATGGTTTGAAGCTGTGGAGTTGCTGGTTATATGGTCTTTTAGCACGAAATCTTTGTTCCACATCACATTATTACAAATCTGCATCTAGATAGCAATTATTTCATTTATAAAGATTAAATGATTCTTGTTTTATTTTGCCTTCAGGTTTCTCTGCACTTCATGAAGATCTATGCAGCACAAAAGATAAAAAAGAGGAAGAATATTCCTTTTCCAAAGACAGTGAGCAATCAGATCATCCTCCCCTTGTTTCAGAAGAAGACCTTTCTCTCAGTTGCTCACCCTTGCATGAAGGCACACCAAAAGCTGAGGCAGAAGTATCTGTGGTAGAATTACTACACCAAATACAGAAAGATCATGTGAAAGCTGAATTCTCAGGGAAACCTCATGAGCTGACAGAAGATTCACCTACTACACAGGAGTATGTGTAAGGATTCTACAGTAGGGCGGCATATATAACAATTGGAAATATTTATTGCCTAGAGATCATGTTTCATAAGCAAGGAACAAATACAAATTTTGCAAGATTAGGAATCCTTCAATTTCGCCAAGAAAAAAACCAACGAGCTAAATAATTTCTAAAACTTTAGAATAAAGCAAATATATGACTGATACATCATTTTAAAATATTCTTGGACTTCTTAACTTAAATAAAAGTAGTCATTGAATTAGTTACAATACAATTTTATTGTTGTTTCTAAATAGTTGTCATATTTCTGAGCGTGTTTTTAGTATGGCAAAATTTTGACTGGGTTAGATAATGGCTCTTTTCTTTTTTTCTTTTTATTTTGAATGAAGCTCAATTCATGGGGAGATCAGCCCAGGTTCTCTGGATACTGAATTACTGGGTGAAATTTTCATTGAGGAGCAGACATTGCTTCCATGAGAGGAGTGTCAATCAGTAAGAAGCCAAAGATTCCCGAAGTGGGTAATCCTTGAGCTTGCCTATTCCTATTCCTGGAAATAAATAGGTTCTCAACCTTTTCTTTCACAGACCCCCTTTAAATACCTTTTGTGACCACAGGCCATGGCCGTAGATCTCCAAGACTTAACTCAAGATTTAAATCATAAGATTTCTTGGTGCCTTCATGGAGCCCCTAAATAGTCACAAAGAGACAATTGTTATGACACACATGACAGACTGGAAAAAAACCCATTAATTCTACCCTGTGGTGGCAATGGAACAAATTGAATGAATGGGAGCAGTGAAGTTGCTGACAAGAATTCAGGAATGCCAAATATTTTTTTAAAGGGGGGGAAAAGTTCCACTACTCAAAATCAAAATATATATCATAATAGAGTACTGGAAAGTTAGACTGTTTTGATTTAACAGAAATGTCTATACAAAATATTGCTAGATGCTTGTTTTCATCTGATGAAACAGTTTACTTGCAACTCTAATATTTTCCAAAGGAATATGATAACTAAAATAATATTAGATCTGTAGTCTTGACACTCGGTATTGAATTTTCACTTGTATTCTCACTCAATTTTACCCCGGGCTATTCGTTTCAAAACATTACGTGCCACTTTTCAAAACAGAGCCAAGTGGCTTTAGAATAAATCTTATTCCTCAGAGACAGACTTGAAGAACTAATCATTTGTTTCCATCAATCTTTATTAACAGTATCGCAACTTCTGGAGCAGATTTGACACAAGTGCCCCAAAGTGTGAAAACAGCCAGCATTGCCAGTGACAAGCCTGAGGATTCCACCGCAGGATGTGAAGATCTTGAAAAGCTACCACTGCATACTCCAACATCTAGTGACCGAACTGATTCTCCCATTGTGGAAGAACCTGAAGACCATTACTTTCAGCAAGAAGATACGCGTCCAAGGAAAACCAGTCTGGTGATTGTTGAATCCACTGATGAACAGCCTGAAGAATTAGAAAGACATGAAGAAGAATTGTTAGAAAAAGTAAGTTGTAACATTAACTTGATTCATGAAGTAGTGCCCTTTGAAGAATTAATAAGAAGAAAGTCTTTAATGTAATCGTATTTAATACTTGGAACAGTACACCCAGATAAAAAGAAATAAGAGAAGTTAGCACTGTAGATTAAAATACAGTTCTAGCAAAAATACAATTGAAAGACAGTTCACTGAAAAATGTAAAGCATTAACACAGAAGCGAATAAAGAGAAATATAACTAAAAAGATGCTATCATCTGAATAAGAATAGAATAAGCCCAAACTGAAAAATATGAAATGGATGTAAGAAAGAATTCTTTGAAAGAAAAAAAATTAGCAAGATACAATATTTTTTTACTGTATGATTTCTGTCTGGAAAGAAAAAAAGGCAAGAAATATTTTGAAAGCTTTTCCAAACATATATATTTGCAGAAAAATAAGAATTCATTAAAATTACACACTTTTCACACTTCAGTTCCCTCAAAGAATGTATTAGTAATTAGACTGTGAATGAAAATGTACTTTTGTCCCTTGGCAATTGAGACTTGTAAAAAATTTTCATTACAAAAATCGGTTAAATCAGAAAATAATACAGCTACACATTTTTCCAAAGAGCTATTAGAGCTCTTTGGAAAAATGAGCTGGGAATATTTAAGAATATTTAAGCATGCAATATCTGTCTTTAAATGGAAAAGCTGGGTTGTATAGATGCTTCCCAAGCTATCCTTGACCATGCACAACAATTTCACTCACTGGAAAACAATGAATCAAACAGGCAAAAATAGAGGTAGTTCTTGACTTATCACAATTTGTTTATTGACCATTTGTTACAAGTTACAATGGCACTGAAAAAAAGTAACTTATCACTGTTTTTCACGCTTATGACTGTTGCAGCATTCCAATTTCAGCTGCTTGGCAACTGTCTCATATTTATGATGGTTGCAGTATTCCAGAGTCATGTGATCACCTTTTGCAACCTTCTGACAAGCAAAGTCAGTGGAGAAGCAAGATTCACTTAACAACTGTGTTACAGCTGCAGTGATTTCATTTAACCATTGTGGAAAGTAAGGTCATAAAATGGGGACAAAATTCACTTAACAAATGTCTCCTTTAGCAACAGAAAATTTGGGCTCAATTGTGGGGGTAAGTTGAGGGCTACCTGTACATGGGTACATCCAGGAGCACCTTTGGATCAGTGGTGGGATTCAAAAATATTTACTACCGGTTCTGTGGGCGTGGCTTGGTGGACATGGCAGGGAAAGGATATTGTAAAATCTCCAGCCAGAGGTGGTATTTGCTGGTTCTCTGAACTACTCAAAATTTCCACTACCAGTTCTCCAGAAAAAAAGAATGGCTACTTTAGTATAAAAAGAGGTCTTTCACCAAACTGCTTCTTTCAAGAGTTTTGTTCAACCATAGAAAATAATTTATTTTTTCCCCTTTAAAACTCACAAGTTATGATGTTTGGCCTGACCAATAGAGCAGTAACCTAAATGCATTCTACCTATAGTTCTTCACAGTTCCCTGGCACTTCGAAAGTTGCTACCATGGCAACTCAATCATCATTATGAGCCTTTAAGAAACGTGTCCCAACTCCCATTGCAGAAGAATCACAACAGTAATTATGTAGTGAGAAAATTTTATTTCCAGGATCTTTACCTGAAGACACTGCTGTTGCAAAAGTGAAAAGGATTTCAAAACTATCCTAGAACTATTTAAAACAAAATTAACTGTGTTTTCTAACTGTAAAGGAACTATACATATGTTTTACTGGCTAAAACACAGAAGCAATTATAGTAATTATTAATTAACTCAAATTTGCAATATAATCTAGTCCAGTGGTTCTCAACCAGTGGTCCGTGAAACCCTGGGAGGCTGTGATGGTGTCACGGGGTCCACGAAGGCTTGAAGGAATATTAAAATTTAAATCTTAAGTTGTGATCCGTGGCCATGTTTCATTGCCACAAAAGGTATTTAAATAGGTTCGATGGTGAAGAAAAGATTGCGAAACACTGATCTAGTTCATAATTATCAATTTGTTGGAAACTCTCATCTGTTTGGTCTAATTGGGTTTATGGAAAATGAAGTTGTAACTATATTTGCATTATTCCACTGGTGCGCTTCTTGTAGTACATGGTATGGAAAGAAAGTTGAAGGCAAGTTTCCTCAGTTTTGCAACATCAAATGTTCAAAGAAGATTTCAAACATTCAGCCCCAAAATAGAAAGAAAAGTAATATAGCATACTTTGCAGTGTATCTCATTTCAGCAAGCATTTGTATGGTATTCATTGTGTTATTAGAAAGAGGCCCAGTTATTCATTCATATGTACAGTACCCGTATGATGAGAACAATGCTTCCATGCTTCCACTAGGAGCTAGCAGAGGAATTAGGTGAGCTGGAGGTCAGCTCAGATGAGGAAGAGATGGTAACTACCAGGGTCGTTCGCCGCCGGGTAATTATTCAGGTACAGGAGTGTTGAACTACTGCACGTACCAGTGGCAACTATGCCCTGGTTATACCTCTTAAACCCACCCTTTCCCCAAAAATCCTGTTCCTGAAACACCCCTTGGCTGACAATGCACTGATGAATTTGGCATGTTCCTGGGTAATGCATGTCAGTTGATTCACATAAATATTTTTTCCCCAATTTCATTTGGAAACTCAAGGTAAATCAAATGTAAATCAAAATGGTAGGTGTTTAATTTGCATTTTGAAAGAGACTTAACTCTCTGAGAGGACAGTTTGACTTTCTGCTTCAGCACCACCTACAAGCCCAATTCTTTCTTGTTCCAAGTTTGCATGCTTTTTAAAAAGGATTTATTTGCAAAATGTTTAATAGCATTGGACCAATTTGCTTCAGTGCTTCTTGCCTAACTTACGTTGTTTTTTGAGCCAACAAACTTCTGCTATGCAGTTTATTTAAAATAGCCAGTTATTTTGTTTCTGAACTCTGTTCTTTGTTCAATAGGCTGATGATGTGCCTGAAATACCACCGGAAGCTGTAACGGAGGAACAGTATGTGGATGAACATGGCCATATTGTGGTGAAGAAGGTATTCAGCTGATGGTTTATTAGGAGAATACAAAGAAAGAGCATTTTAGTACATTAATTAAATCTGAGCCTTTTCAAGGTTTCCAGAGTTAAATTGAGGGGCTTTAGGATATTTTATTACAGGTTGTCCTCAACAGTTCATTTGGTGACCTTTTGAAATTACATAACTTAAAAAAGCAATTTATGACAATTGGTCACACGATCAAAATTCAAAAGCTTTGCAACTGGCATGTACTTATGATGGTTGTAGTGTCCCAGAGTCACATGATTTTGCAACCTAACAAGCAAAATCAATGGGGAAGTTAGGTTAACTTAACAACTGTGTGACTAGCTTAACAATTGCAGTGATTCATTTAACATCTAGGGCAAGAAACATCATAAAATGGGGCAAAAGTCACTTAACAAATGTCTCACTTATCAACAGAAATTTTGGGTTCAGTTTTCGTCATGTGTTGAACACTACCTGTATATGTAACAAGGGAATCTTTTATGGAAAGTGAGGATTTAGGCGCTATGCATTTCATACCACATGAGATAAAGGAAAACATTTTATCCCATGTAACTGTTGCACAAAAATAGAACGTCTTTATTCATTTTAGGAGAGAACAGATTAGTTGAAATTATATTTTGCAAAATATGTTCATTTTGATTGTCTCTCGTGCACATGAGAGAGACAATGCTAGGTACTTTAAAGGACAAATATGATTGCCATGATTTAAAATTCAATGACATGTTAACATAATTCTTGATGAACATGCCATCTTGCTAGGTCACTAGAAAAATCATCAGGCGATTCGTTTTACCAGATGGAACAGAAAAAGAAGAAGTTGTGATGCAGGGAGAATCCCAAGATCCTGTTACAGTGGAAGAGGGAGACAGTTACTCCAAAGTCATAAAGCGGGTGATGTTGAAAAGTGAAAGTGAACAATCAGAGGTTAGATTTTTTTTTCCTGCCATGGTTTATTTATTTGAAATGAATTTTTGAAATTGGCACGAGAATTACCCATTATACTGTAAATTATTATGTTCATTACATTTAATATAAACTTTGTTTCATAAGGTTCACCTCACATGTCTTGTTTAAACCCCCTTGAAAGATGGCTTATTCAATGAAGAATTGTAGAGCAATTCTTTAATAAGTCTAACACCCAACTATATTATTCTCCAAGAAATGAATGAATCAGTAACATAGGTGCAAACTTTTCACAAGAACGTAGGAAAATAATGTTTTGGGCATTATCTAATTAGCCAATAGCCATGGTTCTGGAGTCAGCAATTATTGACATAAGCAATTATTCATGAACTCTGTTTCACAGGTGACCTTTTCTGAGCCAAGCATATTACCAAGTGCCTCAGAATTCCAGACTGAACCAGTAGAAGGCCGTAAGGTCAGCAAAGTTATAAAAACTACCTTAGTGCATGGGGAGAGAATGGAAAAACATCATGGAGATTCTAGTTTAGCAGTGAATCTTCCATCAGCCAAAGATGACTTCGAAGAGGTGAGATAATTATATGGTTTTGGCACCACTGTGAGAACTGCAATAGTACTAAGGGCAGAAACACATGTAGAAAAATTAGAAATAGCTAACCATAAATGAAGTATCATTATAGAAATGTATTCCTTTTTTTTTCAGTATGTTTAGAATGATTTTTCCTTCTGAAAAAGATCTTAGAATATCATCTAATGGAACCCAGTGAGAGATTGCTCTGAATCTTAATTTTAGGTCCCAAGCTGTAAAAGGGTGCTTTGCTGTGCTTTGATAATGCTTTAAGCAAAGCGTTCATTTGAAGCTGCTTTGAAAAGGAGAGCTGCCATCCCACTTCTAGACAACAAAGCAAAACTATCATATCCTTCACCCACACAGTCACTCTAATGGTCTCCTCCAAGATATGCAGCACCTTGAAAGATCTTCTATTGCACATACTTATCCATGCACAGGAGCCTTTTTGCTGTTTCCTGTTAGTTCACTAGTTCACTTCCAGTATCTTATTAAAAGGAAGTGATACAGGAAGAGTACATTAACAAGACCTTTTTCCCTACTGAATCTGCTAGAAGAAGCAATTGGAAACAAATGACAAAAGTGCTTCAGAAAGCATTCACAGTCACCCCATTCTTGGCAAGGCCAACTGGAGCCAATTTGTATAGAGAAATCCATTACTATACAATGAGTTTAGTTGGAACCTTTCACAACTGCCATATTTTTCCAGACATAAGATGTTCCCTCAGTTTGGAACTGATTGTACAGCAGAAGCTTACTTTGATTAGTAAATATGAACTTTAATCCAGATACATCTGGAGCAGGATTGTAAACTCACAATATCCTATTTGAATGAAAATATGACTCTGTATTGGTTGAATAAATAGAATATAGATAATTTCTGTTCAGATGGGAGTGATGTCAGCACATCTTCTTTTTACCATATTTTCAGCTTGAACAAGAAGCTTCATTCTTAGATTGAATAAATTTAAAGATAATATGCAAGAACACAGTGGAACGCACATAGTTGAGGACTTTAGGAAAGAAATCTCCAGTATAAATGTACTCTTAACAATATAATTCAATTTGCAAGTGGGGTTATTTTATTTATAAATCTAAAGAATAAGCTACTCAAGGTATAAGAACTATGATCCTATTTGAAATGTATATGTGATTCCAAGGATAATCCTGGATCAAATCACTTTTATTGTTTAAGAGCCGCCTTCCTAATGAACCAAATTCCATCTGTTAGTAAGACTGGAGCTCTTTCTATTCTCTCAGAGTTCCTTCAAGGAGAAAAGACCTCTTTTTGCATAAGAGATCATTTGTCTCCATGAGGAGTTCATCATGAGAATTCTCAGTAAAAGTAGGTTCTATAGTTTTGTGACACATTTCCAAATTCTTAGTAAGTACAGAATTTGCAAATTATGCAATTAATACTTTTTTTTCTTAATTTGTTTAATCTGTCTCATTGGGTGTTCTGATATTTTAGCAAGTTAATATAATTAAGTTGTATTTGGGTCTTCTATGCTACAGTTATGCTTCCTGTTTTACTTTAGGCCCTGAATTACATAGGTAACAAAGTGAAAATTGAAGTCCCCCCATTAGTAGAGAAAGAGATCATGAAAGAGGATGGGTCGCTTATTAAAAGGTTTGAGTTGGCATGACAGTAGCCTGTGCAGTGACCAAAGATTTAACAGACTAACTGTAATGGTACTTGAATAAATGTCAATTTACAGTCTCAGTGTCTTAAGCTTTACTTGGAAACTAACACACTTGGCGGAAGAAGGGAGAATCAATTGGTGGAACAAACAGTTGTTTGGGAAACAGTGGAATTAAAATTCTGATTCTAAGTTCTAAATGTAGAAAAAAAATCTGCATGACATGTTTAAATAATGTTTTGGGATGTCAGAGTGTCATGATGACAGGAAAAGATCTGGACAGTTACTTAATTGAAATGTTTTGGCTTTAGATTCACATACCAAAAGACCCAGGTTTTGGAGGGGAGGGGCTAAACTAAAACCTCCGGTCAATGTATGTCACTGAAGCTAATTCCCTGGGATTAATTAAAATTTGAATGCCATTGCTATTGCTATGTTCATATCCACAACTATATAGGCAGAATATATCCTATATTGCAGTGGTTCCTAACCTTTTTAGCACCAGGGACCGGTTTCATGGGAGACAATTTTGCCATAGATTTGGGGGGGGAGGCGTTGGGGAGAAGGAGCATGCACAGTTTACAGGTTACAGGTTTGCGCCCTTATAAGAATCCAATGCCTGATGGTCTGAGGTAGAGCTGAGGCAGTGGCTGGGGAGTGGCTGCAAATATAGATGAAGCTTTGGTCACTCACCTGCTGTTTACCTCCAACTGTGCAGCCTGGTTCCTAAAAGGACCTGGAATAGCACAATTGCGGACTGCTATATTGTATAAGAAATATGTGTGTGGAGGTGCTAACCTTCCCAATTCTGCCTATGCTGACTCCATCTGCTGATACCATTGCTTTTTAGGCCTTACTTTTTGTTTAAAAGTATTTAATGAAGGACTATCAATGTTTCCCAAAACTTTCACCTTTTAACATTTATTAAATTCCATTTTTTTGTAAGGGAGATCGATTGATTCAGAACCTACATTTTGTTGAAACAAAGAATACATTTGCTCTGACAACATGAAGAGTACTACATGAAGATGATTTTATTATATTTTATACATGTTATGCATACCCATTTTCTCCAATATTTAAATTGCCTCTTAGATCTTTGAGGACTGTGCTTCAGGCATAGTCAGACAAAGGTATTTCCTTCTAAACCAAATTATTGGACAGGACAAACTTGGTATTATGTTTTAATTAATTGATGGGACCTCAGCTCCCAAATGGCTCTGGGAGACTTACACAATTAAAATATTAAACAATTTAAAAACTCTGCCATTAACAAAGAAACAGCCAAAATGAAGGAAGAAACCTATTATTCTTCCTGTTTCTTTCTTGATTCAACTGTTTATTTTTCTGCCAATAATTTGTAAAGCGTTTGAAGCCAGTCCAATAATTGGCAAAAATTCCAGTTTCCCATTGTAACCTTCCTTCTCTGATGTCAGAATGATCAAAATCAGTTCTTAATGGGAAGTCTGATGCTGTATTTCCACCTTTGAAGTTGGAACATGAAATATACCCCAAATTTCTAAGGAACAATAGAGTATTTATTGTTCTTTTTTTTACTAACTTAGGAAGAACAGGGCAACAAGATATGTTTTATTTTGTTTTTTGCTGCAGTGAGGAATGCTGCTGATTAGACATCTAGTGTATTGCTTCTAATTTCCTCTTTCTACAAAGTTTGATAACCTGTCACAGGTGTGAATGTCTGTGCATATAATAATAGCACACACATTGCCTAAGGCATGGACCTTCTGTCATGTGTGTGAATGACACCATTTTAGCAATATAACTAGCATTCATGGGTTGAATATCAGAAAGAGAAGGAACAATGAAAAGGTCTTAACAATGTATAAATAACAATAGTATGAGATTTTTTTGGTTATCAAATGGTTAAACAACCTAGTTCATTTGTTTCTTGAGGCTTACTATGAACTTGATATTCCTCTCCAAGAACTAAAAAGTCAGTAGAGCCTACTTCAATAGGTGGGCTGTGGTTCTCAAGGAATATAACCCAAAGAAATAAGCTGTCTTTTCCACTGAATAAATTATTTCTGTGATATAATTCTGTGTATTCCCATAACTGCAGAAACCTCTTATATGAAGAGAAGTAGTAGAAAAAATATGAATATAATAGAGCTTATTTCCCTTCACTTGTCTCAATGTATAATACTGAATGACAAATTTATTCATTTATTGACCTGTATTCCATCTTCCTATCAATGAGATCCATTGAAGTTAAATATTGTAAGTATGGGCAGGAATGACAAAAACTAGCAGGTTTGTAGTGAAGGATATGAAAGGTTCTCCTATCATTTATCTTGTTAACCCTGTTGCAGGATTTTCATACAAAGGTTGGTGCTGTTGGATTAGAACATATGAATGTAGGCGCTGATGTTATAAAGTAATAATGTCTCTCAGAATAATTTTTACAGTATCAGGAAGGAAAAGATCTTAAGATACATTTATAACTGAAAGTTTCTGATTGATACAATGTTTACATAAAAAGTTTGAACCATACAAAAGTTTAAACCAAACTTAATTTCATTGAGGACTGCATCAGGGTTGTGTTTGACCTCAGGAGATGGGTGAGCGTGGCCAAAGGGTGTGTGGCCAACTTGACATCACTTGTGTTAGGGGCACCTGTGGAGACCCGAGCACTCTGCCAGTGAAAATGGTGCTTGAGAGGGTTGTATGTAGCCCTCTTGAGCTCCATTTTTGCTGGCAGAGGATTGCAGGAGGCTGAAAATGGAGCAGCCAAAAATGGACCTTGGGAGGGCTGTGTGCAGACCTACTGAGCTCTGTTTCAGTGGCAGAGGCAGCCCTGAGGGCCAGATCTAAGTACCTCAAGGCTGGATCTGGCCATGGGCCTTGAGTTTGACAATCCTAGTTTAAACTATCCCATTCTACATAGCAATGTGAACTCTGCAACAACTCAATTTTTTTCCTCAGTCAAAAGCAGGCTACAGCTAGGGGTGGGATGCTATCAGTTCGGCCCAGTTCTATAGAACCAGTAGCTCTAAAGAGCAGCAGACATGGAACCAGTTTGGTGTTTGCTGCTCCATTTAGTACAGCCACCTGCCTGGGCTCTTGGCTATCCTTTATTTCCTGCTTTTTCAACCTCAGCTGCTTTGCTTGGCACAGCTGAGGTTGAAAAAGAAGGAAAGAAGAGGATTTTCAAATGCTGCGCACCCATGCATAGCGCTTGTCAGCTGTCCGGGCGGCACATCTGAGAATTTTAGGAAATGGTCTACACACATGCGCAAAATGCACTCTTACCAGGGGTGGGATTCTGTCTGCCGGAGAACCGTCAAATCAATGGGCTGGCCCCTTCCCATCCACTGACTCCTTACCTGGCATGCATGTCATCAAACTTGCTGGCTAAATTGCTATTTTCCCTTTTTTTTCCCCCTGAACATCAGCTGTTCTGCTGTGCCGGGAGATTTAGCTTAACTAGAAAGCAGGAAATCATCAAATTTCTTTCTTTCTAGCTAATCTAAAAGCAGAGATGAGCCTGATGCTGAACCTGAATAATAATTCAGTGCAGACTCAGGGAGCAGATGGCAGAAACACAGATCTCTAAGTGAATCTGTGATTCCGTGAGCAACTCAATCTGCCTGCCTGCTCTGCCTGAAAGTTTTGGGTAAAACTTTCTCTTTTTTAAATAAAAAATTCAATATGTACATACATAGTGTGTTGTGAGTTAGTTTTGTGAGTTTGCTTGCTTGTAAATTTGATGAGTTTGCCAGCAAACAAATTTTATGTGACAGATTCAGGTAGCTGATTGCAGAAAGATAGATCTGTGAATGAATCTGTGATTCTGTGAACAATTCAATCTGCCTGCCTGCTTTGCTTGATTTTGGGTTAAAGTTGCTCTTTTTTTTAAATAAAAAATTCAATATTTACATAAATATTAATAATATTCACATGCAAGCCATGCTCAGCTAGTCACATGACTACCAAGCCATGCCCAGTCAGCAAACCCTGCCCAGTCAGTCACATGATCACCAAGTCAGACCCACAAATTAGGCCACACCCACAGAACTGGTTATTAAGAAATTTGAATCCCACCACTGGCTACAGCCTATACCCACAGTCCCTTTGGGCAATCATTTGTCCCCGCCTGTGCAAGTTTATGTCATACACAAGGAATTTCTCAAATTTCTGCTGACATTTTAACAAATCTACCAATTTGCAAATTTAGGCTTGCATCATGTAAATGTAGCATAAGAAAGGTAATTAAAAAAACTAACGTTATTGATATTTTATATATAAATATTTAGCACTTTTCTTAGCTCTTTAAAGTCAAATCAGTCACTGTCTTTTCACCAACACACAGGAACTCAAAACTCATGCTAGAATTTTGAAATGAAAAATAGAATGCAATTTCCTTTTTAAAAAATTCACTCATTGCCCTCTTTGACTTCTTGTAGGACAACAATGAGTAAAGCTAGTACACAGAAGAGGACTGTGGTTAAGGACCAGTATGGAAACCGGATTCATGTGGAGCTGCTAGAGGATACACCAGAAGCCCTACCCCAGGATGATCTTCAGCATGACCTTCAACAATTATTAAGGCATTTCTGCAAAGATGAGCAGAAGAAAGAGGCCAAATGAGATGCTGCTAAATCTCACTCTTAGACCACCACACATATCCATTAACTGTCCAGCTTTCTTTCATCATAGGTGTTATTATTTAACATAATCATCAGGGAACACAGCTGTTTCTACTTTGAGCATATAGAGCAGGCTTTCAATTTCATTTTCTTTGTTTCTAAATATCTGTAAGCTAATTTGTGACCAAAGATCACATCCTTCATTCTGGATGGTTTTACCTACCAAGTCATAGACTTTATGCGCTCTCCTGACTATCTTGTCACCTTTGGCATTTTTATTGTTCTTTATTTTTGCACCAGATCCATAAACACATAAGTTTCTTCCACAGGCCTCTTAAAATGACAGTGTACATGTGTTTTTTTTAAGGATATTATTAACTTTAAATTGTAAATAGAGAAAATATGTGGATTCACAAGATGGGAAAGAAAGAAGCACTGCCTAGTGTGACTACTTTTAGCATCAGGACTATAAGGTTCATTGTTCATGTAATATTGCTAACATAGTCCATTACAACTAGGAGATGGATCTATCAAGAATGAAGCAAATCAATCCTCCTGTGTTCATAGGACTTCCAGTGTAATAAATTACTTGACTAAAAAGAGTCAGAACAAAACCTCAAATTTCAGCTGTTTCCCTTACAAGACAGTTGATTGCAGCCATTACTGCTTCTTTGCTTCCTGAGAAAGCCACCTCAAGATTTCCTGAAGAAAAATATACCCAGTTAGATATAACGTGCTAGCAAGTATATCTGTGGCACTTTTGCATACTATATTTATATCTTTTAGATCAGGGACATGAAATGGGTGCATTCAATAGTTCTGATCTCTATACTGTTTTGATCACTCCTTTAACAAACCACGCTGTCTTAGAAGGGGTTGTTTCTGCTGGCCACTGCACTATACACATTTTGAAGGAGGAAAAGAAGCTATAACCTTTTAGGGGAAAAAAAGATTTCTCACATTCTGTCAAGATTATCTCTTTAATCTGGCACATGCATGTGGCATTGGAGTATAAAACATGACCTTTCTATAATCATGCCAATTGCTTCTCATCTTTCCTAACACTGAGCGAGCAGGTATTACCATTGTGTTTGAGGTGTTCTCTGGAGTTTTATTTATAAGGAGACAGGAATCCACCACACCTTTGTTTGGTTTTTTTTCCTTGCTATTTTATTTATAGTCCTTAACCACCTTTCAAGCATTATTCATGTAAATGTTTGCACTTTGATTTTCCAAGAAGGCATAAATGACCCTGGAATTATTTTGTGGTCTGTACCTAATTCTAATAGTGGTCTGAAGCTCTGTAGCATTTTAACATATTATATATATATATATATATGTGTATATTTATATATATATATAAATAATATGAAATGATATACATTTTGAGTCAAAGCATATTCAGCAATGATGAGTCAGGTCCTCTAGGGCTGAATATTTTTCAAAGCCCTGCTAGCCTTTGTTTCTTTAAACAAAACAACCCGACTCACTCAGTGCTTAGGATGCTGAAAATAAATGTTACAAGTGGCACCTCCTCATTAAGCAACAATGCCAAGGGAAAAGAAACATTTGAGGAGGTTTTGGTTTCCTGCTATAAAAAAAAAACCCTACTCAGTGCCATGCAAATTTATTTTGTTGGCAAAGCAGGACACAAGCACTTAATGACTGCCAAAATGAAAGGAGACCTAATTGCAGGACACACAATAGCTCATTTCTCATTGTCAAGAACATCACTGTTTAACCTTCAAGACTGGGACTCTACAAGAAATGCATTTCTGTTGTGTTATTTGCGGTGCAGATGATGTTCTGTGTAACAGCATAATGGCTATTCTCCTTTTTTCAGTTTTGAATTTTTGCTGTGTTATCAGAGAACTTGAATACTGTGAGAAGGTGATTTTAAGTTGATAAATCGGCATCTTGTTCCCATGGTGATAACACTTAACTGAATATATCTATGAGGGCATGTATTAAAGATGTAAAAGAAACAAACAGCACTAACAATACATAGCTGCAATGTGTACAATGGCTGATTTAATTAAATAAACATGTAAAAGTGTTAAATGTAGCAATTATAGTATCCTCTCTTTTTTGCAACTTTTTTGCAATTGGGAAATTATTTGGAAATTGCAAAATTATAAAGCAGGCGGCCTATTTTGTTATGATTAATTTTACACTGTTAATGTTTGACCATCAAAGTCCCAAGGGACTTAAAGGATGTAGGGTCATTTTCTTCCATTCTGTCCATCTTAATCTTTCAGATCTGAGAAGACAATTTTCTCTATGTCCCAACAATGGCAAAGGCTCATTTGATGGGAACAAAGAAAAAGTCCACCTCAGTGTAGAACTTCCAAAAGAAAGCAACTTATCAATACCTCTTTTTTTTAGAAAGACTTTCATTCTAAAGGCAAGAGAAATATGTTGCTTGCTACCTCTGCCTGATTTTTCATTATTGGTTTGAGTTTTTTTTGTTGTTCCTTTAAAATAACTTATAGAATAAAAATCAAGAGTAAAACTAATAATTTTTTTGTATGGTTGGATAATCTGATACAGGTTATATATATATAAACACATACATGTGATGACATACAGGTAAACTTTGCTTAGAGACCACAACTGGGATCAGCAGCTTCATTGCCAAGTGATATGGTTATTAAGTGAGACATATAGCTGTGACTTGAAATTTTACTGCTGGCTTATCCATTGACTTTGCTTGTTGGAATCTGGTTGTGAAGTGCACAGATGGTGATCAAATGACTGACTGCAGGACAGTGTGATGATGTTCGTAAGTGCCTGTACCAGTTGCATTTCTATTATGTTCAATATCTTTATTGTCACTGTACATCACGTATACCACAAAATTGGTTTAGCTTCTACTAGTGCAGTCCATACAAGAATACAAGACAACATGAATAATATAAAGAATAATCCTTATACAAGCAGGAAAAAAAACTAGTCATACGTTTCCATATGTACATCATATTCTGTGCAACATGTATATTACTCTGGTGTATGATCTCATATCATGGTATATACATATTACACACTACACTGGCACCAGTGAAATTCATCATATTAACCTGTTTGTGGTGCTATATTGTGTTTGGGGGGCTGATAACCCAGGGGTAGAAGATGTTTTTAAACCTGTTTGTCTGGCTGGCTATTCTTCTGTGTCTTCTGCCCGATGGTAAAAGTGAGAAAAGACGCTTGGCCAGGGTGTGCATTGTCCCTCAGTATCTTCCTTACTCTGCTGAAGCAACGAGACCTGGCGATGTCAGTTAGGGGACAACCAATGTCGAATGTATTACTCTCTGTCGTGCCTTAATGTCTGCAGCTGTTGAACCAGCGCACCATACTGTTATACAGCATATGAGGATACCAGTGGTGGGATTCAATTTTTTTTTACTACTGGCTCTGTGGGCGTGGCTTGGTGGGCGTGGCTGGGAAGGAACTGTAAAATCTCCAGTCAGGTATGGTATTTGCTGGTTCTCTGAACTACTCAAAATTTCCACTACTGGTTCTCCAGAACTGGTCAGAACCTGCTGAATACCACCTCTGGAGGACACTTTATATCATGGACTGATAGAAAGAAGTCATCAGCTGTTGTTCCACCTGATTTTTTCGCAGGACTCTAAGGAAATGAAGCCTCTGTTGAGCCTTCCCAACCAGCAGGGACATGTTGTATTTCCAGGTGAGGTCTTGACTAATAAGCACTCCCAAGAATTTAAAAGAGGAAACCCTCTCCACATGGCTCCCCTTGATATACAGTGGGGCAAATTCCTCTCTGTTCTTCTGGGAATGCAGCACAATCTCCTTTGTCTTGCTAGAGTTTAAAATGTAAGTTGTTTTTTAAACACCATGTGGATAGCTTCTGGACTTCTTCCCTGTATGCTGATCCATACCCTTCAATTATAAGATCCAGCACCATTGTATCATCTGCAAACTTTACTATGATGTTGGATAGAACAGTGGATATGCAGTCATATATACAGAGAGTACAGGTAGGGGCTGAGCACACAGCCCTGAGGGGAGCCTGCGATCAGCTTTAGGGTGGAAGTTGTAAAGGACCCATCCCTTACTATTTGTAGACAGTCTGTCGGGAAGTCTTTAACCCAATCATAAATGAGGGGAGGGAAATTTAGGTCAGTCAGCTTTTCAGTGAGGATACCTAGTAAGATGGTATTAAAGGCTGAGCTATAGTTTATAAAAAGCATTCTGACATAATTACCAGATTTCTCCAGGCGTCTCAGTGCAATATGTAGAGCGGTGGTGATGGCATCCCCTGTCAACCCCTGTTACTTCTATAAGCAAACTGGTGAAATTTGGTTCAAGACAGAGCTTGAGGTATTGCAGGACCAGTCTGTCAAAGCACTTCATCACTATAGATGTCAATGTAATGGGTCTATAGTCATTCAGGCTGTTTATGACTGCTTTCTCTGGAACTGGGGTAATTGTGGCTGCTTTCAAGCACAATGGGATTCTCACCAGTTGCAGGGAGATGTTAAAAATCCTTGCCAGGAGCCCTGTTAAATGGTCAGTGCAGATTTTTACCATTTTCCTCAGTACCCAGGAGTGGGATTCTACCAGTTCAGACCAGTTCTACAGAACCGGTTGTTATGATTCTGCATATTTCAGACAACCGGCAAATTGTGCCCCTGGCTGGCCCTGCCCCTCTCTGCCCACCCCTCCCCTCCCTGCCAGTCAATCCTTATCGCACATGTGTGACATCACATGCATGCCTGGCACCATTGACTCTGTTCTCCCCCACCCAGTCACTCCTCAAGGTATTTCCTTTTTTTCCCTTCCCTTCCCTTCCCTTCCCTTCCCTTCCTTTTTTTCCCATCAGCTGTGCCAAGATCCTTCTTGCTGTCTTACTGCTTCACCCAGGAAGCTTCCCTGAGGCCCAGGAGGCAAAAAGGAATGCGGGGTCCCCCCCTCCAGGCTCCATTTTTTGCTTTCATGGGCCCCAGGGAAGCCTTCTGGGAGCAAAAATGCCCCTCAGGAGGCTTCCCTGAGGCCCAAGAAGCAAAAAAATGGGCCACACCCACCCAGTCATGTGGCCATGCTCACCTAGCCATGCCTACCCAGTTCTGCCCACAGAACTGGTTGTTAAAAAATTTGAATCCCACCCATGGCAGTACCCCATCTGGATCTGCAGCTTTGTTGGGATTTACGACCTTCAGCACAGCTCTCATTTGATGTTCATGCAGGGTGAGTGGCTGGAGATTAGAGTCTTTGAGCTAGAGCCACAGAGACAGATCTTTTAATCTCCTATTCAACTACTCCACCAGCAGGGCATTAGCTTTGGCTATTTGCATTTTATTGCCCTTACAGTTGATTAGATGTTGTAGCCCCTGCCATACCTGTCTTGAGTTATTATCTGCCAGATGCTTCTCTACCTTTTGTTTGTATTTCTGTTTAGCTACCTTAATGCCTATTATGTCATTATGAGAATACTGCAATGGTCGTAAATGCAAAGATTAGCTGTAAAATTACTTTTTCAGCATTGTTGCAATTTTGCTCACAAAACAAAGCAGTTGCTAAGCAAGGTATACCTCTACAATGGCACCCATAATTTTGTCTTTTCCAGCAGAACTCTGTATTTGTGCTGAATGTCTTACATACTAGCTGACACATTAGAAGCAACTGCTTGTCAGTTCTAAAGGTATACAACTTGATAGCAGGTGCTAGCTTCATCTGGACAGCTAAAATACACTAACATGTAGAATTCACATCCTTTCCATTCTTCTTTCTTCCTAGTATTTACTCACAAGTGCAAGACTTACTTTTTTTCAGATCAAGGGCGTGAGTATTGATCCATTGGTTGCAACAGGAATTGGTTCCTTGGCTTGTTGGCCAAGCTGGACATCATGGATTGAGAGAGAGTCTGGCCCAAAGTCACCCAGCCAGCTTTCAGGTGGGACTCGGTCTTTAGCCTGATGCCCTTAATACTAGACCAAACTGGTTTTCTGCCTTTTATTATTTTATATTTTATATTTATTTTATTATTTGTGTTATAAGGTTACCCATGATATAAACAACATCTCTGGCCAGCTTACAACAATAAAAACATAGAAATAAAACAATATTACCAAACAGTACTACCAAACTTTGCTCCATTCTAGCTACATATTTTCTTGGCTCAATCACATCCAAGCTGGAAATAGAACTTCAGAATTTTGGGTGCGATTGTCAAGATGTATAAGATTGGAGAATGTAGCAATTAAAGAATAAATTTCTATGGGTTTTACTGCATGGATTGAGCTGAGAAAAACATTTAAACATTGCAGCTTGGATATTGTACATTAAGTTGTTTGGCAATGTTAGCTAGAGGACTAAGCCACCAAATACAGATATAAACAGATCACATAGATTATTACAATCTGACACCACTGACAACAAAGATGAAAGGCAACACAAGAAAAAATTGTCCTGATGCAGGCTTTTTAAGTGGGTCTAAGATGATTGACCATGGCCAACTCACCATGGCCAATTTGTCACGGCCAATTCTCCATGGGACAAGAGTTACACTAATATCAAAGAAATGGTGGAATAGAATCATTAATGAAAGGATGAAAAAGTAGGAACAAAATGAAATGTGAATGACAAAAATTAAAATAATTACAATGAAACTTTAAATAGCCCCTTGACGAGTTATCCCACACTCTGGCAAGTTGCTGCAGCAAGTTGTCAGCGAGTTAGCCATGGCGAGTTATCCCATTTTGTTCTTAGGCACAAGGGAGAAGTCATAGAAGAATTCCAGAAATTCTCCAATGTTCCCTGATGGGATGCACACAGAACAAAAACTATGGTCCACAGAGACACATGAAAAAAATGGAAGGATATTAAATACGGGGTAAAGCTTTTATCCTGTTGTTTTATATGCAGAAATAGTGGTGTAAATTAAATTATTAAAACAGTGTTTAAGATGTACAGTAGATTACATACCATGCCAACTATCAAAAGGATCTCCAACTTAATGGGGGTGGGCACATTCGGAAATTTGGAAGATGTATTTTCCCCAAAGACTGTTGGTGGGACTTGTCCATTGACGAATTGTTGCCATGCAAGCACTGAGGTAGCTGTGCAGCAGCTGTTTGCCAAATGCTGCTTCTCTCACATTTCAACAGTCCAGCAGAAATGTCTCATTATTTTGTCCTTTTTGAGCAGGTGGACCCCCAAAACACTGAGGTAAGCAGTCAATATTTTAATTCTTTAAGAAGCTCATGAAGGCCATTTAGGGCCAGGGGGAATAATAGAAACTAAATAAATTGTTGCAGGCTGGCAATATGTTTTGCTTTGCATACAAATGTCCCCCTATCGAGGTTGATGGATACCAAAGAAGCCTCTGTGAATCCTTGCACCCTTAGCCACCAATATTGCAGGAAAAGCGAGACACCTGGTTTTTCCTCACAGCCTCATTATTCCATTATATATCCAGTGCCCAGCCCATATCACATCAATCCTCAAACTCATATAACTTGAACTATACTAATCAATTTGGGGGGACAATTAAGCTTTGCACCTATCATTTCTGGGACAAGGGTTCATAGGACATCCCTTTTGGTAAAATTGGTGGGGACTCTGTTTTCCCAAATTTTACCTATTAATGGCAAGAGACAGATTTACTAAGTTGGTGGCTGAATGAGTTGTACATTGTGGGAACAGATTAGCAATTATCTGAAAAGTCTAGGGATGATTCAATCAAACTGCCTTTAAATTAAGTTTTTGCTCATTCTTATTCGAGATGGCCAAGAAAAACTGAAGCCTGCAATCCAAATATTTTCACTTCTAAAAAAACCAATTGGTTTCATGTTGGTTTTTGGTTAATTTTTAATATGTAATTGATAGGATTATTCTTCAACTATATAATTAATAATCTTTCCTTTTATCATTAAAAAACATTAAAAAATAGAGACTTCTGGGAGTTGCATCAAAGATTTTTAGTAATCAATGCATTTCTACATTAGGGTATTCCACACTAATGATAAATTCAACTTTTTTTGTGGATGAAAGCTGTCAAATGCTGTATTATTTCTTCTGTTCATTTCTTCTCTGTCTTTCTGAGGAAAACTGTTCTGCAGTTTACAGTTAAAATATTCTGCTGATAGTCAAATGTATTCTGGGCAAATGAAAATTCTGTCGTGCCACAAGAGGGCAGTAAATAGTAATTTCTAGCAATTGCCAATATGTAATCTTTTGGGACAGGCATTTGTGAAAGGATTGGCTGAATTCGGGGCATGCTAGCAAACTCCCAGAGACCTCTTCCAATAGATTTACTATTTTAAACAACACATTCAAATTGCCCTGTTTTTATCAGAACATTAGATGAATAAAATGAAAATCAATTAGTATTTGTCCAAGCACAAAAATGTAATCTTCTACTTTACATTACCTCTCTATTGCATTAATATTAGTGTCTCTATTTTGAAACTGATTTTGTTCAGCATGCCTTTAATATCTTACTAATTTTAGAATTTTTCTTCTTTGTTTTTTTCTCCTAATTATTTATTGATGCCCAAATGTTAGATTTTTCTCCTTTGACCAAGCGACTTGAGTATACATAACAGGAAATGAAAAAGTTACATATTTCTCTAGAATTATTTATATTCAAGTACAAATAAATGCAGGCAGATTTTAGGTTATCATAAGATAAGCAATATTCTGTTGGAAATATAATATTTTATAACATCTGGTCTTTTCCCTCCGCCCTCTTAATTATAGGCTTATAAGAACTTAATCAATAGTAACATACCCCCAATAATTTTTGAATGGAAAATTTAATTCATTCAGTATGATTCTATCTCTCATTCTTCAATCATCTCTGTTTCAACAATTCTAGAACTATATTTCTTAAAACCAGTCACAATCTCATTCCATAGTTTCACTGACAAATTGCATGCAGTATGATTCAAATTGCAAACCATGTTCACATTTTGTTAGAAAAGCAAAAACAATATTTTCTCTCTCCATCCGTAACATTTTTCTCATGTAAATAAAATTTTAAAAATTGCTTACACCAGTGTGTAATGGTATGTGGAAAACACACCTTGTTTCCTGAGGGGCAGATAGGTTGAGGGAAGAACTGTATTTTCAAACAGGCAAGATTCTGTGTAACTTTACAATAAAGGAGAATTAATTCATCCTGTCTGGTCTGCCTTATAAGGTTGGCACATGTAAAAAGCAAGCATGGTGGAGTTGCAAAAAATGAAAAATATTGGACACAGGTGTATAAGATGATGCAGAAAATTTTGAAAACTTTCACTTGAACCCAAGACTATTTTTACTAGACCTTAGAACATGATTCATAATGAATCTTGATTCATTTTGTGGAAAATTGGTTTTAGATATCGTAACTGCAGCAAAGATATGCACAAAGATAGAAAAATATAAAAATACTTACAATAGAGGAATGAATTGTTACCATAGCAGAACTTGCTCAAATGGCCAAGTTGATTTTTTTTTTTTTTAATGAGGAAAGGAAATCAATAAATCAATAAAGTTAAAGATGAGGAAAAGAACAACTATTTTTTCCAAAGAATGGAAAGCCTTTCTGGAATTTTTCCTGAAAACAAACAAAAATGAACTGATTATTTGGGGATTTAAATTAAAAGGGGTTGTTTATCTGAAGAAAATAACTATGATTTGGAGGTCTGAAATAATAGTTTCTAACAAGATAATTGAAAATAACTTCTTAGCTATTTTTCTTTTTCCTTCTCTTGTCTTGACTTTTACTGATTTTTAACTTATATTTTATCATTTAATATCTTTTCTTTTTTTTCTAATTATTTGTATTTCTGTTGCTTTTAAATCTTGTAAATTTTGAAAATTGTATTAAAAAAAATACAACAAAAACTGGTCCAGATGTATAAAGACAATGGGAGCTAAGAACACAATTCGTCTTGTATACCTACATAAGATGGATTGCCAGGACAAGAAGCTTTGTTGATTATTAAAAGATGAGTTTCCCACTTCTTAATTTTCATTTATTATTTATAAGTTTAGGTGAAGCTTTTTTATGCAAGTAAACTCATGGCCCCTAGACAAAAAGCAAAGAATCAAGAAATAATAATTTTCTTGTAATCAAGGAAACATGAACAGACTTGTGGGTATTATCCCTAATAACCACTGGCAGTATACCTAACCAATGTTAGGTATTATCCCTAATAACCACTGGCAGTATTTATGGCTAAAACCTTTAGTTAAATCTTGATCTGGACTAGCAGAATTTTCAGTTTCAGAGTTACTAAAATATTGCATATGATCCAGGGGTGGGATTCAGTTTTTTTTAACAACCGCTTTTGTGGGCGTGGCTTAGTTGGTGGGCGTGGCTTAGTTGGTGGGTGTGGCTTGGTGGTCATGTGACCGGGTGGGTGTGGCTAACTCAACATCACTCATGTCAAGGGTGCTTCTCCTCACCTGGCCTCTCATGACAGTGGGGATGCTGCAATGGTCATAACTGTGAAAAATGGTCATAAGTCACTTTTTTCAGTGCCATTGTAACTTTGAATGGTCACCAAATGAACTGTTGTAGTCAAAGATTACCTGTACAAAAATGCAAAAAGCTTCTTTGCTTGCAAAAAGTTGCCCTAAATACCAATCACTGAATTAAAAATACCTGCAAGCCAGAGTTACAAATCAGGCAGGGTGCCAGAGCACCTCGAGGAATGAAAATAGTTAAAATGCAGTGATAACTATCAAGCAGCCACCTCTTGCTCATAAAGTGAAACCCTTTAGCAGAGAGGTCATTTAAGCTCTCACAAAAAGCACGCCCAGGAAAAGCAATCCTTAGATCCATTTGAACACTTAAAAATACCAGCTGGTTTCACTCACCTCACAAGATATCCTAAGGAAATCACCCAAATTTAAGGAAAGGTCACCTGCCCCCCCAAAAGGCAGTAAAACAATCAGTGCCAAGCTTGCATCCTGCCTCTTGGAAGTATACTCCAAAAGAATAGTACCAGATAGTACAGTTCCAGAAAGCAGTGAAGGAAGACCTCCCTCCCTAGATAGAAAAAGAAACCATGAGGCAGGAAAAAATTCAAACACAATACAAATAATTAAATCACAACAGTAGCTGTTGTTTGTTGAAGCTGAATAGGGAAAATTATCCCATCAATTAACACAGGATTAAACATCACCAAGCACAGAATTAACCTTCATCAAAAACCAGTTTAAGACCAAAACTCAGAAAAAGTATGTAAACTCATGTTTGAATGTCAGTCCTTCTAGCTAGCCAAGAAGCCTTGGTGAATGTCACTCATCCTGGTTCCGTCACTAAAAACTTTGCTTCATTATTCAATAATTTCTTCAAAGTGCTTATTGTCCAGGGAAGTATTTCCTCCCAACAGCAGTGTAAAAATCTTAAAACAACCCTTCCCCTTTAAGAAAGCCTCAGAAGTTCCGGAGATAGGATGTCAAGGTTGTCTGCCAAGAATGTAACAAGGGTGGAAAAAAACAGAAGATTTCTTCTAACTACTGGTTCTCCAAACTACTTAGAAAGTTAATAAGGGGTTCTGTAGAACCGGATAGAACCGGTAGAATTCCGCCCCTAATATGATCACTAACTCCTGAGACAATAGGAGTGACTCCACAATAGATCTTTATAAATACTTATAATAAATAAATACACAAAATTTAAAGCTGATTGGAATATGAAATTGGAGATCTCCCTCTTGGTTAAACAATAGAAAACTGTCAGTATTAAACATTCCAATAAATGTTAGCTTATGTCTTCAGCTTCTTTATTGAACAAATTTATATGGCTGCTCAACTCACACACAAGTTATTTCAAATGGCTTCCAACATTGAAAGATCCACATAATAAAAAACCATAACAACCCACTCCCCATGGCAGCAGTAATGTCTTGTCCAACAAAAAAGGTTCTAGGCTAATTGGACCCTACTGCATTGTTGTTGAGAGTGAGAATGCTTGATCAATGTTCAACTGAAACATACTAGTGTGGTGGCTCAGCAATTAAGATGCTGGGATATTCAGCTGAAAAGCTGGCAGCCCAAGTTTGAAACCCATGATGGGGTGAGCTCCCATCCTCTCCCCAGCTCCTGCCAATCCTGCAAATGCAAGTAGCTCCATGATATCATGCTGGCCACATGACCACCATACAGCTTTGGCTCAAAGGTCTTGAAATAGAGGTGACCACTGCCCCTATAGTCAGCAACAACTAGCAGAGTAAAATCGGCAGGGCTTCCTTTGTCTTTTACTTTGAAACATACTGAAGTTATTATTCTGGAAAGAAATAATTACATTAATTAATCTGACTCAAAGACGAAGCTTGTATTTTCACATGTCCTTATTGCTCCAAATAACATACCTGTAGCTGGAAACTAATGGCAGGCCAATGCAAATGAATTTTCCATGATCTTTTTATTGACAAGAGACTAGTCCTTTAATTTATGGCCCGTTATTCATAGGATTGAAGACTTAAGGCTACTCGTGACTTATCAATGGGTCAGTTGTAGAGATAGATTACGTATGAACAATTGTAATGAAATAAAGTCATCCTTATTGAAACTCTTTGTGAAACATGCATGAGTGTATTGCTGGTGTATGGCTTTTGAAAAAGGGTATCTAATCTTATCCAATGGCATCAGAAAAAGAATGACCTTATTCATGCAAGTGGGAGAGTCTTTCTATGGACCCTGCCTGCTAAAGAATTCCAATGGTCAGGAACTTTTCTGTTGTGGCCCCATCCCTGTGGAACAGTCTACCATTGGAGGTGAGGACTGCTCATACTCTTTTGGCCTTATTAAAAGTTGGTATTAAAAGTTTGGTTTTGCTGGCTGGCTTGTCATTCTAAGATGGGCACTCACTTTGTCAGTATAAGGCCAACTTATCCACAGTTGGTATTCAGCAAGTTCTGACCAGTTCTGGAGAACCAGAAGTGGAAATGTTGAGTAGTTCAGAGAACCAGCAAATACCATCTCTGACTGGCCCCCACCCCATCTATTCTCTGTCTCCTGAGTCACAACTGATCATCTGGGTCTTCTTTTGTTGCCCTGCACAGGAGAACGGAGCTGAAAAGCAGGTTAGTGGGGAGGGAATGGAAATTTTACAGTGTCCTTTCCCTGCCATGCCCACCAAGCCACGCCCACAGAAGTGGTAATATTTTTTTTTGAATTTCCACTTTATTCCTATGCCGTCTATCAGTCCTGCAGGGTTTTTTGTTCAAAGCTTTTATTATTTTAATTGCTTTTTTATTTATCTTTTTATAATCTTTAAACTGCCCAGAATCACCTTATAGAGGTTATGGGAAGCATAAAATCAATAAAATCTTTTTCTTGTTTCCTTCTATTCTTTTTTCTCTTTTATTAGAAGCAAAACCTTAAGACAAATAGTAATTTAGTTATGTTTCACAATATTGTACAATGGCATTTGGGAATGCTACATTCCATCCATGTGTTATAGTGTTATATTTTTCTTTTTTGGCATCACGTTAACCATTGGCTTTAAAAGACCTAGCCTATTGAAGGAAATTTTTCTGGTGTGTTTGCTGATCAGAATAAAAAAGCAGCAGCATATTATGCAAGAGATTGAATGCAGGAGGAATATCTGTATTTATATAGCACAAATGTACAATGAGAAAATATATACAATAAATTGAAATAAATAAAGCCAGTTTAGAAACTCAATTGCTTGGCTCCTAATATATTATTTCATTTTTGTGGTCATAGAAACCTGAATATGAAATTCTGATCTCAGGCTTTATAGTAGTATAGTCATAAAAACTAAGCATTAGACCTCATGATTTAATTAGCAATGGAGTTTTTAATTTTGCTTTGAAGAAGGTTGTTTAGTTCCTTCAGACAAATTATGCAAAACCCAGCTCTTTGGAAAAGGCTCCAATGCTGGGAAAAGTAGAATGAAACAGGAAAGGATGACCAAAAGCAAGGTGGATGGAGTCACTTGTGTTGAAGGCATTTTTGGAAGACATGAAAGAACAGGTGAGGGACAGATTGTTTCGGAGAAAAAAAATCTGCAGTTGCTAGGAGTCAAAAAGCCTGGCACATAATTGGAAATACCAATGACATAAGTTTAAAGTACGTATTGGCAATTTCCTTGTTACTTTTCTTCTTCCCAAACTAAAAGAATCAGAGATGTCATTGAACAATGCAAAAATACCAGCCTCTTCTTTCCTGCTGACAGATTTTAAAGTTCAGATGTAGCTGAGACAGATGAATTATTTCACATTCTGCGTCAAATTGTTTGGGACTGTCTAACTGCTGAAATAAAGAAAGTTTAATATGTGAACCAGCTCTTATTGCACAGAAGAAAAGAGGTTCTCCAGAGAGAGCAGTCTAAATATGATCATTCCTACTGGCACAAAAAGCTGTTAATGGGAATAATGAGTTTGATTTCTAAAACCTGTCATGTATGCTGCCAAATGACTGTTATTTCGAGTGAACTGATTTATTTGGGGTTGATGGCTTTCACAAGACAAATGTGCTGCTGTTAACATTGTTTTAGCACATAAATGCCATTTATACTTGTAGCAGCCAGTCCTCTTAATTCCCCCCAAAAATGGCTTTAGGTTTCACTCAGTGATCTCATTTAATGATGTGGATGAAGTTGCAAATAAAAGGCTCATGAATTATATGTTCTTATAGGAACTTTCTGTCCTGATACTTTAAAGTCCAACATTCATTTTCATAGTGTGTCACAGGAATACCATGGCTTGCGTGATTCTGATCTCTGTAGGTACAGACACATCAGGGCATTTGAATATATTTTTCAATCATGGCTGCTCTACTGAGTCTTAGCCTGTGGCATATTTCTTGGCCACTTGTTCTTTTACTATTGGTAGTTGATTTTAAATGGAAGAAACCACCCATCATTTTAATATCTTTATTGCCGATCCTAAGAGTAGTTGTACTGATTGTTTTTCATTTTAGAGTTTTTTTTACCACGGCCTTTGACTTTTTAGTCAATATTGCAGAGCCTTTGCAATATTATTTACATAGGGCCCGGTTCTTTCTTTTCTAAGAAAGAACTGTGGCTTTTCATAATAAACTAGAAAATAAAACAGGGGATGCAATTGATATTGGCAGACCTGTAAAAACTAAGCATTTGGATGGAAAATATTAGGAAATCTGTGTGTAGCTTACAATGGAAAACTAAATATTTTAGAAGATAGCAGTGGAAAATAATTTTTCATGTTGTTGCCAAGAAATTTACATAGATGAATCAACAATCACCAGATGTCCAGCTTGATTTGATGGAGACTTTATCCGTTTCCTATAATGGGTGCTCATTACAAGTGAGAACATGTCAGAAATTCATCAGCTAAGAATGAGATTCACAACACAGCAACACAAGCACATATTTTGCAAATGGAACTGGTAGATCCTATTTGTTTCCTGTTACTTCTTTCCAATATGATCCAGAAATACTGGAAAGAGCAAATGCTGTTGGTAAATGTCCAAGTGAGCATCAAATTTGATATTAAAAACATACTTCAAGGACAGTTTAGACATTAAACTAACAGTAAAAGCAGCACATAACAAAAATGATTTTTAAAAACATTTATAAAATGTTTTATATAAATAAAAACAAATATATAATAATATATATTTGTTTTTTATTTTTTATTTATATATATATTTATATATTTTATATATTTTTATAATATATATTTGTATATATCAATAGTATATATTAATAGTATATATTAATACAGACGAACTCAGTGCAGAAGCCTGATGAGATTCTGCCGAAACGTTACTACAACTTTAAAAGCACAACTACAATGACGTGGGATAATACCCGAAGGAAGCTGAACAGCATACATACATGCATACATACATACATATGTTTATATTAAAAAAAACAAATATAAAAACAATTGCCTCTTCTCTGACAATTGATACACAAAGTGCCTTGTATAACATTAACACCAAACAATCTATCACAGGGTGTCAAACTTGATTTCACTGAGGGCCACATCAGGGTTGTGTTTGACCTTGGGGCCCAGTGTGGGTGTGGTCTGCTCAATGTCATTCATGTTGGGGGCACTTGTGCTGATCTGAGCATTCTACCAGTGAAAACGGGCTCCCAAGCTCAATTTCTGGCTGCGACGGCTTCCTGCAATCCTCTGCTAGCGAAAATGGAGTTTGGGAGGATGGCCCTCCTGAGCTCTGTTTTCACTGGCAGAGATACCATGGGCTGGTTCTTCACCATCTCCAGGGTGGGCCCATGGGCCCGATCTAAGCAGCCTACAGACTGGATCTGGCCTGTGAGCCTTGAGTTTGACACCCATGATCTAACAAGATGCTTGTGCTGCAATGAGAGCCTGCCCCAGAATGTCCACTGACTGAAGCAGTTAAATGGAAATTTGAATATCTTCCTAATCCACATTCAACCATTACACATATAAAAAGAAAAAATATGCATTTTTCTCTAAAAAAACATGAACTACTGAGAATTTTTTTATAGTGAATTTTTCCTTTCATCCTTTCACCCTCTTTTGACAAGATATTTTGGTTGCCCAACTGAAATTCAAATGAAGCCTACAGAAATGAATAAGAAGAGACAGTAGGTTGTTTTATTATATTTATTGCTTTTGTTTGGAATTACATAAGGCCTTTTGCTTGAGGATCTATGTTCACATCCCTAGCATTCTTGTTTTATTATCTATCAGAGAGGGGAAAAAATAGCAGGACATTCAGGAAGGCAGCACTGATTATATCCACAAAACAGATGCTGAAACTCTCCCAACATTACTTTTGGCAGAATGAGTAGCATTGTAGACAGAAGAGACTCTGAAAGAACATCATTTTGAAATTCAAGTAAGACTAAGCCATAAAACATTTGTTTCTACTGATTAAATTTTAAGTGTATCCCACAGTATTTTTTTTAGCATATCAACTGAATCATACTTAAATAAGAACACTGGTGAACCACACTCTTACTTCATCAGCCTGTGGTTTGGCATAGGATAATTTATATTCATTTATTCTACATATTTCCCCTGAAGAGATGTGGAATTGAAACGTAGAAAAAACATTTCTTCAATATTACATGACTCAGCTTCTAGAGACAACCAGGAATTAAACAAAAGAAAAGAAAATATCATTTTCTTTTGGCCCTTGGATTTTTACCTTTCTGTTTCTGGGCAAGACTACTTTTTAATCACATCTTTATTAGTTTGATAAATAACTCCAGGTGACAAGCTCATAATATTCCTTTATCTTCCTATTCTTCCCAAAACAATCTTGTGAGATTATAAAGACAGAGTGACTAGCTCAAAGTCACCTAGCTAGCTTCCATATCTAAGATAAGACTAGAACTCAGTCTCCATCTAGTTTGGTGTCTTAACCACTGACTACTCCAAAAATGGCTCTGCTATGCTTATATTTATCTGGCCAAAGGAAAATTGAATGTAAATTTGTAGTGGAAAGTATGACACTGACCATCAATTTAAGCATAAGCAATTCTGCATTGATTCGCTTTACTTTCCTCAAAATTGAACCTTTTTGAAAGTTAATTTTCCCATAGTTGTATCAGCCATAAACTGAATGCAACCCGTTACAAGTAGTTGTTTTGATATGAAGTGTTTGCAGAAATTCTCCATACATTCTGAAAAGAAAACAATGTATTATTCATTTGGCAAGCTACAAAAATCAAAGAAAAGAGCCAAATGGCTGCCAGGAAAGGAAGAAAAACAAAATAAAAAAGAAATGGATTCATGAATATTAATTTATGAATACTGAGTGTGAAAGTAAAATAATTTGCCATTGCTGTTAATAAAAACAGGGGTATTGTGGTAAATGATCTGATAGATGATGTACTGTATGCCAGCATGAAGGATCATGGCCATTTCCACTTGGGAGAAAAATCCAAAGATCAGATTACATGTATTATATCCAGCCAAATTCAGCCTATCATTTATACCAGTTCTCCAGGCTTAAAGTTGCCAAGGTTGGAGACTCCTGGTTTATACCATGGGCATTTGATAGTATTTTGATTGATGAATAGCAATAGTGGATGAACTTTTTAATTGTGATGAATATAAATCAAAACAACCTATCTATATAGGAGGCATAGGGCATACTCTGGAAAAACTGAATGTCTTCTTTGGCAACTTATTATTTTTTTTAATGGGTTGGGATTTATTCCCCTTTGTCAGATCATCTAAGTCTTCATGGCTAAGGATGAACTTGAACCTGAGACAGTTCACCACTAAAGCCACACTGAAGCACTATACTACACTGAAAATTGAAAAATACAATAAGTTATCCAGAAACTTTATCCATCTTTTCAAAGCAAACCACATTTTCCCCCATAGACCCACTATTCCTATATAAATATATAAAGGTAATAAGTATAATTAATAAGTAAATGAAAACAATTCATGTGATAAATTAGTGAATTTATAATTTTTTTAAAAAAATAATCTTTTAATCTTCAATTAAAATATTAGTGAAACCTGGCTTTCATTAGCTTTTGGTATGGAAATACCTGTCTTGGTGTAGCTGTCTTGAAACCTATTGACACATTCACTGCAGCATTTAAAAATGCTCTACATTGTTTATATGATGCAAAATTAACCCCAATATAAGTCACTAATATAGAAAAGTGTGCAGAATAATTAGTACAGAGCAACAAAAAAATACATCTTAGGCTTATAGTGCTCTGACACCAACTCTTGGAACACTAGAAAATAGCCTATTAGATGGCAGTACATCATAATAACACAAGGAACAGCAATTGTTTGAAATAAACATGTTTTTTTTTTTAAGTCATCTATGACAGGGCTGTCATGGCCAGTGGGCCGGATACATCATGTGCTGCCCATGCCCCTCCTGGTTTAGCAAAGAGGGAAAAAGTCATGATATTTGATCGTGCCATGATGACGCGAGTTTGACATCCTTGATCTATGACATGGATTCTTTATCCATAAACTGGAGTACCACCACAGATACTCTTGTAAAATACAACAGCAGCGCTCAAAATATTTCTGGAATGGTTAGAAGAGCGTAGGAACATTTCTGGGAAGAGAGAATATCCAGTTTTAATGTCGAAACACAACTATTATTTCAATGCAAAATATTTTGAATTCAAATCATGTTGCCTAGCCTTAATATATTCAATCCTTTATGATAATGGTCATTTTGATAGTATATGATAGGTAAAGAATGATGAAGCCTGCAATTTCAAAGGAAAACAATGAAGCATCAAATATCAGCATAAATCACAAATTTATTAATTCTTAAATATATCTGTCAGTTCTTTACCATTATGGCAGGAGATCTATCTATCTATCTATCTATCTATCTATCTATCTATCTATCTATC
>BLBF01000026.1:15838087-15874817 GCA_015471245.1 Laticauda colubrina | reverse complement strand
ATCATCATCATCATCATCATCATCATCATCATCATCATCATCATCATCATCATCATCATCATCCTTGTCTAAAACCTATCTAAAACATTTAGTAAGTTAAAGAGTTCAAAATTGCCACTATATGCATAGTACTAAATCACAAATGCACTATTTGATTCAAGACAATTACTGACTTGGAAAATTGTTTCTCAGTCTATTAGTCCTCATTTTAAGACACCTATAACATCTCCCTGATGGTAACAATTCAAAATATGAATGACCAGGATGAGAACGGTCTGTGGAGATTTTTAGTGCTCTAGAGAGGAGTCTGGTCTTCGCAATCTCTGTTCTAACCCACCATAAACAACTTTTGGAGAGCAGAAAGGATTCTGATGACCTATGCTTCTGCCCTGAATCACCAAAAGGACATTTATTTTTTCCTCTTCTAGGGATGTTACTTGTGACCTTCCAGCTGGTTGGGGGAACTAATTGTGGCTCTTGATCAAAGAAATGTTGCCTCCAAACATAAATTATTGCCTAAAATAATCTGAATTATCTGGCTTTAAAAATGGGTTGGACCAATTCACAATTAAAATGCTTGGCAATTGACTCATATTTAGGATGGTTGCAGTGTCCTTGGAACACATGATCACTTTTTGTGACCTTCTGACAAGCAAAGTCAACCAGATTCACTTAACATAATTACTAACATAACAATTGCAATGATCCACTTAACAAGTGTGGTAAGAAAAGTCGTAAAACGGGGCAAAACTCAACAAATGTCTTGCTTAGCAACATAAACTTTGGGCTCAATTGTGATTGCAAATCAAGGATTCCCTGGATATGAACTTTGTAGCAATAATCTAAAAGGTTTGGCTCAAAAGTCATAAACATCAGGTAACAACATACCATTTTCAAAATAAAACCGATGGAAATCCATCCCTTCTACAAGATTTCCCAAAGCTTCAGGCTCAAATGAGGTAAGACCAGGATCACAGATTTTCCTATAGAGCAAGGGAAAAAAAAAATCTCCCATACATATTATGTGACAAAAGTGAAAACCCATCATGTACATACTGAATCTGGTAAGCCTACATTTCAAATGCAGTCTGCAGAACATTTTACAAAGTCTCAGCTCTTGAAATCCTGAATTGCTTGTGATCCCCTTGGAGAACCACAGCTTTAAGGCACCAGTTTTGCCTTGAAACAGAGCTGTCCTGGTGGTTTTCCTATTTCTTTCTTTCATTCACTCACACACAACTGATGTTTTCGTTGAAGCGAGCTCTGAAGTAGCTGTTCTTAGCTGGGATTGTCTTCAGGTGGCCCTTCCATCTCTTACTAATTCAGGGATGTCAAACTGGGGGCTTGTGGGCTAGATGCATCATGTGTAGGCCATGTCCATCCCAGCTCTGCGAAGGGGCAAAATGTCACGATCCATCACGTGACAGCAAGGTGATGCTGCAAGTTTGACACCCGTGCATTAATGCATGCATTTCTGCAACATGAAACATAACGGATGCTACCAGATGAAACTGTTTCAAGAATGTTCTATTGCACCTTAGACCCGCCTCTTTTTTCTCCTAATTTTTGATGATGTAAATGAGATAAACATGATCCATATCACATGTCACTCTCTACAGAACATTTAGGAACTATATTAAACATATCAAAGTCTTTATGCTGAACATTATCTAACAATCCTGGTTGTGTGGTTTCTTACCAATCTGAGGTAGAAAATATGGTAGAACCTTTGGTCACGACCATAATTCATTCCATAACTTTGACGATTTCTTTGTCTTCTAATGCTTGGTCTTCAGGAATTTCTGAGTCAGGGGTCATGTTTGATTGCCACCTGAGTATGTGTTCGTGACCAGATTCAAAATTTTAGTGATTTTTTTTGGTCAGAACCAGTGGTGGGATTCAGTCAGTTCGCACCACTTTGGAAGAACCGGTTGTTAATGGTTGTGAGCAGTTTGGTGAACTGATTCCTGAAAGAAATCATTAGTGCAGAGAACCGGTGTTAAATTATTTGAATCCCACCACTGGTCAGAACCCAATTTGGTTGTGGTTCAGAAGCTTTCATGACCAGAGGTTCTACTGTATATGAAAACTTCAAACAGTTAAAAGTAAAAATAATTTATCTTCTCTTCCCTGAAAGCAGAAAAATCCAATCTCTGTCCATGATACGAACTTAAATCATGCGCTAATTTATCATAACCCTCAATACCTGCTTACCATTAAAGGGTTGCCTATCTCCAATATGAGAATTTTTTTCTTTTCAATATGATCCAGAGAACTACAACTGTATCCTGGTTACAATAATCAGTTGGTGAAAATATAGTCTCATATTATACTGATATCCAACTAAAAGAAAGCAGAATGCAACTTACGTGTAGGCTTCAAAATCCCCATTATTGATAGCTTCTATCAGCTGCTCAGTAACCTTGATGATCTCTTGTTTACGAGCTGGAGACAAGAAAGAAACATGTACAATGACAAGATTAAATATAAAATAAAAGCCAATGGAATAAAAGACTATATGACAATCTCAATCACTGAGTTGTTTCTGTTTGAATTATGATTGTCATGCATTTAGACAGCTTGAGTGGTGCAGTGGCCTAGAGGTGGAGCTCTCGCCTCACCATCAGGAGACGATAAGTTCAATCCTAGGTAGAGGCAGTTATTTCTTTTTCTGAGCACAATGAAAATATATCTGCTGAATATAACTCAGCACTGGCGACAGGAAAGGCATCCAGCCAGTAAACTCAGCTCCATTCAGATGTCCAGACTCCACTCCATAAGGCATTATGGGGACGTTAAAAGATGATGATGATAATTATGATGATGATGATAGCCTCTGCAGTTCCCTCATCCTTTGCTTATCAACAGCCAAAAGTTGAATTGAATCAAATTCTGTGCAATGGACTGACCTCTGCACATATTTCTGTATGGACAAATTGGAAGCACAGATCAGAAGCAAGAGTTGGAGATCTATGGCTTATCCATTTTTGTGCCTTCAGTGAATTTTGTAGCTTCAAAATTCAGAGAGGATGTAAAAGGAAGAGTAGACGTAATATGTATTAATCCTTTGATGAGTTCCATGCATCTGACAGAATATCCTTCTGATACTCCTTCAGGTTATTTGTTTTTACTCTCCTTGTAATTTCAAAGGTGGGTTAAGTGGCATTTTAAAAAACTGTTCTTAATTTCACATCACATGTATAGATTTAATCATAATTTAAACTAGTCCCATGATGTTTGCCTATCTATCCGTCACATAAAAACACAAAACAGAGTAAGACTGGCTACTTTGTAGCTTCACTTATTCTTTAGTCTTTTCTATGGGACCGTTTAATTGCAGCAATCATTTGCATTTTTAAATTTAAATAGGAATAATGTCAGATCATAATCATTCACATGTAAACTGAGTGCAGGTACATTAGCTATGACTGCTGATAGTACACAAACAACAGCTTCCCCACAGCAGGAAAAAGTAGTATTGTTCTCCTTTGCAATTTCTAAGGACTGTTACACAGAGTGAATTTTCTCACTTCCAAGAGAAGGTACATTTTCCACAACTGTCATCAGATACCTTCCAGTCCTCCTTAGTTTTCAGATGACTTTCTCCCCTCAATCCTACAAAACTGTTCAGGAAGAAAATGTAAGCAGGCAAACTTATAACTCCCATTCAATATATTTTAAAACAAGAAGAGGATGACAGAACCAATGTTTTGATCAAGACACTTTGCTCTGTCAAGAAATATGTACGCTATACATAGAAATATAGATGAGAATAAATACATGACATATATATGGTATTCAGCTTTGTTTGGGTATTTTCCCATGTCATCATAGTTGTGCTTTTAAAGTTGTAGCAACGTTTCGACAGAATCTCATCTGCCCTCATCAGGCTTCTGTATTGTGTTCGCCTGTGAGTCAGACTTTCACAGCCTGATGAGGGCAGGTGAGATTCTGCCGAAACGTCGCTACAACTTTAAAAGCACAATTATGATGATGTGGGAAAATACCCAAACAAAGCTGAATACCATACATGTAAGTACCCGCGAAAACTTAAGAAAACAAATATATGTTTTGTAGATTTCATAGATTTCGCCGAAAGCACCAGCCTGAGGATGGTGAGTGGGACCTCGCTGAAATGTCGCCAATATACTCTTAATCTTACATGGGAAAAGACCCGAACACACCTAGACCTACACTCACACACACACACACACACACACACACAAACATATATATATGTGCTGTTCAGCTTCCTTCGGGTATTATCACACGTCATTGTAGTGCTTTTAAAGTTGTAGCAACGTTTCAGCAGAATCTCATCTGCCATCATCAGGCTTCTGTATTGAGTTCATATGTATATGTATATATGAACTCAATACAGAAGCCTGATGATGGCAGATGAGATTCTGCTGAAACGTTGCTACAACTTTAAAAGCACTACAATGACGTGGGATAATACCCGAAGGAAGCTGAACAGCATATATATATATACACACACATACATACATACATACATACATACATACATATTTTATGCAAGCTTTCTAACATGGAGAACAACCAACAGAATCTCAGAAAAGGAGGAGTAAAACAAGGTGTCTAGTACTATTAAACAATGAAAACTCATCCATGAAGTAAAATACACATGATACATTTCTTATTACTGAAATTACTTGCTGCAAAGATCCAGGGTCAAGCCTTGGGCATCTCCCAATTCTATAGAATCCTTTTTTCACAAGAGTCCATCTGGTGTGAACATTGTACCCCTAACAGCATTATAAAAATGCTTATAATGTAGTTACTTGGCAAATGTACAAATATTTCAATTATGGCTTTAAGATATGTACATTTAATCTTTTGAACTAAGATTCAAAAACAAAACAAATCTCAATCGATGACAGTCCATTAAGCCATACACAATTTTCAAACTTACAAAGTCGCAACTCCAGCCCAACTAGATAAGTAGAGCTGACCAAGAATTTAAGCTTTTACTCAGGCAATATTTAGAAGAATTCTGATTCCAAAACATATAGAGACATAATTTGTTATGGATATTTTGGATTTTTTTTTGTTTTATATTTTTACCTTTCTTGATGAAAGTGGTTTTCTCAACTTAAATGTAAAGCTCAAAATTGAGACAATCCCATTTTTCTTGATTTTCCATTCTAATCTTGAATCCAACTGTTTTTCTTACTTTTGCTGATAATACCACTGCTCAGACTCACTATACCATGGCTCATTTAGGTAAGCTCTATCATTTTGAATTGTGTCTTATGTATCTGTATCTTTTATATTTGTAGAGAGTTCATGAAACATAATACTCATTATCTGATGGATACCACTTGGACAATTAGCTTGAGGTTAATTCACAGTTCTGACATAGAGACATTATAAAAAAATGATCGAGACATTAAAAAATACCATGAACGAAGACAATTTGAGAACATCTGTATTACATACAATTTTAGCTTCCTATTTGTACTTAATATATATATATATATCTATATTTGCATATAAGCCCATTCATGGACTTTTTAACCGAAGTATCATGAAAGGTGGATAAGGGCACCTTTTGAATTTTGATATGTTTAATCTTCACATTTATCTTATTCATGGGTACATTAGCTAAACATTTGAGGGTCAGCTTATTCACAGAAAGGCTTTATGTGAGTATATCTGCGATATATTTTTAAAAAGCGGAGGGGAAAACCTACTGTACATACTTATGTATAATTTAACAGTGTGTTATTATACCAGTGTGTTATTATCTGTGTATACGCCGAACCCTATTTTGGGGTATATTTGGACACCTAAAAGTTTTGAGTATATATGACAAATGACAAGGATATTATTTACATTGCTCAACAAGTTTATATATAGTATTTCCTTTTTTTCAGACTTTCTCAATTGCCACAACATAGTTATTTCTCTTGTTCTCCCCTTTGAGGACAGAGAATCATATTTCTTGGCCAGGCATTTTCTCACTTTCTAGTTCCCATATTTCAATAGGTCCTGTTGCAGGTTGGGATTGCATTTTTCTGAGTTGCTTATTAGCCGTATTAGGTTATTTGTGTGTGTACTAATGGGTGCTGATTGGCTGTAGCTGATATACATCTTAGAATGCTTGTGAGGCTGTTAGCCCCTGGTACTTCTCAATTCACCTGCCCTCATTGCTCATTCCACCATATATTCAGTTTCAGCACAACTTGCTTCTCCTTCAGTTTTCCAAGTCAATTCCCTTTCTCTCTTCCATCAGCCAGCTACACAATGTGCCTTCAAAGTTTCTCTTCAACTCTCTGTAGCACAGGTGTGACCCCCTCCACTTTTAAAGTCCCAAGGGACAAAATCATAGAGAGTGAAATTTGGCATATTGGCAATTTCAAGGTTTTTGTCTTTTACAAAAACAAATTATCTCCTAATTTGGAGATAAATTATATGGAGTCTACATCCCCTTGTTATATATGTAGTCCTCGACTTACAAGCACAATTGAGCCCGAATTGAATTTTGCCCTATTTTATGACTTTTCTTGCCTCTGTTTTTAAGTGAACCACTGCAGTTGTTAATAACCCAGTTGTTAAATGAATCTGTATTCCTCATTGATTTTACTTTCCAGGTCACAAAAGGAGATAACATGATCTTGGGACCCAGCAACTGTTATAAATATGAACCAGTTGCCAAGCATCTGAATTTTGATCACATGATCATAAGGATCCTGGAAAGGTAGTAATTGTGAAAAACAGTCATAAGTCCCTTTTTTTCAGTGCCATTGTAATTTTGAATGGTCACTAAACTAACTGTTGTAAGTTGAGGATTATCTATATACAATCTGTACAACTAATTCAGTTTTGTAGAGTCCTTATTTGTTGTTTGCTTGTACATTTCATTACCTGACTAGGTAACATCATCAGCCCACAATCTCCAAACAAGCAATCAAATTAAGAGAGTATTAAGGAGTCCACAATTCAGCTCTGAGCCAGATGTATTCTTTTCTTTGGTATTTCAATTTTTCTTATGAATCACAGGTAGGAATGGTCTGCATCTTTGTATGCATATGATGGTAACTAATTATCACAGACATTGACCTTGTTGTAAATTAACACAAATGAATCAGATTCTTTAACTTGTACCTTAAAAGAGAACAAAACTAAGCCCTTTGTAAACAATGAATGTACTACAGCTAATCCTTGACTTAACTGTTCATTTAGTGATCCTTCAAGTTACAATGGCACTGAAAAAACTAACTTGTTTTTCACACCCATGACTGTTGCAGTATCTTGGGGTAATGTGATTATCTTCTGAGATCTTCTGACAAGCAAAGCTAAGCCAGATTCACTTAATAGCTGTGTTACTAACTGAACAACTTACGTGATTCACTTAACAACTAAGGCAAAAAATGTTTATCAATTGGGGCAAAATTCATTTAACAATTGTCTTGCTTAACAACATAAATGTTGGATTCAATCATGATTGTAAGTTTAAGACTCTATAATATTACCTATATAATATTCAGTGAAGACTCACAAAGAACATTCCTAGCAATTTGCTCATTAGATCTTACAATTAATTTTTAAGAATTAGCTTCTCTCTTGTTCTCTCTTCTCTCTTGATGCTTATGGGACATGGCCCTGGAAATCATCTTCTAAAATGATGAGGAAAGACTATATTAAGAAATGGTATATTTCAACTGGAGATATAAAAGCATCTCCATATGCAAGCATCCCATAAAACAAGAAGCCACAATATGCGGGCATATTCACAAAATTGAATATGACAGGAATTTACTAGAATACCAGCTCTTTTTATTGTCATATATAAAGAGTTGCAATCGAGGCCACCCATCTGCAGTATAACATCCTCTAAACTGCTGGTAAAAATATACCACTCACTTTGGACAATTGTGGAGGAATGTGATAGGCTATTTTCATACCACATATTTGGTTGAATATTGACTTAAGGTTGATTTCATTAAGGCTATAATTTGATTACTGGAAAACAATCTTTGAATTTCATACAGAAAAAAACTCATAAGAAATATTTAACCAAGAAAAACAGATTATTCTGACAATGTATACTACAAAAAAGAAGCCAGGGACTCTTTTTAACGCATGTGAATAATTTTATGTTGCTTTTAAACAGCATGAACAATTCTCAGTACAGTAATCTGGCTTTCACATTTCTGGAGCTTCAAGCAATTCATTCGGTAATGAACTGGCAAGAGTATTAAGATAGCTGATTCTCTCTTCAATTTCCTAAGAAGCAAAGATCCTCCTGAGATTCAGTGCATGCTTAGTGAAAATGCAAACACTTCATTCCCTAAAATGAAAACCAATAAAGTTACTGTATATCTTTTATTCAAACACACTAATGGATATGGGTATCTCTTCAACTGTAACAGTTATATTAGAATAACTGGCACCTGGCCACAGGTAAATAAATAATTACCCTTTCCCGAACATGTAAATCCTACTTCTGCATTTGGCATGAATCTTGATTACAGATACGGAATCACAGTAGTGGAAAAAGTCTGCACCATGTACTTTTGTCCAAATGCAACAGCAAGATTTTAGGGAAGCCAAAAATTTATACTTCCTCATATTCTAGATTCACTGAATACTAAATATTGCAAGCTAGCAGTGCAGAGGCAATTTTTTTTATCACTGTCTTTAAATTAGTGATACTATGAGTGAAATTCACCACATGTGAATTTCTGGGATAGGTTTCTTCTGGGATCAACCAGTTATTATTAATACTGACTATAATTTTTAAACAGTTCTTCTTTTTTAATATTATGTCTTATACTTTAAGTCTAATGCAATAGCTGTTCGAAAACAGAAAAATGAGAACACGTTCTTGATTAAATAAATTCACTTCAAGGAGTGAGTTTGATTAAAATGGTAGGGATCTGCATAGCACTCTATGTTAGGAATGTAAGTCACCTAATAGTTGGGTTGGAAAATATATAAACCAGGATAGAAATTTTTAATACTGTCTTTTTAAGGCAATGCTAAAATGGTAATTAGGTGTGGTTCCTCAAACGGCCATAAGATGGAGCCAGAAACCTCAGCTGTTCTGTCCTTTTCTGGAGAGTGTTGCTGTTCCTGCATTGACTGTTTACTGATTATCATTAGTCTTGGATTTGATGTAAGTCTGTTACTGAACTGTTTTTGATATTGGGACTTTGTTATTTGGATTATCCCTGGACTGAAAACTGACTGCTTTAACTGTGAATGACTTGGACTGCTTGTTTGGACTTTGCTTAAATGTTTATTGGAAGTAAAAACCTACATTTTACTATACAGCGTAGCTGTGTCCTGTGTGCGTGTTATTCTACACTCCTCTCACTACATCTCCCTGTGTGCACTCATTCTCCTAACGGGGAATTACCTCAACACTCTTATCTTTCTTTTCTGCCATTTCCCTCCATTTTACCAACAAAGAAATCCTTACTCTAAGAAAAAGATTGTGGAAAATAAGAAGATGGGAATGAGTTATCCTTTTCTAGAAATCTTGTAGCTTACAGCTAATTACACCAAGAAGTATTTGAAGTCATGGAGAGCATCAACCATTGCTTTTCTTGCATTCTCAATACAGTACAAGTCTTTCCTTTTGCGGAGCAGAAGAAAGAAATCAAGGAGTTAATGGGAAGATTAAACAAACAATTAAGATTTAAAACAGATTCTGGAATTTGAGGTCTACTCACTGTATCCCCAATCATAAAAGCTCCCTGAATGATTCTGGATCTCTTAGCTCAGGGGTGTCAAACTCGAACGTCACATTGTCATCATGTGATGTATTGCAACTTTTCCCCCCTTCGCTAAGCCAGGGGTGGGGGTGGGTCAGCACCTGATGCATCTGCCCCACGGGCCACGAGTTTGACACACCTGTCTTAGCTTGAATCACTTCACAGAGTTAATTTCTGTGTGAAGCCAAATGGAGAGATTGTATGTATATTACCTTGAGCTCTTGGAGGAAAGACAGGGTATAAATCTAATAAACAAACAATCCTACATTTGAACCCACTGAAATAGTTTTTTTAACCTATACCTGGGAAATGAGGCACATTATTTCTAGATAAGCAAGACACAGACCTGCTTTCCTCGGGGAGGTTTCACTCTCCCTCTGTGTCCAAAGTTTGGTTATGGATGCTGGGTAGAGCATCCTTATTAGCCCCATCCATTTCACAGATGTTTTCTGAATCAACATCACCATCTAGAAAAGAAAAGGGCTGCAATATCCAGCTAATAAGAAGTAGTCACATATTAATGTTTTCTATATGCTTTAGGAATGAGATACTTTTGGTTCTCAAAGCTAATGATTACTTTGTAATCCCTTTCTGGAATGCACTATTTCTCTTTTAAAATGCTTAACGTTTTCCTGCCCACGGATATTTCTGAAGTTTCTAGCATAGATTAACATTCAATACAGAAATCTATTATGCTTCATAAGGAACTAATGTGGCATTCCCCCTCTATTTACTAAGGTTTTGTTTTTAGTTTTTAATTCTGGTCTTCAAACTCTACTGTTTTTAGACATAGGGTAAACTTTATCAAATGACCTAAATATTATTGGTCAGGGTGCAGAGAACTTACATGAAGCCTCTCATCGATTTCATAATATTCCTTTTTAAACAAAGCATTTGTAGTCATATTATTATTTTGCATTTACATTGGTTTACATCAGGTGTGTCAGAATATGTTTTGTCCAGGCTACTCCAAAATGTATAAAAGTTACATATTTGTGCTCTACCAAGGTTTATGTTTATTCTGATGGAATTTGAGCAGGAAAACATTTCTCTAAATATTCAAAGTGAGGGTTCATGGATTTTATACAAGTTCTCATTTAAAAGAAAACATGTTTTATTTAAATATAATTTCATGTATAGTCAATTATGTTTTTAAAAATGTGATTATTCCAATCTGTTTCTAGCATAACTACTGAATGTTCCAATTTTACAGAAAAGCCATCTGACATTAAAATTTTACTTTTGGTAATTTTCACCAAAGAAAGTCTCTTATTTTTCATATCGATCTAGAGTCATCACGACCCTAAAATATGAAGAAAAATATACGAGGTCTATCCACAAAATAGATTACGTTTTCATCCCAAGAAGGAACGGAGCTAGCGCAGCCATCTTTGGTCTGTGCATCCACCACTTGGTCTGCATCTAGTCGTGCTAATGGGAGGTTCGTATCATTGCCCGTTATTTCACAGCAAACATTTGAAATGTGTGCTGCAATTGAAAATCCTGTGAGTTGTGAGGTGCGATCAGTGATAAGATTTTGTTGGCAAAAATCCATAAACCGATTGTAATTTTTTGGCAACTATGTGAAGTGTACGGGGACAACATCATCACTGAAGGTGGAGTGTGCCAATGGTGCATTAAGTTGAAAAATAGATGAACTAACATTCATGATGAACAGCAGAGTGGACATCCGAGCATTGTGACTGATGAACTGGTCGCGAAAGTCGATGACAAGATTCGTGAAAACTGCCATTTCACAGTAACAGAACTTTCGCTTAGTTTTCCACATATTTCATGCAGTTTGTTGCATGAAATTGTTACATAAAAGCTAGGCTACCACAAATTTTGTGCAAGATGGGTGCCAAAAATCCTGACAGAAAACCACAAGAGTCAGTGTATGGCCACATCATTGACATTTCTATAATCTTACGACAAAGATGAAAATTCATTTCTTGATTGAATCGTAACTGGAGATAAGACTTGGGTCAAACATGTGAACAGAGAGACCAAATTGCAATCTATGGAGTGGGGGTACACAAATTCTACCAAAAAACCAAGAAAATGTTTGCAAATGTTCTCTACAAGGAAGATTATGGTGTCTGTTTTTTGGGATAGGCAAGGTGTGCTTCTTATCGATTTTCTGGAACATGGTGCAACAATAAACTCTGCGAGGTATTGTAAAACGTTGCAAAAACGAAGAAAAGCAATTCAGAACAAGCGTAGAGGAAAGTTAAGCTCAAAAATTTTGTTTTTGCATGACAATGTCCGATCACACACAGCAAATCACACTCGAGAAGTCCTGAATGCTTTCAAGTGGGAGATTTTTCCTCATCCGCCCTACAGCCCTGATCTTGCACCAAGCAACTACCACTTGTTTCCGAGGATGAAGACCTGGCTTGGAACACAGCGCTTTGACAACGACGCGGAACTGCGGGCGGGCGTGGCTGACTGGCTCAAATCTCAGGCGGCTGAATTTTATGACAATGGAATTACAAAGCTTGTTCACTGCTATGATAAGTGCCTCAATTTGTTCGGTGAATATGTTGAAAAGTAGCATTTAAGTGTCACTTTCAAGTGTATATAATAAAAAAAAAATCCTACACTTTGTTTTCTTTCTATCACAAAATGTAATCTATTTTGTGGATAGCCCTCGTATTATGCCAAGAGTACCATAGGTCTGCAAAGGAGAAAGCTCCATTCCCTAATAATATATTTCAGTTGAAGTAATTACAATTTCCATATACTTCATTATATAAGCAATTTTGGTCTTTGGCAGCACACTATCCTCTAGTGCTCTTATACATGAATTAAACTTGAACTTCTCTTAATTGTACGTGTGTAAAAATAGCTACCCTGGTTTAGATAACATGAAGGACAGTTCAGTTAATCTGTCTGTCAAAGCAAATCATGTATGATCAACTAATATGTGGGTAATTATTTTTTTAAGTTTCACGAATGGAAACTCAATCATGGAAGTAAGAAAATACATTCATCCACATTAAAAGAGAAGCACCAAGTTTTCAAAATATATTAAATGCCTATTTTCAGTCCACCTCTAAACTAATTTTAAATGACTCATCTCTCAATTTCAAGGGAATGAATTAGTAACTACCTGAACTGCATCTCTCAACTTTTGCAAAGGAGAGGAAGGTGGACTGAGAATGCTCATATTGAAGCAAGATATCCTGTAAATCTGCCAAATCCTTGAATCCTGCCACTGAATTGATGGAAACACAACAGCTGAATAAGGATGAAGCTATAGAGCATAAGGAGGAGACATTGATAATAGGAATAGATACTAAGACAATAAAAACATGATCAGTAAAATGAAACAGTAAGGGGAGAGGTCAGATTCAAGCAACCAGAACAACTCTGAATAGTATAAAGCTATCCTTTATTGTTGAACACCTATTTACAAGAATCTTATCAGACTAACTACCCTTTGGAAACAGTATATATGTAATGATCTTAAGCATTAAATCTCAGACATTTTCTTCCCCAAATCGGCTCAATGCTGGAATGTCTCTTTACTCTGGAAGGACTCCTTCTACTTCAGCTGATGATTCCACAATAGAGAAGGAGAATGATGAATAAAACTTAATACCTATACGTGACCCTCCTTTTTGAGAACTGTATTGGGGGTGGAGAAAGATAGATGGAAATAAAAGGAAAAGAGGACCAAAACAAAATCTCAAAGTAATAATTCAACTACACACAACAAATGAGACCAGAATATTGCAACATCAATATGATGTGTAAAAAAAAAAAAAGAGATGGACAAATCACATTAAGTTTCAATTTACATACCAGTAGCATGAAATATATTCTTAGATTCCCACAATGATATATGATCTTACAAGATAAATAATTATCATAAGAAAAACAAGGTCAATATACCTTGTCTGATTTATAATATTTTGATACAATTGCAAATAATATAAATCAGTAAATGAACCTCAAATTAATTTATGAATTTCATTCATTATGCTGAAGTTTACTATAATGAAGGGAAAAGGCAGACTCATAAAATGCATGAAAGTATCTTGTATAAGAATAAAAGTATCAAAATCTGCTGCAACTAATCTAGTTGTGTACCATTAAATATATGAACTATTATGTTATACTATTCTAACAGTTTTCTGGCTATAATGATAAAGTCCAATGCATAATATTGAACGAATAAATGAATCTAATCAAAAAAATTTAAACAGCATCACTAATCCTAAAATCAGGACTTGCAAAAGAAATAATTGATGCAGGAGTTTATATTATGTTACACAGCAGGGGTGTCAAACTCAAGGCTCATGGGCCGGATTTGGCATGCTTAGGAGCCAGCCTGGAAACAGCGAAGGGCTGACCTGCAGTGCCTGCCAGCGAAAATGAAGATCGGGAGTGCCATGTGTGGTCTGCCTGGGCTCTGTTTTTGGCCACAATGGACTCTTTTAGACCTTTACCAGCAAAACGGGAGTCCAGAGAGTCTGTTTTCACTGGCAGAGGGCTGCAGGTGTCACAGCAAAAAACAAAGCCTTGATGAGTGATGTTGAACTGGCCACACCCACCCCAACCATGCCCCACCCCAACCCCCCAAGGTCTAACACAACCCTGATGCAGCCCTCATGAAATCGAATTTGATACCCCTGTTATATAAACTTAGGAAGATACTGAAAGGCTTCCATTTTTATATTTTTTACATTTTTATTTTGACTAAATTCTAACATACATTTAACTAAGGATAGACACAGCATTAATATTTCTAACATTTGTCTGTCACTGTTGAGAAAATCTTGTACTGAAACAATCAATCATGTATGGTGAAGTACAGTATCTTAAAATTTACAATTTAAAAAAAAACAAAAATCTGTCTATGATGCTGTTATCAGTATGAAAAGGCTTTCTTAATTCTTCTTTTCCCTACAATTCCTCTCCCTATCAGCCCCCTGTAATGTATATCTATATAGTACTAAAACACTGATTCCGATAATCTTTTCCTGGGTAAAATAGTGCATCATAAGTTAAGATTATACTTCAAATGAGCTAACTTACAAAATGCATTGAAAATCTTGGACCAATGACTCCCATGGAATTTGGCAAATTTTCTAAAACATTTTATGACCTAAATCAATTTCATATCATAAGTACAAATGATGTTTGACTGTGCTATATCGTTTAGCATGTGCTATTTTCACAGCAGATAAAGGCCCTTGTCCCACTGGCTGACAGACGTAAAACGTATGCACAAAGGACACAGCAGACGAGCAAAATTTTGGGGGTGGTTCCATCCGTTGTCATCCGCTCCAAAAAGTGGCGAAAATTTGCATAAACAGAACAGAAAAGAAGGGATGTGGGTAGGATGTAGCGGGGATTTAAACGGATGTTCATAGGAAGCCTAGCGGATGAAGGCGGATGGAAGTGGATGACACCTCCGAAGGGGTTCCAGGGGAGAATTTCGAAGTGGACGCATAGCGGAAGGGGCGGATGCATAGCGGATGAAGCGGATACATCACGGACGCCTAGAGGAAACAAAGCGGATGCCATGTGGATGTATATTGGATGCAAAGCGTTCACTGCGCATGCGGGGAGTATGAATTGCATCAGCTCTGCGGATATAAAAGGATGCAGCATGCACACAGTCAGCATACAGGGGAAAGACGTGCTGCCAGATACATCTTGCAGGAACACCATGGTTCGTCAGTCAGGCAAGAAGAGGAAGCCCGTGCCAACTTGTTCAAGCCCTGGCAAGGTGAAGAAGGCCAGAACCAGCATCCTACCCCCTGGCACTGACTATGAAGCTGCTGCTGCTGTGGTGGACCAGCCCCAAGGCCCTCAAGCCCCTCAAAGCCCTGCTGTTCAAGCCCCTGAAGGCCCTGAACAATCTCCAGAAGGCCCTGATGCTGAAGCCCCTGAATGCCCTGCTGAAGCCCCTGCCAGAGGGAGGAAGAGGCAAGGGAAGGAGAAGGGAGAGAGGAAACAGTACACTGTTTCAGAGGAGCATGAGGATGAGGTGCTGGAATGTCTGAGGGAGAACGAGTACCTCTGCAGAAAGGGCCACAGACTGTAACGGGACACCAAGAAGAAGCAGGCAGCTTGGAGACACAAGGCAGAGAGCCTGGGGTACACTGCAGAAGTACTCCTTGGATGGTGGAAGCACATGCACACCTGGTATGGCAAGCTACACTTCAAGAAATCCGGGCAGGCCGCTGTCAAGCTCACTGACTGGGAGAAGTACATCATGGCCAAGTGCAGTTTCCTGGAGGGTGGGATCCGCTATCGAGGAGCAGCCCCTCTGTCTCCATCAGACAGCCAGTCCTCTTCCAGCCAGGAGCCAGCTACCCTGTCCAGGCAGGTGTCTTCAGAGGGCCCCACAGCAGAGACCCCCCTGACAGCTGCACTCCCCATGCCAGCGGACTTGGAGGATCCCGTGGAGGATGACGCCCTGCTGTCACAAATGGAGGAAGAAGCAGCAGCCACCAGAGGCCAACCCACACTCACACCCACACCCAGCTCCAGAGGATGCAGGCAGAGACACAGAGTGGAGGGCCAGGACCACATTGTGCTGTTGGAGATCAGGGACACAATGAAGACCAGCACAGAACTTCTCTCTCAGCTGGTCCACTTGGACAGAGCATCCTCGGGCCGGAACACCTTCATCACCTACATGAGCCAGACCCTGAGGGACCTGCCCGAGGCCCAGTACCCTGTGATGAAGCAGAAGATCACAGCACTTCTGCACAACCCTCAAGGCCCAGTTGAAGCTGCTCCTACCCAGTCCAGGTCTGCTCTTCCACCCCAGGTGATGTCACAGCCCTTCCACAGCTTTCAACAGCCCCTCACCTACCAAGGCTACGACTACCAGGATCTCCCATAGCAGCAGAACTTCCCAGTCCAGGCCCAGGTTCATCAGATGCCACAGATGCCAGTCCTCACCCAGCTGCAGACCAGACAGCCCCACTACACTCCTCCCAATCCTTCCTCCACCCCACAGCCAAGCCCGTCAATGGACAATCTGTCATCAGTATTGGGCCTGACATCTCAAGTCCTTTATGAAGGGCCTCTCAACCTCACAGGACTGAGTCAGCTCTCGGATAGCTTCCTGAACACACCACCACCTGTTGTACCCTCGGGGCCAAGCACCCCAGTGGTGCCTCAGACCAGCACTCAAGTCACAGCCACCTCCACAGTCCCTGCCCGCTTAACAGCTGAGACCATGGACATGACTCAGAGTGACTGAGAATTGTGTCAGAGACTGAGTTGTTTACTTGTTAAGTTTATCTTTGCTTAAGACACTTTACTTGGTTCATTTTGCTTATTTAATAAAGTCATAAAGTTTACCTAAGAAAGTTAATAAAGGTTATTTTTGTTTAACACACTTAGTTTACTTGGTTCTTTTTTTTAACTTACTAAAGTGTTGGTGAAAACTTTGAAAAAATGGTTAAGCCTTTGCATGCTTGTGGGATAGATAAGGATAGTTGTGGGATAGATAAACCTCCAGTGCAAACATAGTGGGACTGTATGGTCCACCATCCCAGCGATCCAGATGATTTTCTCCCCCTTTTTATAGAAAATATCAGTTGTCCGCTATGGGGCCTTCTACATACTCTAGACATACTGCAGACATCCTAAGTATACGAGATATATCCAAACGTTTTGTCCGTTTTGAATACTTTATATACAAGATGCATACGCTTACATCCTTTCTATTTCCGTGCTACTAATGCTGTGTAGACATTCCATGTACCTTTTGTTTCCTCCCTGTTTCCGTTTTCAGCTGCAAGGGAGGTGAGTTGAGGGGATGGCCAGAGGATGCAGAGAGGATACAGTGGACGTTTAATGGATGATAATAGATAGACATAGAACGTTTGTTGCCTGTATATGTCGCGGATGTACATTGTACGTGGTGGAAAGTTCATCCGTTCACAAAGTTTTGTGCAGCTCAAAACTTCTTGCGCGGATGAAATTGCAGTGGACGGATGCTCGACGGATAGAGCATATGAAACACGTATGCAGTGAGAATACAACGGATGCATAGCGTTTTCCAACGGATGGCAAACTTTTTTTAACATTTTACATCCTCTTTGCATCCGTAAGTGCAGTGGGACCGGGCCTTACATCTCTGAATGTATCCCAATATTTCCAGTGAAGGCAGTAGATTAGGAACGATGACACAACATCCAACCTTATTTACAATGGAGTACTCCATCTAGAAAAATATGCCTTTGAACTTACATGGCAAAGTAAGGATAGATCATAGCTCTAGAATAAATGTAAGGAATTGGTGGCTATTTAAGTTGTTAAGTTATGATTTTCATCGTTCCCTAATGAGAGGTGTGTGCTAATATCCAATGGCCAGTTTCTTCTACTCATACCTGAATTATTTTGAAAGCATGCTATTATAATAGGAGTCAGTCAAAACTTTTAAAGTTTACCTAGAAAGCTACAAACACTAGCATTTAAATAGGTTTTATTTTTGGAAAAACTCTGTATAGCTCTATCTATGTTGTTATCTATGTCTGCATCTGTAGCTATACAAGTCCTTGATATGATGGAATGTACATTTGCAATTTTAGAAGGGAAACTTTTGGCAACACAAAGCTTTCCCAGTAGGAGATCCAGATTATGAGACCGTGCAATCCGGAGGGGGATGGGAGGGGACTGTGCAATTCCCAAGATTCAGGATAGTCATACATTGCAATATTTCAGGTTGAATCTAGTAGGTAAAAATTATAGCTTTAGTTTGGTAAGATTCTGTTAGATATAATGAAATAAAGGGTGAAACTCAATTGGGTCTTGCTGTCTCATCTCTTGGTTTGCACCTGACTCTGTTTAGATAGAGATACAGATTAACAGAATTGGAAGGGACCTTGTAGGTTATCTAGTCCAAACCCCTCACCCAAGCAGATCCTACACCATTTCTGACAGATGGCAGTCTAGTCTCTTCTTGAAAGCTTCCAATGATGAAGTTCCCACAACTTCTGAAGGCAAGCTGTTCCACGGTTAATTGCTTTCACTGGCTCAGTTTACTGACTGCCTTGTCAGTTAAAATTCAAAGTTATGATGATTGAAAAAAAAAAAAAAAGCAGTTTCCACCCAATCTTTGCATTTATGACTGTCACAGTGCCCCATGGTGATCACCATCTAGGTGCTTTGCACTGGCATGCATTTATTATACCATCCCATAGTTACTTGCCCTCAATTTCCAACCTCACAACTGGCTCCTAAAAAGTAGAATTAATGGGAGTGGAATAGCAGCCATTGTTATATATCTCTCTACAGGTAGTCCTCAAATTATGAATGTAATAGAGCCTGTACATCACAATTGTAATCATGGTAGTTATAAATCAGCTTGGTCAAGTATCTATATATCATATGACTGACTCAATTGTACAACTTTTTTTTGCAGAGATTGTTAAGTAAATGCCACAGTCATTCAGCAAACCAATTGTTCACTATGGGTGTGGATTCACTGAAAACCAGAAATAAATGTCAGTTTTCAAAAAAAACCATAATAAAATATGGCCACATGACCATGGGATACTGTAAAGAGCCATTAATGCAGCCTGGTTGTGAGCACTCAAATTGTAGTCATGTGATTGTGCAGGGGCAGAGGGAAGAAACCATCAGAACTAGAAATCTGTCATAAGTATCCACCAAGCAGGTCCATCAGAACTTGAAATTACCAGTGGTAAGTTCAAGGACTACTAGTTTAACTCAATTGAAAAGGTGTAAAATGGAAAAGTGTGGATAGATGATATACTTGATCATAAATACAGCATTAATTTATACTGTATATAAGAGATTCTATTTATTTCGTTTTAATGTAGCAGAAGTCCAGCCCAACAGTGAAACCAGTTCACATGATGATGATGAGATTTTATCTGAGATTTTATTGTATCATTCAAGCTTTTCAGAGACAAAACATTCTGCTGAAATGTTTGGAAGGCAAATAGATGCACTTAGCTGGCAAAACTAAGCAGCATGGGAATACTTCCACAAATACTATACATTTAAATATACATTTAAATAATGATTTAAATTAGAAACAATCTTATTTCTTTTTAACAGTGTAGCAACCGAAGAGCTTATGAAACCAAGAAAAAGAGAAAAATATATTCTGAGAAATCTGAGGAAGCAGCACAACTATGGAATGGAGTCCTGTCCACAATATACCTGCCAGTTAACATAGGATGTTCAAGTTCAGGGCTAGTGGATAATAGTTAAAATAGCACAAACAACATATAGCTGCTGGGAAAATAAATTACTAAAGTTCTAAAGTCAACAAACTCCTGGATGTGATGTAAATGCCATTATTTGGACAGATGAATTGATGCATCCCACCTCCTTTTCCATTAATTCTTTTTCTAATGAGATAAAGAAAATTTTTACTTAGTGTGTTAAACAAATGATACCAAACATGAGCAACTGTTACATTTGTATAAAAAAGATGACATCTTTTCATATCATACCTTTTACATCTTCATCTTCAATGGTTGTGTTGGAACTCTCTGTTGATTCCTGTTGAGTACAAGAGTAATTTATTAAATGAACCCACACTCTTAATGTCTGCTTTGGATGTACGGTATTAAACAAATCATGCAAAGCTCTGAAGCAGACCATATGAATTTAAGACTCAGACAAATAAACACAGCGAATGATAGCTTCTGTCTTAAGTCAAATATCAGGCAGGTCGAAAAGAACATTAAAAAAGATGCATTTCCTATTGACCTATGTTGAATTTCATAGGAACAAAAAGGAAATACAACTGTGAAGAATGAACAGGTTTGGTTTTCTTAAGCCCTTTTGACACTTTTTAGGCAAATGGTAGCAAAATTATGGGCATTGTCTATCAGAACTAGCCATTTAAGACTGGCAAACACAAGAGGTCCCTAAATAGTCCCTATAAAAATAGGCCAATACTGTAGCTCGATCTACAATATTTTAATAATGTTGTAGACATAGAAAACCTCACATTGATTGGACCTTGACACAATTCATCCAAGGCATTTATTTACTTGTTTTCTGCCTTTTTATTATTTTTACTTAACTCAAGGCAGAAAACACATCTTCCTTCTCCAATTTTCCCCACAACAACAACCCTATGAGGCAGGTTGGGCTGAAAGAGAATGACTGGTCAAAAGTCACTCACTGGCTTTCATGGCTAAGATGGGTCTTGAACTCATGGTTGCCTGCTTTCTAGCCCAGTGCCTTAAGTACAAGACCAAACTGGTTTTCTATTGCTAGGATTCAGAGTACTTTACAATCAAGAAGTCCCACTGTTCAAGGGCCTTTGAGCATGTGCTTCTTATATGGTAGCAGCTGTTAGCCTGCCATTCCCACTTCCCTAGATAATGGGAAAATGGGAAGTTTCAAAGCACAATGTTGTATAATAGGCTTCCAGTTCTGAAAGCATAAAGAAAGTGTTGCTTTATTAAAAATATGACTGTGATATGATTTAAAAGAATTTGCATCCTTTGCTTAAACAGCAAAGTACGATCTGGGTGTTGATGATTTACAAGGATTCTTATGAATATTATATTTTTCAATCTTGAAAATGTTGTAGCACAAATATGGCTGAAATATAAATGAGACTTTTGATTTTGTAGCAATCATTTTAAAAAATAATATATTGAACGGAGAAGTAGTTGTTGGCAAATTATATAACACAGATGTGCTAAAAAAAATCCATGTTTATGTTTGTTTCTTGTGAAATTTTCACTCTATCCTTTTCAGACATGTTGTTCTCTGCCAGTTTAAAATTATTTGTTTCTCAGACAGCAGATTTTAGACGTTTACTTTAGTATCAAAAAGGCAAGTACCTCTGATGTTTGATGGATTATAAATAATAAAAATAATTAGATGACACAGTTAAAAAGGACACTATCAAAGAAAGTAAAAACTGTAGCCTTATATTTTTTTTAAAAAATGACTTTGCAAAGGTTTTTATGGAAACTTGGGAAAAGGGAAAAAAACAAAAGCAGCAAAATACATAAGATTAAGAAATAAAATAGGAAATAAATAAAATAAAATAAAAAAAGAGATAAACTTCATTTAAGAATTAAGGGTAAGTGAATAAGAATTATAGGGACACTAAGACCCTTAAAATATGCTTAATTAAGCACAATTCTTATATTTGAAGGATAGGGTCAACAGCTCATCAAATATAGGTTTACACAAAGTATAGACTTGTATATGACTATTGGTTTAACCACTAGAGATAACTAAGATTAATCACCAGGTTAAAATAAGAGACAATTCTTTTGTTCATTTCCCAAATGTACATGTGGGAAAACTACAACACTGTATGATGCAATTGAGATTTATAAATCTTAACTTATTTTAATGCCTTATTGTTGGGATAAACATAATTCACAATCAATATCAACAGATCTTGGTAGTGTCCTTTCTTTCTGTAATGCTAATTCAAATGAAACATGTATTGTCAGCAAGATATATGCACACCAACAAATGTGTCAGTGAATGCCATACCATCCCAAATATTTGTCCATCCATTCAAAATAAACCATCATGCTCTGACTGGTTGAAAAATGATATATACAGAGAGTTGCTTGGTTATAAAAATCACTCTTAGAAATGCTTATGAAACCAAGGCACATATATGCAGAAGAATTTCATGCATCACCTTTGAAGCCAACTCCATGGAAACACTGAATTTGCCCATCATGTTGGGTTTTATTTTTATTGGTGGGGGGAGGGGTAAATGATGCACATTTAACAATTATTTCTTCTACAAAAGTTTTGTTTTCTTCCATATTGAAACTCATTTTGGCTTCTGTTTAACAGGAAGTAGGAGGGGCAGATTTATAACTATTTATATAATTATACAGGGAAAATAAATAATGTAGTCATGTTAAAGAGTTATGATGGACTTTGTAGGTCAAGTAAAATCCTGATATTAATGAAAATATACAGTGTAAATTTCATATTGTTTACATGTAATATAAAAGCTAAAATATGATGTAATGAGGAAGTGATAGCAAGGCAAACATAAAAACTGAACATATATAAATATGAAAACGAGTCACAAATCTATACAAAATAAACTAGTACATGTGCTTGAGAAAAGATTACAGTATTAATGCTAATGCTCAACTACTATCCAGAAACACAACAGAATAGTTACAAGTAAATTAAATCAGACAAGAATACGGATGATAAAGTATATACAGATATTTTCTTCAATTGCTGGATTAGGAAGTAGGAATCATTTTGTAGAATTAAACAGTAGCACAGGGTTTCTTCTTCTTTAAAATGGTAGTTGTTTATCTCAGGATTTATCAGTCACTTAGCCCCTTTTCAAGTTTATACAGAAAGAAAATGAAGGTGTAATGCAATTCAATCCTACACATCAAAGCTCAACACTAGAACAAAAATGTAACAGATAATACCCACAATAAAATTTTTGTCCCTGAAGGTGTGAGCAGCTGATTGATTTTCAAAAAGAAATCTGAAGTTCAAGGGAGAAGTTATTCCTCTATTTAGAAGTGGAAAGCTTCTTTTCTGGACCGTATTGTTTTTGGTTAGTATCTACATCTTCTTCAAGGGTCATATCAATCTTTTATATGCACTGGTCTATTGGAATCCTCAGGAAAGCAAAGAGGAACATAAAGGACATAAATTTATTTTGACTGTCAATAACAGAATTGCTGTTTATAACTGGAAAAAGTTTAAGGTATTGATTGGGCTGGTGATATCTTGAGATGGCTCCCTTGCTTGATCTAATCTAGTATGTTTTATGCATTTTTAACTTTTTGGTTTGACTGCTTTGGATTTGTTTAGTATGCTGCCTAGTCACTTCTTGTGAGATGGGCAGTCATATAAATTTTATCAATAAAGAAGTATATAAATAACCAAATGTAATTGATCATGCTTGATCTAATCTAGTATGTTTTATACATTTTTAACTTTTTGGTTTTATTGCTTTGGATTTGTTTAGTATACTGCCTGGTCACTTCTTGTGAGATGGGCAGTCATATAAATTTTATCAATAAAGAAGTATATAAATAACCAAACATAATTGATCATCTGTACTCAAGTTTTTATGGAGGAAGAGATATTACAACTTTATAAGAACAGCATCTGCTAAAATGCATACAAAGGTGTAGCTCACCAGAGAATTTAAAATTAGCAGTGCTTTGCCAAAGAATCCCTAGTTTGATTGCAAAAAGTTGAATGACCAGGCTAAGAAACAGATAAAACAGACCTCCGTATGTATCTTCCTTGAACTTTAGTAATTATTGCATGAAAAAAGACCATCCTGAATTTGAAGAAAACTGTGGGTTTTTTTCCTATTCCAAACCAGAAACCTGAAATAGAAACTAGAAGAATTAAACAGCTCACTCTACAATTTCTTGGTTCTCAACCTATCTGATCTCTATTGTGGTTGAGGAAAAGCGATCACCAGGATCAGGTTACAAATGGCGTAAGGCTCTACAGACTTCATGAATTCCTAATTAATTTCCTAGCTAACTCTTGTATTAATATAGCGATTAGGAAAACTGAATGGAACATGGAACTTGAAAAGAGCAGAAGCAGTCTTCCACTTTCTGAATACCTTATTTCCATCTGGATTGTGGATTACTGTAGTTTGGGGCTCCTGAGTGAGAGTAAAATAGAGAAAAAAAACAGTTCTTGGTCAGTAGATTTTGCATTATAGTAAGAGAAGGAAGAATGAAATGACCAGATGAAATGTGCTAAATATGGACAAGAGCTAAAGCAATATTAACTGCCACCAGAGGATGTCACTGGCCAAACTGTTAGAAAGGTAACCATATCTAGTGTAGCAGCATGCCAAAAAAAAAAAAAAATCTTAGTGATGATCTGGAAACTCACAGGGCTTTGAAGTTCTAGAGATCTAGAGAGGCAATGAATTTTCCAAGCAAATGCACTGATCATTTGTATGGCCATCTTATTCTTTATAAGAATCATTTGTGCCATCCTATTTTTTTGATATAGTCTCCATGAGGGAAAGCATATTAATTAACTGATTAAACCACAATTAAAGTTACAAAAATACAGGGGACCATAATGGGCTAAGCACCTGTGTGACCTGCATTTATACGTTTGCAATAATCCAAAGAACAATGAGAAGTGCTGACAGCCTCTAATTCATTTTATTTAAAGTCTTCCAGGAACACACAATCTTTAGATGTGAGCTCAGCATTTTCACTCTGAGATGGATTTAAGTGTTTTCATAATTTGTGCAAAGGCATTTGGGAAATACCTTGTAAACATATTGGAATGTCTTGTAAACAAATCGGAGTGTCTTACAAAACTTGACAAAATCAAAATTTCTTCAAACTTATCAAACTATGCAAGGTGGGATGCTTCTGCCAATTAATAAAAACAGGCCTTAATTTTAAAGCTTTGCCATATAGCCCTGAGAAATCAAGAATAAACAAAAGAAGCAAGGCTATGATATAAATAGCCAAACTCATCAGTTACACATTCCCCACAGAGGCTCATATGGCAGAATTATTTTTATATAATAAAAGATAACTGTGGAATACAGCAAGCTTTCAGTATTAGATGCCTCTAGATCTCAGTAAGCAAAGTCATGCAAAGTCCTGCTGAGAAAGTAAAGGAATGAAAAGCTGAATAAGGTCTACTTGGTTGTTGCCTAGCAATAATCTCATTAGCTCTCTGTGACTTTGACACTCTTGTTAAACTGATGAAATTTGGCTGGAACTTAATTTGTAAATACTGAAATAGCAATCAGGCAAAGAAGCTAAAGGCAACACAAAAGCACACTCTATTCACTTTCTTACACAGCATGCAAAGAAACTCAACTGTGACAGTGTAAGTGCATCCCCTTCAATGGCACACTGGCTAATTAGAAACACACTCTGACAACCAACTACCTCCTAAGAAGTACAATCACCAGCTCCCAAGAAAGAGAAAAAGAAGAAAGCTCGACAATTTTAAAAAGCAAACAACAAGTAAAAAAAGTAGAAATGAAAGAGAGTGAGGAAAAAAGATGGAAATGGAACTCAAAAACAAGTTAAGGATAAAGCCAGGTATACCAGTGCTGGGGTGGGAATATTTTCTTTGGGGCTGGTTACTACGTTGGTTTTGTTGTTTATCTGTAGATATGCAGAAAATAGAAACAAAACAAGCCTTAGCCCTCTCACTTCAGATATTCATATCTATATATCTGCCTCTATAGAATGTTATTGAGTCTGTCTTTTACAGAATGCTATTGAATAAGCACTCTATGATGATAAAGATAAATGGATGAATTTACAGCATCAAAATGGCAAAAATACATTTATAAGAAATGACTGCAGCATCTTTTCAATCCAGTTTAACATTGCTGTATAAGAAAGAAATTTCACAGATTATTATTTCAAACGTGTTACGAAGTAGCTTCTTAAAAATGCTTTGTATTAAGCAATATGTTATTAATGCAAATTTACATAGGACTAAAAGCTGACTTGTCACTTTCCACATTTATATGAGATATTACTGAACATGACAAACAAAATGTTTTCTAGATGTTTTGTTCCGACTCCCATCAACCTTAGCATTGCCAATTATTAAAAAATATGGGAGCTGTAATCCAGAATATTTGAAAATCAAACTATTGATGTCTTGCTGTTGATTACTACAGAATAACAGAGTTGGAAGAACTTTGGAAGTCTTCCAGTTCAATCCTCTGCTCAGGCAGGAAACTGTACAGCAGTTCTTAAAACCTTAAAAACTTCCAGTGTTGGAGCATTTACAACTTTTGGAGGCAAATCATTCCACTGATTGTTCTAACTGTCAGGAAATTTCTCCTTAGTTCTAGGTTGCTTCTCTCGATTAGTTTCCATCCATTGTTTCTTGCCCATCATTCAGGTGCTTTGGAGAGTGGCTTGACTCCCTCTTCTTTGTGGCAGCCCCTGAGGTATTGGAAACCTATCATTTCTCCCCTACTCCTTCTTTTCATTAAAGTAGATATACCTATTTCCAGCAACTATTCTTGATATATTAGCCTCCAGTTCGCTAATCATCTTTGTTGCTCTTCTCTGTATTCTTTCTAGAGTGTCAACATCATTTTTGCATCATGGAGACCAAAATTGGATGCTGAAGAAGTACATCAGGTATATGTTCAGTTTCAGACTGACAAATATCTTAGTCTCCTACTGTAAGCATAAGGTTACTATTTTCTTGCTATTGATCGCATGGATTCAGTATCTACCTTTAAATAGACTGTCATCCAAAGTCACCTGGTATTATGGGTTGTATAAACATTTAAAAAATAAATAAAATAACTAACTAAATATGTCCTTAAATAAGGTTACTTGTATGAAAGGCATTTCTTCAAAAACCATTAATTTTATTTTGTTGTTAAGTAATATCTCTTAAATATGAAACATTTATGTTAACTCATTGCCAAGGAAGAGAAATGTTCTTGTCTGAAGTTCAGGTTAAATTTTCAGCACAACATAATATTTTTTTCCAGATACAAATTTAAATCACTTGAATCAACAATAAAACATTTATTATTAAGGACTATAGAAAACATCCGTATATTGAGCCTTTAAAACAATGTAGTCAGAAAGATTAGTTTCCTGAAATATAATTTTAAATATGATTTGAATTAATGAAAAGCACAAATCAATAATGAGCATACAGCATTCATAACACTGATATATATATTTGTTTTCTGAGGTTTTCGCGGGTATTTTTATGTGGATCTTTGGTTATTCAGGTTTTCTCCCACTTAAAATTGGAAGTATCTAGGCGTTTCGATGAAGTTTCATAAATACCCAAACAAAGCTGAATGTCATACATGTAAGTACCCGCGAAAACATAAGAGTGAATATATATATATATATATATATATATATATATATATATATATATTCATATATATATATATGCATGCGATGGGAAAATACATATATATGCATGCATGCATGGGAAAATACCCGAACAAAGCTGAACGGCGTACATGTAAGTACCCGCGAAAACTTAAAAAAACAAATATGTATATTACACATATATACAATGTATGCAAAATATATACAAAAAAACTAGCTTCCTAATAGATAACAGCCGTCCTTTCACACGAAGCCAAGCTGCACTGAAAGCCTCCAACACAGGAACAGAGTGTTGCCAGCCAGTCAAAGCCACAAAACAGACAGAAGAAACCAGAAACACAATCAAACAAACTCCAAGTCCAAAAAACACAGACCAAGACTCCCAACCAATCAGGATAGGCTAGCCTCAAATTTAAAACCAAGGGCTGTGAGACCCGGACCCACATCCATACAGAAGCCTTATGATGGCAGATGAGATTCTGCTGAAACGTTGCTACAACTTTAAAAGCACAGCTACAATGACGTGGGATAATACCCGAAGGAAGCTGAATAGCACACATGTAAGTACCCGCGATAACTTAAAAAAACAAATATCTGACCTCTACAGGGAGGAAATAAACAGCCAGATCAAAAGCTATGAGAAGCTAGAAGTTAAAAGAGCAGGAATATTGTGTGACCTGAAATTCCTATGCAGCTGCAGAAACAGCAATGCAACACCAACCTGCTTCAAATTAACATTTCATCACAACACAGCAGATACCAAACGTATCCTGAAAAGAACAGAGATGGCTTTACTCAGGAACGAAATTCACAGTAAAAGATTCCAATTGGATCAGTTAAACAAAGATTTGCTAGCACTACACCTGGAATTGAGCAGCAAAATCCACCCTCTACTTTGGGATAAGATAAAACAACTTACAACTTGGAGAGCTGAAACTGAAACCACTTACAAAAATGAAAAACTCTTAAAGAAACTAAAGAAATTAGAACATGACAAGAAAATCCCCAACAACTCACAACAACACCTGAAACAATTAGTATATAACGTTTCCAACAGAGAACTCACCAAAACAGAAACAGATGTCCTAACCAAAGGATTCAATTATGCCATAGCACCCCAAAAAATTCCCAACAGAATCCATCATATGTTCAGTAGAATCCAGCCTAACCAAATTAAATACAGATGAAGCTGACAGAATAAGACACCAGGTTACTCACATCTTATGCACAACGAAACCACCAAAAAGTAATTTGCAAAAAGATGAATTCAGAGCACTACAAACCCTGAAAAATGATAACAGCAAAATAATACTCCCAGCAGACAAAGGGAATGCCACAGTAGTAATGGACAGAAAAGACTATGAAACAAAATTGACAGACCTACTCAAGACTCCACATACAAACCTATAAACACAGACCCAACCACAAATCTAGAAAAATTAACCAAGAAGAAAATTATAACCAGCCACATAAGCAAAGAAATCCAACAGACGATCATCCCAAGAGAAAAATCTTCTAGATGCCCCAAATTATATGGCCTCCCAAAAATACACAAAGAAGGCATACCTCTCAGACCCATAGTCAGCTCCATAGGAGCACCATTACAAAACCTACAGCCCCATGCTGAAACCGCAACTCTATATGTACAAAACTCATACCACTTCTAAGAAATGATCAAAGATCTACACGTGGAACAAGAAGATCTGCTTGTAAGTTTCGACGTGGTTTCATTATTCACTCAAGTCCCAATAAAAGAAACTCTTGAAATCATCAAAAATAAATACCAACCAGCTAAAGACCTCATGGAACTAACAGAACACTGCCTAACCAACACATATTTCATATACAAAGGACAAAGATACAAGCAAATTGAAGGAGCCCCTATGGGATCACCATTGTCACCCGTCATTGCAAACCTGTTCATGGAAGAATTTGAATCCAGAGCCCTGGCTAATGCCACCCACAAACCCAAACTATGGCTAAGATACATCGATGACACATTTGTGATTTGGCTCCATGGAAAAGAAAACCTAAACAATTTCCTAACACACCTAAACAACACACACCCCAAAATCAAGTTCACCATGGAAATGGAAATAAACAAACAACTACCATTCCTAGATGTACTAATCTACAAAAGAACAGATGGCACACTGGGACACACCATATACCAAAAGATATACACACCAACCGCTACCTCAACGCCCAATCCCACCACCACCCAGCACAGATAAATTCCGTGGCTAAAACACTAATTACCAGAACCAAACGCCTGGCAGACAAGACACATATAAAGACTGAACTATGCACCCTGACTAAAGTATTGACAGCCAACGGCTTCCACAAAAACACTTTAAAATAAGAGGAAAATATCCACAGATAGTTTTTTAAAAAATATGGCTTATCAAAATCCTGAGCAGGAATCAAATATTAAGTATTAGTCAAGCAATTTTAATCTTGAGAAGGATATCTGGCCAAGAGAAAATACTTTACAATGTAAATCTGTACATCAGTGACATAAATACTTTTCAAAAAGTACATGCAGTTTCAGGCTCTATCCGGATAGTCGTTTTATAATTATATACGAACAATTCAGAAATTACTATGAAAGCATTATTTTCACTACTAATGGTAGTTATCACTTCACTGCATATAATCTGATATACTTCTTTTTAAAAGGACTAACATTTAGGAAAAGTTTTTAGAAGCTAATTCAAAATTTTATGGCTCCAAAGTAATATTAACCAATACCTTCCAAAATGAATGTGGAATTGTAGACCCCTTTTCTAAAAATTGATGTCCCATGAATCAGGATAAAAAAAAAATTTTTTTGTCTTAATTTAGACAGAGTGCATCTTTGCAGATGTAATACAGACATGATGGAAATAGAAAAATAAGAAAACTACTGTGGCAGGAAAATCAACATTTAGTGACTGATTCACACTTCTAATCTATTTTGCCACAATATTAAATATTATATTTTGCCACAATATTAAATATTATATTTTGCCACAATATTAAATATTATAACAATATTTAAATTACCTAAAAATTTTATAAAAAATTAAAATCTCCCAGGAAACACACAAGAATAGCCAAGTGGGATTCAACATTTATTACTCACCAATGTCATTTTACTTTTTTTAAAATTTGAATTAACTATTTATGATACTCTACAATATGTTAACTTGTTTTCCATTTGCTCTCTGTATTCATGAATAAATATCTATGAATCTAGGTTTGCAGTTATAAGCACAAATAGTGTTCTACATTAAAATGCTATAAAAGAATAAAAGCTACCTTTCCAACAGTTTTTATTAACAAAATTAATTGTTTTGATAAAATAAATATTTAGAAATAAACTCAATTGAATTATCTGATTCAACATATATCACACTCAATTATATTTACTTTATAAATATAAAGTTTACTCAATGTTTATATTTACATTCTTATTTAAAATAAGTATGTGATAACAGAAACCAGACTGTACTATTTGGTAAATACTGCATAATATCCACCAGTGAGCAGTGGCTCCAGTGATAGTTTAAATTGACACCTCCAAATTCCTGCCAGGTTCTAAGACAGGGATGTCAAATTCACAATCCAGGGGCCGGATGTGTCATGTGCCTCGACCCTGCCCAGTTTGGCAAAGGGGAAAAAAGTCCAGATACGTCACGTGATGACGCAAGTTTGACACCCCTGTTCTAAGATTACTGGAATGAACATATCACCTTTTTCTTTACCTTTCAGAAATCTACCTGCTTGAAGTACAAGAATATCATAGGAAAAATATGGAAGGCTTTCAAATAACAATGCTACTGTACTGGAATAGGTTCATGGCCAGTATTCCATCAGTTTCACGCCAATATTTGTACAGTGTGTAAAAAAAAATGTAAATGATTTATTTAGGATATAACACCACAGTGATTACAGAAGCACAAGTGTGCATTTTAAAAGTCTTGTAGCTTCTGATGTTACATTACCAACTCAATGATAAATGCATCTATTTCATTTCTAAGTGTGAACATTTCATAGGATGAAAAGTCTGGCAGAGAAAGATCCTCACCATCATTTGAACACTCGAACTGGACTTCCTTTTCTGATATGACCAGTCAGAGAGAAAGGAAAAGAAGAAAACATGACTGGTTGGATTTAAAGAATCAATGCATGGAGAACCACATGTTTGTTGTAGTTTGGTTGCCTGTTTTAAAAATGCCCAATTTGCAGAAATGGGAGAAATATTCTGCATATGAATACAATCTCCTCTTTGATAGGCACTGAAAAATGAATTTTTCTTTCATGGTGCCCTATGAGAATGGGTATGAGAAATAATTCTGAATATTCATCACACCTCCCACTCCAAGAATAATAGCTGCAAATTTCTGGTAGTAACTATCATCAGCACATCTGTTTAAATAGACCAATTTTAACCAAGACTATTAGAGATTTGCAATAAAATACTATTGAATACCTGGAAATACCAATAAAATACCAAAATTGGGCATGCAGTATTACAAATACATCAAGGCAAGGCATTAATGAACTGATTAATGAACTGACTGACTACTGAACTGACCAATAGCGGGAAAGAAACAGCCATTTTGTTTCACTGGAAAGGATAAACTTTGGATACAGAGAAGTCTCACGTGATCACTGGAGTTAGTGGAAAGAGGAGTAGAACATATTCTCAGTACCATAAATAGCATTCTGCAATAGGTCCAGCTAATCTTGGGAAGTGCACCGGCTGGGTCCAGAAATAAATCATATTGAATTTGGCTGCTTCAAAGTGGCTTGTTTAGATTACCAATGTGCTTATTCATGAAATATATAAATGTATGCATATCACAAATTCAATGGAAACATATGAGTTATATACTCCAAAGGTCAGATTCAAGAAAAGAAAAATGCTAGAAATTTAACTCCAAGAATATTCAAATAAATGGAAAGATCTATAGAAATTACACTTCAAATAACTGAAACATTTTATGTAATGCTAATAATCTTGGTTTCCCCCCCCCATTTTTCTTAAGCTAATTTTCTATATTCCAAAACTTTATATATGGAACAATCTCTCCATGTATGCTGTTCTAGGACCTCAGGCCCAGAAACTTTAGGTCATACAGGAAAGCTACAATTTTTCAATTTCTTACTAATTTTGCTTACTCAGTCTGAACTTGTAACTGAGATCTTAAAATGTATTTTCTGCCCAGGTATACTGATTTCTTTCGGTAAAATACAAGTCAATGATTGGCCAACTTTGTGATAATTTTTTCAATGCTAATATCATAAAATGGATGTTATGAAAAAATGACTAGAAAGGGATAAATCACAAACATGACTAGAAAGTAACTTAATTAACACACTGATTTATGCATTGCCCTTTCTTAAGAAAATACTCTAAGCAGTTTACAAGAAAAATCTAAACATCTGCAACTCAGCAACATTAAAAAGTTAAACAAGTAAACGTGTTACACTGCTTTTGAACTAAGTAATTATAAATTATCCCTGCCTCACTTACTTCTAAGTAAATATTTGCTGCCCCAAAAGCCTCTTGAAAAAGTATTCTATTAACTGTTAATTTTCTGTTAAAAAGAAAGAGAAAAGTAAGAGAACTGTATTCTTAACTTTCTGAAATAAACAACAGGGCACTGGTTTATTTATTTAAACACCATCCTCTGCTTGTATTTGGGTTTGCATGTGCGCACGTATTTGCATGTTCTTGTGTATGTGCATACATACAGTATATAGACGTCTTAATGAAGAACAGCACCAGTTATATCAATGCCCAAAGGCATAGAATTTAGAAGGTTATTTGATAGGGAAAATTAGTGAAGCTATCATTAGCTACCCTTTATATTTGTAACTTACCTTTACTCCATCAGGCTTCTTCAATAAACTCTTGGCTGCTATAAATTAAAAGGAAATAAATACTGTTAGTTGACTAATTTAAGAATAAAACTATGAAAATATGTTTCTTTCTCTTACTGAATTCCATTTATCATTTTTGTCACTTTACTGTTCTACCATCTCTTAGTAAATACTTTCATAAGAATGTGATATCTTTCTTAAACAAACAACAATTATGAATCATCCAAAACTTTTTGGAAAATATGGAGGGTGAATTCAGTTTTGGTTTAAATCAAGCATCTAGCATAATCCCCTTGGGTTGCTGGTAAAAGAAAGCAAATATAATGTAATATCCAGCTCTTATTCAGAACTGTAAGCATCTTGATATGTAAAGTACACAAAAAGGAGAAACAAACAAAGGTGGAGAAAATTATAGGTCATAATTTTATATGACCTTACATTGTTGATATAAAAACTTTTCTTACTGTAAATTCTACCTTCTAACTGTAAAAGGATTAAGCTATTATCACGTTATAAGGTACTTGTTCCGTCCGGAAAGAAGCGTGTGAGACCAGGTTCCAAACAACAACTATTTATTAAACTCGCAAACTAAACGTATGGGGAACAGTAGCCCAAACCGCAGCAGCCCTTTTTATAGCGGCTTGCCTGCGGCTTGTGGCCAATGACACTCTTGATAGTTCCCGCTGTTTGGCGGGCTTGCTGGATTGATTCTTAAATAACCAATCTGTGAGTGGCCTTTTCGGCCAATCAGAAAGAGGAACTTGGAACCTACCAAGTTCCATACAGAACAGTACTATACTGTATATGATAAAATATATCCACATTGCTTATAAGTGACTGATAGAACAAACCTACTCACAGATAAGAAAGAAATTCCTGAAGCTGTGTAAGTGAAGAACTGAGGTAGAAAGCATTTATTCTCTCTCATAGTTTTGCTTTAAATTATCCCATTTGAAACTCAAGAAAATTGGATGAGGCCAGCCCTTCCAACTTGGATCAAAAGAAAATAAAGGGGATTGATCAAATTGAGATTTTTCACAAGCTCATTTTCTTTCCTCCTCACTCCTACCTAATGGTTTGGGAAAGATTCTAAGTTCTGGATGTTGTGATTTAGGAATTCTCAGCAGCAGAGACAAAAACAAAGATGGGAAGAATTATCAAGCTAAATTTTGTCCTCCAAAAAGGGACAAAGCAGAAAGAATAAAAAAAGATCAAATGTTAACCCCCTATGATCCCGTGGCATGTCCTTGGATTTTTTTTAAAAAAACCTAAACTTTGCACACTTAAGAGTAATGAATGTATTTGATAAGCTTTGTAAATGACCTAGCTATTTGTTTTGTTCAGTTTTTTTCCAAGAGAAAATCAAATTTAGGGAACTTGACCAGATATGCCTTATTCTTCCTTGTCACCTTCATTTGTAGTCTTGTTAAACTTATACAAAAATAACATTAGCACATATATGGAAAATTAATATTTAAAAGATAAGTAAAATATTGTTAGAAGTTACACTTTAGATATCATTATTTCTATATAAATGAAGTTTGTATAGCAATAATTTTACTTGTCATATAAAATAAATAACTTTTCAAATTATAAATGCATTTGGAACTGGATATTTAACAAACCACTTTGAGTAAATGGGTTTCTAAATTATATCATACAGTACTACCAAACAGAAATGCAATTATCTTAATGAGAGCGAAGCATGTTTTTTTTTTTTTTAATAACATGCTATTGTGAATAATAGTCCACAAGGCGTGACACTAAATATCAAGATCATGCATACAATGCTGTGCACTATACATGACAACCTCATGGCCTAATCAAGGGTTCACAGCAGCTTAAGAGAAGAATAATGACAAAAAGAAAAAAGAGGGGCCTAATAAATAATATACTATACAATCTGCAGAAGGTGGTTGTGGACGCGACTCTTGAATGACTGAGACCCTCTGTCACTAATCATGCCTACAATGTCTTCTGGTAATCTGTTCCAGACTCTGACTGCAGTGTGTACAAAACTCCTGCCAGTTGAGTGTGTTCTGGACTTGGGTTCCACAAGAGCATGTCTCGGAGTTGACACACTAGAGCGAGTTGTTCTTCTCGTTGTATAAGGTGGGGGAACCAGCTTTTTCAGGTCTTGAGGGCAGAGGCCCGTCTGCATTTTGTACAGAGTAACTGCAGCTGCAACTTGACGTCTATGGTGAAGTGAAGGAATATTGAAGTTGGAGCGTGCCTCGTCCTCATTTATTCCGATTATGCGGAGGGCCTTCTTCTGTATACGATCAAGTAGTTGAAGTACTGTAGGAGATGCATTCAGCCAGCACAGAGAGGCGTATTCCATGATACTTCTTATCTGGGCCTTGTACACTGTGGCTCTCCCAGGGACATCCAGTTTAGATGCTACCCTCCTAAGAGCACCAAGTCTCTGTCCTGCTCTGGACGAAATGTTCCTGATGTGCTTATTCCAGGTGAGCTTCTTGTCAACCGTGATGCCCAGTATCTCCAGTTCACCTGTGGCACTATTATCTTCTGAACAGAAATACTATGGATAGGAATTCTGTTTTCATGATGGCTGAAGAAAAACACAATATTGTATCTGCATAAGCTATTTGAATACTGACTTTGCAATCTCCAAACTCTTCCTTCTGTGGCAAAAGGATTCTGCTGCTTTTATAAGTGGTAATTTCATAGGAGTACAAAAGTCTGCATAGCAACAATTGAATGGCTATTGAACATTTCAGCACAAATGTATTTATTAGCATTGTTTAATTTTGCTTTCTCTATTGCAAAGTCTAATTTATGGGACAAACTGCACTGAAATTGAAGCAAGCTCCCCCTTCTCTATTGTACTGTAGGAACGCTAATTATATTTCTTTACTGAATAGAATTCTTCAGATTTTTAAAAATTGAGTATTTATAAAATTTAATATTTTCACTTTTTCATTTTTGTATTTCTTATTTCAGACATTTTATTATTGCTATTTTTGTACATTATCAAGAGCCATTAAGGAAATGAATGAAATATATATTTTCTAAATCAATAAATACTTTGTGGTAACATTATGTAAGTCTTGCCACTTCAAGAACACAACTAACAAGGTTTTACTTATTATGTTTACCACAAGAATATATTAATGCCTCTTACATTTCAAAAAAATAATATCAGTCTTCAGTAATTGAAGTTGACTATTTGGCTGAAGCAATGAGGCAGTGTTCCTATAAAACATTATTTGAGGAATAATGCTTCCAGCAGTGCGGTATCTGCTATCCCGCATCAGATGGGCGCCTCATGACAGGGAG
>BLBF01000026.1:15805163-15838077 GCA_015471245.1 Laticauda colubrina | reverse complement strand
GCATTGATATACAATTGAAAGCACATAAATGATACATAGTTACAACACAGCAGTTGCTACATAACTGAGTCAAAAACATGATACGGATAAAGCTAAAGAAAGATTCATCCTAAAGAAGAACAATAAAATAATGCAAGTATGGGGAATAACAATGCGCATCATAATGACTGGTTTGTGTCAGACATCATAACACAAATACATAATTGTGACTTATTTGCAATATCATAATGCACCTATTTTGAAATCATTGTGGATTATGGATGCTACAGTAGAGAGGTCTTCGCTCAGATATCAAACTATATTGTAGCCAACTATAAAATATATATCCATCTCAGTGGTGAGATACAAATTTTTTTACTACCGGTTCTGTGGGTGTGGCTTGGTGGACATGGAAGGGGAAGGATACTGTAAAACAGGGGTCGCCAACCTTTTGGACCTCAGGGACCACCAAACTCATAATTTTAAATCCCAGGGACCACTAACCGGTTCTGTGGGCGTGGCCTAATTTCTGGATGTGGCTTAGTAGTCATGTGACTGGCTGGGTATGGCTTGTATGTAAACATTATAAATATTTATATAAATATTGAATTTTTTATTAAAAAAAAGAGCAACTTTTACCCAAAATCAAGCAAAGCAGGTAGGCAGATTGAGTTGCTCACAAAATCGTAGATTCATTCAGAGATCTATCTATCTCCCACTGGCTAGCTCAGTCTGTCACATAAAATTTGCTTGCAAGCAAACTCACAAAATTAACTCGCAACACACCATGTATGTAAATATTGAATGTTTTATTTAGAAAAAGAGCAATGCTTACCCACAATCAGGCAAAGCAGACAGGTAGATTGAGTTGCCCACAGAATCATTCAGTGATCTCTATCTATCTGCCATAAGCTAGCTCAGTCTGTCACATAAAATTTGCTTGCCATGAGTCTGCACTGAATCATAGAACATTCAGTCCTAAGGGAGGTTTGGCTGTGCTTAAAAGGATTCTCTGCCCAATTGGCAACCACTGCTGTAAAATCTCCAGTCAGAGGTGGTATTTGGCGGTTCTCTGAACTACTCAAAATTTCTGCTACCAGAAATTCTCCAGAACTGGTCAGAACCTGCTGCATACCACCTCTGATCCAATTTAGCAAGCCACTCTGAATATATATATAAACATGTGTGTGTGTGTGTGTGTGTGTGTATGTGTGTGTGTATGAAGTATAAAAGTGGAAAAATTAATTACTGTATTTAAATTTAATTTTTAAGATTATATCTTACTTAATGCATGCTACAACACAGTGTCAAGCATAAATTAAATAATTAATTTTAAAAAGAAAGAAAACTTAATTTCTTCAAATTATATAAGTACATTAAAACTAAGGTATCAAAATATGCATACATAAATACATAAAATAGCAATCTGAAATAAAATAATGATTTATTTGTGGAAAATGCCAAAAATCCCCTTTTTGACAAATTATTTTATCTTCTTCTTAAAGCTGTAAGAAATTTTGAAAACATAAGGGTTTCCCCCCAAGTAAATGAGAACCAGAACCATAATAGATATATGTTGAGTTATATTAAAATGAAACAGATGTTTCACACCATTCCAGTTTTTAAATATACCTAATCATTCTGGGGATTGGGGAAAAACTATCTGGCACTAAGTTCATTTTTCTTAATTAAAAGACTATTACATTGAAAGCCCTATTGATTGGTAAGCAGTCCAACCCAAAGAATGAGAATGAGGCTGAAACTAGAAGTGATGAGAGCCATGACAAGAAGTGCCCCAAAGCTTCCTCAGCCTGCCTCCTCAATGATATTTAGGATTTTGAAACATGTGATCCTATTATGGTCACATAAGCACTAGAAAATTTAATGAGGGTATATTCAACATACCATGATGTACTTCCTGTAAGATTTTGTTCTATCCTAAAGCAGCATACAAAAGGCAACAACATCACATAGGTTGGAGGAGGCATTTCTTAGGAGTTTCAGCTTCTTAGGAGCTTACCTCACAAGAAACAAATATTCCACAAATATTTGGCTCTTTATTAAGAATCAAAATAAAGTAAAATATGTTTATAAATACACTGAAATGCCCAAAAATTACCAAAAGGAAAAATGGAAGAGTAGCATGTTGTACACAACATGTATATTAAAAAAATGAATAAATTATAATCCAATGCCCTCATGACATCTGGATACAACCTTGTTTTAAATTATATAGAATAGGTAACATGACATATTGTTAGGAATGTAAGTCACCTAACAGTTATTTGGATTGGAAATATATAAACGAGGATAGACATTTTAATACTATGTCTTTTAGAGAATAATAAAACTGTATTTATGTGTGATTCCGCAAATGGTCATAAGATGGAGCTGGGTTGTTTAGTCTCAGGAAGTCTCAGTGAGTTTCTGTTCCTTTCTGTTGGAGAGAGTTGCCATTCCTCTTCATGATTGTTACTGATCATTGATGTAAGTCTGTTACTGAACTGTTTTTTGATACTGGACTTAGATATTTGGATTATCCCTGAACTGAACACTGACGGCCTTACCTGTGAATGACTTGGACTGCTTATCTTGGAATTTGCTGAAACGTTTATTGGAAGTAAAAACTGACATTTACTGTACAGTGTATCTGTGTGCTCTGTGTGTGTTATTCTTCCCTACTCTCACTACGTCTCCTGTATGTGCTCATTCTTCTAACAGGGAATTACCTCAACACTGGTTATGGGCCCAGGCCATACCAGGCTCAGATAACTGAAAGTTAGTGTGAATACACAGTACCATATACAGACAGCTGTTTACTGTTTAATTGTGGGTTACTATCCTGGTAAAGATGGCACAAGACCCTTCAACAAGTCTATCACTGATAACTCAGCTGGATGGAACAAACTATGTTTCCTGGTCTATGAAGCGCAGTCTACTTATGCGTAGAGAAGGGTTATGGAATGCAGTTCAGGATCCACCGGATGTAAATGCTTGGGATCCAGAAAATGAGGACAATGCCAAGAAGCTTGCTGACTTTAAACAGAACAACAAACAATTATACAAACTATATTTTTATAACTGGACTAACACTTAGTGACCAGCAGTTAGTCCATATTTGTGGAGAAGAGTCTGCTGCCAGGTGTTGGGAGAATTTGAAGAGGATCTATGTTCATGACAGTATAGGTGCACACATACATCTTACACGTAAACTGTTTAGAGCACATTTTCTGAAAGGTGGAGATATGTTAGCTCATTTGAACTTTATGAAAATAACTTTTCAGGAGCTACATGACAAAGAACTGATATTTTCAGAGCTACAGTTCCAAGTAGCTATAGTGAACTAAAGCTGTATTCTGCAAAGGATCAGGCTGCTTGGCAGGAAGCAATGGATAAGGAACTGAAATCCTTACAAAAACTGGAAGTATATGAAAATGTTAGGTTACCACCAGGTAAACATGCCATAGGATGTAAATGAGTTTATAAACTGAAGACAGGTGTTGATGGGACTATTACCCCTAAAGCCAGATTAGTAGCACAAGGGTTCAATCAGACAGCAAATGACTAAGGTGAGATGTTTGCATCTAGTCTGAAGGCTACTACATTAAGGGAAGCATCAGTGTGGGCAGCTAAGGAAAAATACATTGTAAATCATTTAATGATTGTAAAACATCATTTATGTAGAGATTGCATATCTGCATGCACCATAGCAACACACCATTTATTTAAAGAAACCTTTAGGTATCAAAAATAATATTACAACTGATTGCTGGAGATTGAAAAAGAGTCTTTATGTTTTGAAGCGATCAGGATATGAGTGGAATCAGTGTATAGTTAAAGAATTAACTAAGATAGGTTTTGTAACTGGCATGGTTGATCCATGTTTGTTTAAAAGAGAAAGTAATGGTGTAGTTTCATTATTGCTATTGTTTACTTATGACATAGCATTAATCACCAAAATTGAACAAGAAGCTACTAAAATAATTTCACTGTTAGAGAAGAAATTTAAGAAAAAACAGTTAGGAGAAATCAAACAATATCTTGGTTTAAAGATAGATAGAATTAGGGGAGGATACAAAATCTCACAAGCTGATAAAATTAACCAATTACTAAAAAGTTTTAAAATGGAACTTTGTAAGCTGGCTAAAACACCGATAAGCCAGGAGTTTCGCCACAGTGATGTTCAAAGTCCTATTTTTGATAAGAACATTTATCAGTCTTTGATTGGTAGTTTATCTTATTTCAGTAATTGGTCAAGGCCAGATATCGCATACAGTGTTAATCAATTAGGGGGATTTAATGCTGAGCTGACTGAAAGGTACTGGAAAGCTGCTAAACGTGTGTTGAGATATCTGAAACAATGCAAAAGATGAACTGAGCCAAAAGATGAACTGAGTTTAACTGCATATGCTGATGCAAGTTTTGCTACAGACATAAATACACGAAAATCTACATCGGGTACTGTAGTATTATTGAGAAAAGTGTTGATTGGATGGAGATAATATTACGAAGATAATCAATCAGCAATACAGATGGCTTCAAATATTGCTGTTAAGACAAGAACAAAACACACAGATTTAAGATATTTAAATGTGAGACAATGTGTGCAAAGTAAGATGATTAAGCTAGAATACTGTATGTCAGAAAACAATATAGCAAATCATTTTAAACAGGCCCAAGGCTCTATAAAGCATAAGGCTTCCTGCGAGGATTATGGACTTAGTATATAAGGTTGTATATATTGTCCTATCCAAAAGGGATAATGTTAGGAATGTAAGTCACCTAACAATTATTTGGGTTGGAAATATATAAACTAGGATAGACATTTTTATACTATGCCTTTAAGAGAATACTAAAACTGTAATTGGGTGTAGTTCTGCAAATGGCCATAAGATGGAGTCAGAAACCTGGATTGTTTAGTCTCAAGCAGTCTCAGTGAGTTTCTGTTCCTTTCTGTTGGAGAGTGTTGCCGTTCCTCCTCATGATTGTTACTGATCATCGATGTAAGTCTGTTACTGAACTGTTTTTTTGATACTGGACTTAGATATTTGGATTATCCCTGAACTGAACACTGACGGCCTTACATGTGAATGACCTGGACAGCTTATCTTAGAATTTGCTGAAACATTTATTGGAAATAAAAACCTACATTCACTGTACAGTGTATCTGTGTGCTGTGTGTGTGTTATTCTTCTCTACTCTCACTACGTCTCCCTGTATGTGCTCATTCTCTGAACGGGCAATTACCTCAACATATATATTAACAAACTGATTGAATGTAATACTTGAACTACAGTTATTATTTATTTAGCGTATGGCAATGTTACATTAGCCAGGATACTATAATGCTAATACAGAGTCGTAGTTTCTTTCCCTAAGACTGTTCGCCAATTTGATTCACGCTCACACACTCTCCAAGGTGCACCACAGGGAGTAAACTAGTTCCACACCAGAAATTGATCTACAGTAGTCTTGATTAAGAAAACAGTAAAGAGCCAAATCCTTTGGCCATCAAAATAGGCCACCTGAATGGCAAGTTTAAATTCCTTCTGTGAAATTAAATTTAAAGCAACAAAAGAACTTGAAGAACATTCAGTTCTGCTCATGCTTCCTTTTCTTGGAAAGCTATACCATCCCTGAAAAGCAGAGGATAAATTCTGCATGACAAATTGCTTGGTTTCCATTATTAAGGAATATATTTAATTATTAAAAGTTAGGAGATTTGTACATTATTAATTAATTTTTCTTGCCTGTGTAACTTCTCTGAATAGAAGAGATTCATCGATTATAATTGTGAGGATCTGTTGGATAAGAAGGGCCAATCCTCCCTCCAAATGCTCTGAGACCACTGGAAGCTGTTCTCTATTAAACCTTTTCTTGGATTTATTAGCTTATTGAACAATGGAGTAGCATCACCAAATTTGAAAAAAAAAAACTAGATAGCAAGTTTTTACTCATAAGAGATATACATCTCTCTGCCATCAATGGAATGCTAGAAAAAGTGAATGCAAAGAAATAAATTTGATCATGATCCTAGTGTTCCAAATAACACATAAACTCATTATATTGTATATGCTTGTATGTGCTCTTTATTTTTTGGCATTCTACATGGATCAATTATCACTGGGTAATTCTAAATTTTCAATTTTAATTTGTGTATTTTTTATGTAGCTTCCTTCAAAGTACAAAATAATTTTCATCAGTTTTTTTTAAAGTATGCATTTAGTAATGTGCAAATATGGATTTAAAATATAAAGGAACACAGAAAACAATATATGCTTAATTCCACATTTTTCAAAATTCCAATTAACAAAGGGTGAAGCAAGAGGAGTGAAAAAGACTTCTAAGCAAATAATAGATTTTGAAAATAATGACTTTTTCATACTGTACATCTTACATCTTGAAAGTTGGCTTTTAAAATTACAATTGTATTTATTTTATAAACTGATTATAGAATACCAATCCATCCTCTTGAATATGTATCATGTAAATAGACTGAAATAGATAAATATATTCATATTTTTAAGAAACCCAGAGTCCATTGGAGTGTGTGACTATAATAATTAATCTGGAAAAGTTAAAAATGTGATTAGTAATAGTCACAGGGTACAATAAGCAATCAAATCATACTAGGAAATAGTCAGTATAGATCGTAAGGATACAAGCGACAAAGTTTACAGTCATACAATCACAAGTGGAAAGGGAGGGGCAATAAGGAGTGATGAGAAGATTAACAGTAATAGTAGTGCACACTTTGTAATAGTTGAACAGTGTTGAGGGAATTATTTGTTTAGCAGTGTGATGGCTTTTGGGGAAAAAACTGTTCTTGTGTCTAGTTGTTCTGGTGTGCAGTACTCTATAGCATCATTTTGAGGGAAAGAGTTGAAACAGTTTATGTCCAGGATGTGAGGGGTCTGTAAATATTATAGCAAATAATACATATAAAGCAGGGGTATCAAACTTGCATCATCACAGTATCGTCATGTGACATATCACAACTTTCCCCCTTCATTAAACCAGGCATGGGCGTGGCTAGCATGTGAAGCATACGCCCTGCAGACTACAAGTTTGACGGCCCTGATCTATATTGAGAAAAATGCTAAAGACAAAATTAAATGGAGAAAACACTATCAAAGCCATAATGCTTGGGCTACACCTATGATACAAAACACCCCTAGCATTATTAACTAGACACAAACTGAACCGAGTAGTTTGAAAAACAAGAAAACCCTTGACTATTCGCTATGCACAACATCCCATATTGATATTGTTAGATTATACCTGCCCCACAGAAATGGAGGTAGATATTTACTTAAAGTTAAACAATCAGTCAAAGAAGAAAAGCAAACTTTGGCTGATTACATGTAAGACAGCCAAAAACAAGCATTGATGCCAGTTAAAAATTGGGACTTACTGAATGTGCAGGAAACAAAATATGAATATTGAAACAATGCAATAAAACAAGAAAAGAATGCTGGAAAGTAAAAGTATTACACGGTCAATTTCTACAAAAGATCAAGGGAATGGTGGAAAAAGATAAAACTTGGCAATGGCTTACAACTGGAACATTAAAAAAAGAATTTGGAGGCTGAATTTTGGCTGCTCAAGAGTAAGCTATTTAAACTAATATAATCAAAGCCAGAATTGAAAAATCATCAAATGAGTAAACGTGCAGGTTGTGCAAAGAGGCAGAAAAATAGTGGATCTTATACTCAGCTTGTGGAAGAAGATTGCACTAATTGTTTATAAACAATATATAATATGGTTGCCAATATGATTCACTGGAACATCTGTAAAAATTATCTCATGCCAGTAATTGATGCTGAAAAAATATTTGAAAATGAGCAGCTTAAAATACTGTCATATTTCTGAGTATAAACTGATAAAACTTGATTCATCACAAACCAGGTTTAACTGTAGTTGAAAAGAATGAAGTGTGACTAAGTGATGTGGCAATACCAGGGAATAGTGGAATAGCAGACAAAGAATTGGAAAAAAATCACAAAAATATCAAAACCAAAGTTGAAAGATTATAGCATACAATAAAAAGGTGAGCCCAGTTCTTCTTGGCAGTTTCGGCAACATACCAAACAATCACGGATGGAACTTAGAAAATGTGTGCATTGATAAAATTTTCACCTGTCAATTACAAATTGACTACTTGCTTGAGTTTACACATATACTACACTGATACAATTTCTATGGTCTTGAGATAAACTCGATGCATGTGAAGGCCAACACCAGGTAAAGAACTGTCAACTAGGATTTCACACTGTTGTCTGTAACACCATCAGACAAAAACATCTGCCGATCCTTGGTCCTTGGAAATAGGTGAACAAAAATACCAAATCCATTATGAACATCTGACTGACTATGCATCAAACCATAAAAATAACAATACAAATCCTTGGAAAGGACAAAAATGCCAAATCCAGTTTTTCTGGTTAACTGTGAGACTAACCATAATACAAAATAACAAAGAGAAGTTAGAAAGACTATGGCAAGAAGCAAAGATAGTACTAACAGTAATAGGAGCCTGGATGTAATTCCAAACAATCCGCAGCACCATTTGAACATCATTCACATTGACAAAATTGCCATAAATCAATTGCAAAAGGCAGCCAGATATTTGCAACAGCTTATATTCTGGGACAGTATCTTCAATTATAAATTTATAATAAATTATAAAAAAATGATACCTGCCTATATCTGATACTTGATAAGTGGGAAAAAATGTCAAATCCAATCTGGCTGACTGTGTGACCCACTGTAATAATAAAATTACCTATTACAATCTTTGCTAATCGAGTGTCAGTTCTCATAGTCGCTGGAAAGGTCTTATCCAGAACAAAGTAAGTAAACTTAAATATCAGAAGCGTTTTAAGGTTTCGATGAGACGCCTTCTGCTCAAATTATATATTTGGCATGATGAAGAGATTATGGAAGAAATTTGATATACCCAGCATAGGAATCTAGCAGACAACTACCATACATTTTGAACAAGATGTTTTTCATCACATACTGCATATGGCAAGGATGTAATCCAATACAGGAAGAGAACTGTTTGAATGCTGAAGAAAAATCCTTCATATCATGTACCCAACTATTCCTCCAGACACATTTAAAAGGAAAACGTAACCCAATAATTCAAATAATTGTTTTAATAAAGTCTGTCAGGAATTAATTGTAGAATCCTTTTCCAATATTAATATGTAACAAAATGTGGGAAAGGAGGTGTTTTGAATCTCATGTTTGTGTATTTTAACAAATGCTTTCAAATCTTGTAGGATGTTCAGGTATAATATCAAAAGAAGTTAGAAAAAATATTGTAGAAAAGATGAAATAACAAAAGGTGATTATTTCACCCCATTCCATTTATGCATAAGTCATAATGGACAATGCATAAGTCAAAATAAATATATTTGGTAAAAACAGAATAGTATGTCAACAAATTGAAGACCTTTTAAAAATACATTCCATGAGTACAAAGCAACAGTTAGCAATACAGAGGCATAGAAGTGCACATACCTGAGAAATTTCTTGTAGCCAACATTGTTGTTAAAATGGCTCCCTGAAAATCCAACATAATGACAATATTTTAGAAGAAAAAACTATATGATTTTTAATATCAAAATACAATACAAAATCTACTCATCTTAATATATGGTATTTATAAACATAAATATAAAGGGTATACTTTTCTTCTTATATTTGTTGAAGTTTTGCTTTCAAATATAGTAAAAGTATGTATCAGTTATATTCCCTATTAAAAACATGAACTGACAATGCTTGGTACTTTTGGGAGGAAAGGCACTACAATGTTGCATTAAAAAGAGAGGTATGCTTACATTTATTTCAATTTCACACATAAATGCAGATCTCCCCCCCCCCCTTTCCAAAGTACACACATATACACTTACATACAGCCCCACAGAGAAAAGAGAGGAAAAGGAACATTAAAAGAGAAATCTCTCTGGACTCAAAATAAGTGTAGTTTCAGATCTGCTACATTATTTTCAGCATTGGAAAATGCTGTACTTCCAGACACAGTGAGCAAGAATTTGCAGATACAAATTGGGAAACTGGTTTTATTTTATTAGTCTGAATATTAAAATAAAGGAGTACTAGCATCAAATTCTGCAACAAGGTAATACAAAATCTGCACAAAGAAGAATAAAAGCCATCATATGTGTAAACTGAATACTTCTGCATATAAAATTAACTACTATGGATGAGTTAGAATATAGTTTTGGAAATGCTATGAACAACAAATAAAGGAAATAAAACGATCTATAAAAATTGCCCTCTTACCTTGAGTTTTCTTCTTGCATTGAACTTCTTCAAACAATCTACAGTCTCCTGTCTGTGCATCATAGAAGCAACAGTAGAGCGTTGCTGAAAGACAAGAACAGAGTATATGTTTCAATGCATGTAGCTTTATCTACACTGTTATTTAATATAACTCTTTTTTGGGAGATGCATCCAGAAGTCAGTGACAATTCTAGAGTTCCCAGTCAGAATAACAATGCTCCTTCCCCCAACATTTAAGTTCAATTTAATTTGTGTTGCCGCTAAATATTAGATTACCAATAGGGACTTTTTGATCTCTGAACTCTTTTTCTCTTTAATTATCAATTCCAATACATTATTCAGATCCTGCTTTTATACCTTCTGCTTTGTAGGGTTGATTTAGTTGCTTAATTAAAAGTACAAGTAGTCCTCATTTAGTAACCACAATTGGACCTGGCAACTTGGTCATTAAGTGAAGCAGTCATTAAGTAAAAATGCAACAATACTTACGACCTTCCTTCATCTTTCCTTTGCTTTACAGATATGCGAAGGTTGTAAATACGAGTTGATCATAACTATACTTCTTTATCACTGTTGTAATTATGAATGGGCACTAAATGAGGCAGTTGCTAAATGTGGATTACCTATAGCTGTTATCTTACATGGCCCTTTAATAGAAAACTCATATATTGGTACTACAAAACACCAATTCTCTAGAGAATAGAGGAGAATACCATTAATAGAATAACAGAGTTGGAAGGGACCTCCGAGGTTCTTCTAGTCCAACTCCCTGTTCAAACAGAAAATCCTAAACCATTTCAGACAAATGATTGTCCAATAACTTCTATCACTGTGGTATAAATTCTATATCTCTGAGGGCAAGCTACCATACTGAAGTTAAGATTTTATGGAAGGAAATCAATAGGTTGCAAAATAGGAAAATGGATTAAGAGAATGCGGATGTCAGGACTCCAGCAGTTACCCCAATTAAATTAAAAATATATATATTTTATGAGTTGATAGTGGATGTGGATGAATAACCAAATACCTAACCTTGTATTTTGACCCCCAACCATATGACTTCTGGGCAAAACTTAATTAATAAAGTAAATACTGCTTACACAGATCCATGGGTGTTTGAGGGCCTCCGATGCATTGATGCGTTTGGCAGGATTGATTGTAAGCATTTTGTTGATAAGATCTTTTGCTTCTGGGGTCACGGTATCCCATTCTGGTGAAGGAAACTTGAAAAACACGTATTCATGTAAAATCAAACCGATACAGCAGCCCAGATGGACATGAACTGTTTTAATTTGTGAATTACCATGAGAAGGTTTTGATAAACATCAGGTAAATAAATATGTCTTTTAGCCACGCTGCCATATTTTAAGAAAATAAAAGATAGAAGAAATATCATGTCCATTTACCATTGTACATAAATGGTGAGGTGGTGGAGAGGATTGGTAGTTTTACATTTCTGGGCAGTTATATCTCAGAGGACCTCTCATGGACTATGAATGCTAACATGCTTGTGAAGAAGGCACAATAGAGGCTGTGCTTCCTGAGAATGCTCAGGAAAATAAATCTATCTCAGCATCTACTTCTGTCCTACTACTGCAGCACCACTGAGAGTGTCCTGACATACAGCATTCTTGCATGGTATGGGAACAGCTCTGTAGTGGACAAAAAAACTCTACAGAGAATCATTAAAACTTCCCAGAATATCATTGGGCTCCTGGACGACATCTTTGCATCTCGCTGTTTGAGGAAGTTGCACAACATTCTCAGAGAGACTTCCCATCCTGCTTACAATCTTTGTGAACTACTGCCTTCCGGCAAAAGATACAGAACAATTAAAACTTGGACCACACATTTTCTGAACAGTTTTCATCCCAGAGCTATAATTGCACTTAACAATGAACTTAAGGATCATCAGTGAGCTGTTGGACAGTATTATTTGGTCTGTTGTGTGGATTCTTGTGTAATTTTAGAGGGTGGGATATTTGGTGGATGGGGTGAGTTTGGGGATTGTTATGTGTATGTATGTGTTGGGTCTGGTCTGGGTGTTATGTGAATTTTGTTAGATGTGTATATAGGTACAATGACAATAAAGTATTAACTAACTATTAACTATGTCACGCTGAACTAGAGCTGCAGCTTTTGTGCGGATCTTTACTCCTTGAAAACAAAGCAAGGATTGTTTTGCTTCTTTTCTAGGAAATAAATCATTTTGTACAGACTTTGAGGTTGTCTTAATGTGGGCTAGCAGATAATGAGACTTTTTTCCCTCTCTCAAATATGGCAATCTTCCCTCTATTCCTATGAACTTACAGAAGCATTTCTACAGCTATTTCCTCCATTCACTTCAAATTCTTCCCATTCTCACAAATTGAGCAATTGAAAATAAAGTGAATGTTAAAGCACAGCACTAATGAAAACAAACAAGTTAATTAGTATTGAACTGAGACACAGAAAACCTGAGTCAAGAATAGACTAGACAAAAGAAAACTCAATTGTATGAGGCATGAAGAGAAGGAATAGCTGTGATAGGTTCAGATAACCTTCCAAATAATTGGGAAAGATAATCTACTCTTGAATTGACCACTGCATGCAACTGATTCTTGTCTGTTGATTATGGAAAGCCTTCATATACATTTCAGCATGGCTGAAGCTTGTAAGACTGCCCATCCTTCTGAAAGCAGGGTATTATTTTATGAAAAGCAATTTGTATAATGGACTCCTCTGAAATAGCAAGAAGGATAATCATGCTGCAGAAGAGACATTTGTCAATTTGGAAAAACATTCCAACAGGCATCAGTGTTTAAAGGGCAGGATGGAAGGAAAACCAATCTTTTTTTTAATTCTTGTGGCTGCAATTGACAGACTTGAAAAATATGAGCGGTGAGAAAATAGGATGGAAACATTGTGGGCGGGACCAGTTCTCCATGGTTCATTTCACATTTTTTTATAGGTGTGGGAATCTGTAACAAAATGTGGTCAATGAGTGATGTGTCAGGGATGAGCACAATACAGTGGCAGAAAAGCTTTATCGAGAATATTTATTTACATCAGCATCACTAGGTACTTCCAGCTCTTTTAGGTTACACCTCCTTTAACTGTAGTTGATATGATAAAAAGTGCAGTCCAACAGAACTGGAGGACTGTGGATCAGAAAAATAGAATCCTCAAGCTGAAGGGTCAATTAGACCATCTAATTCAACCTTGTGCTCAACCAAGGAATCCAAGTAAATGCTTCATAAACGGATGGCTGTCCTGCTTTTTACTTGAACATATATCTCAAAGGGAAAAAGGGAAATACATTGATAACTAGACCTCTGGAAGGTTGATTTTAAGATGTAAAGCCCCTGTCACACTGCACCAACGGATGCAAAGAGGATGTAAAACGGACAAAAAAGCTTGCCATTCGTTGGTTAACGCGATGTACTCACTGCCTCCGTTTTGCTTCCTCTCTATCCGTCCAGCATCCCTTTACTGACGTTTCATCCGCTCAGAAAGTTTTGAGCTGCTCAAAACTTTTGCGCAGAAAATGTATCCAATTCGTCCGTTCTGCATCCGCTACGCATCCGTTCTGCATCCGTTACGCATCCGATATATCCGCTAGGCATCTGCTGCACATCCGCGCAACTCGCATCCGCTTGGATGCAGGCAGGAAGCGGAACGGACGCAGAATGGATGCCTAGTGGATGCAGCACGGAAACAAAGCATGTAAAACGGATAAAACGTCCTCAGAGGGGACCTATCTCGGATATTAAGAATGTCTAGAGGATATCTAGAGGATGCCTAGAGGATGCAAAGGGACACCTATACTGCCTATAAAAAGGGGGAGCAACACATCTGGATCTCACTTTCAGACCAACAGCCCAGCTGCAGACCTCTGCAGCCTTCATCTGACTCTTCCTCTTCCACAGCATCCAGTCATGTCCACCATGGATCGTAACACAGTCCTTTTGGCAGCCACCATCCTTCTGCAACAGTGCGAAGCCATCTACAGGCTCTGTGAACTCTACTACGGGAAGAAAAAGGGGCGGCCAAGAAGCGTCTGGGTACGAAGATGGTTCGCCAGAAGAGCAGAGGACGGACTGTACAACAAGCTGATGGTGGAGCTCAGGAACGAAGATACTCGGGCATTCCAGAACTTCATGAGGATGCCTCCAGCCATGTCTGATGAAGTTGTGCAGTGCCTGACACCCAGGTTGACCAAGGCAAACACCAACTTCTGGCCCAGTCTGGAACCTGGGCTCAGGGTGGCACTCACTCTGTGCCACCTGGCCTCAGGGACCACCTACAGGAGCATGCAGTATGGCTGGAGGGTGCCACACAACACCATCAGCATTGTGGTGAGATTGCAGGCCATCATCGAAGAATACAAGGAGGAGCTCCTCCAGTGCCCCTCCACTGAAGAAGGCTGGAAGAAAGTTGCAGAGCAGTGGTATCAGAGGTGGAACTTCCCACACACCGTTGGAGCCATAGATGGCAAGCACGTGGCCTGCAAAGCTCCAGCCAAGTCAGGGTCCACTTATTTCAATTACAAGGGCTTCTTCAGCATCATCCTCTTCGCCATGGTCGATGCTGACAAGTTCATGTACATCGATACTTCAGGCAACGGCTCATCTTCAGATGCCCAGGTATACAATGCCAGTCACCTCAAGGAGGGGCTGGAACGCAACCTCATCGTGGGCTTCCCAGATCCAGAACCCCTGCCCAACGACACACAAGATGTGCCCTATTTCATCGTGGGGGATGACGCCTTCTCCCTCACAACCGACCTCATGAAGCCCTACACTTCCAGACTCCTCACCCGTGAAGACAGGATCTTCAACTCCAGGCTGTCCAGGGCAAGGCGGGTGGTGGAGAATGCCTTTGGCATCCTGGCCAACAGGTTCTAGGTACTTCTGACCACCATGCAGCATCGCCCAGAGACCGTGAGGAGGATCATGGAAGCTTGCTGCATCCTGCACAATCTCATGCGCACCCACTACCCAGTCTTGCAGAACAGGCTCGTGGACCTCCAACAAGGCAATGGGCACATGGAGCCTGGGGAATGGAGGCAAGGGCGAAACCTGATAGACACTGAGGATGTGCAAGGCCCCAACAGAGCCTCACGTGAAGGGAAGAAGCAGTGCAACCTTCTGAAACACTGGTGCAACTCCCCAGCTGGAGCAGTGGAGTGGCAAGATAGGATGATAGATGATTAATGGATGCTTCCTTCAGCCTGTCTCATCACACGGATGAGATTGGGCCATGTATGTTGGGTGGGCCTACAATGAATAGGGTATTTAATAAAGAGTTGTGTTTATGTTCAAATGTGTGGATCAATGATTACATTGTTATTGATAATAAAGGGCCATAGGTGTGGCACCTGGGAGGGTGGACCATACAGTCCCACTATGCTTGCACTGGAGGTTTATCTATCCCACAGCTATGACCCATCCCAAAGGTATCCCTGCCCATCCCACTGCTATCCTTACCCATCCCACAAGCATGCAAAGGCTTAAACCATTTCTAAAAGTTTCCACCAAGACTTTATTAAAAAAAAGAAATGAAGCAAGTGTATGAATCAAAAATAGACTTTATTAACAAGAAGCTATAAAACAAAAATGAGTCTCTGGCACTCCTCTTGGTCGCTCAGTCTCAGGGGTGAAGGGTGCAGGTGCTGTGGAGGTGGCTGGAGTGCTTGTCATCAGCTCCTCCAAAAGCAGAAGCAGCAGAAGCCCCAGACCCAGAAGAGCGAGCCCGTGCTGCAGAAGCCCCAGCAGAACCAGAGTGAGGGCCAGGGGGCGGGATGGTAGCCCTGTCCCTCTTGCAAGGGCTGGCAGCAGATGGCTGAGGCTTGCTATACTTCAGCATGGTTGTGGGGTTGCTGGCTGGCAGGGAGGCTGGCAGGAACCAAGGCTGGCAGGGAGGCAGGCACTAAGGCTGGCAGGCAGGCACTAAGGCTGGCAGGCAGGTAGGCACCAAGGCTGGCAGGAAGGCTGGCAGGAAGGCTGGCAGGGAGGCAGGCACCAAGGCTGGAAGGAAGGCTGGCAGGCTGGCAGGCATGCAGGCACCAAGGTTGGCAGGCAGGCATAAACCAAGGCTGACAGGCAGACAGGCACCAAGGCTGGCAGGCAGACTGGCTGACAGCAAGGCTGGCAGGCAGGCAGACAGCAAGGCTGGCAGGGAGGCTGGCAGGCAGGCAGACAGCAAGGCTGGCAGCAAGGCTGGCAGCAAGACTTGCAGGCAGACATGCAGGCAGGACAGGCAAGGCAGTCGATGTGTCTAGAAGCAGGTCTTTCCTCTGAATGGCGACTTGCTTCCGAGCTGCTTCCGTTATATCCACGGGGCTGACGCAATGCATCCTCCCCGCATGCGCAATTAACGCTCGGCATCCGCTAGGCTTCCGCTGTGCATCCGCTGTGCATCTGCTGTGCATCCGCTCTGCATCTGCTTCATCCGCTGTGCATCCATTCTGCATCCGCTGTATCCGTTCCGCATCCGCTTTGCTGCGGCCCCCCGGAAGCCTAGCGGATGTGCCATCCGCTCCCATCCGCTTCCATCCGCTGGGCTTCCGTTCCACATCCGCTTTCCATCCACCCTGCGTGCTCCCCGCATCCGTGTTATCCGCTCCGGTTATGCAAATTTTTGGCCCTTCTGAGAGCGGATAACAACGGATGGAACATTTTTCTCGTCCTTTGTGTCCGTTTTCACATCCGTTGGGCAGTGTGACAGGGCCTTAAGGGATCAGTTAGCTTAATGAGGGGTCTATGTGGTTCAGCATGTTGTGTTACACAGTGGTAAACAATTCCCATTCAAGCAACCCACAAGTAGTAACAGGAGGATGACAGACTTCAATGCTCACTCTTTAATAATTAATATTTCAGGCTTGCTGCCTGGAAGATTAATGAATTTGGTTATTTATCTTTTTGTGTGGTGTGATGTGTGTTTATGTGCCTTCAAGTCAGTGTTGACTCCTGGACACTGCCTGGACAAATTCCTGCAGAATTCTGAAGAAGTGACCTGCCACTGTCTTTTTCCTATGGCTGGGAGTGGCTGGTCTAAGGTCAGTCAACTAGCTTTTTATGTGAGAAATTCTTCATTAATTATTTCTAAAATAGATTTTTGACATTGCTTTTAAAATAAATCAAACTATATTACATAGGACTACATGCCAGTCACCATGCACCAATGTACTCTTATTTTGTCTCTTGAAAGCACATACTATAAATACTCAAGTTTGCACAATTACTTGAGTATCACTAGTAGTGTGTCATACTACATAGAAAACACTACAAAAGGGAAAAAATAAATCATCAGAACAATTTCAGAGGTTGGGAGGAAAGTAAGACAATGCCAGAATCACAATACTTAATTGTGTTGTGTTTTTAGAGGTAATAAAAAATCATGATAAAAACAAAGAGAAATGGAGGCCTATGTTACTTACATCATAAGCACCGGCTTTGATCTGTTGATAGAGTCTATGTTGATCTTCATCCCAAAAGGGAGGGTATCCCACCAAGAGAATATAGAGTATAACACCTGCAAATGGTATTAAACTATGAGTAAAAGTAGCACACATAAAGATTAACTGGAGATGATATATGTGAAAACCATAATAAGTTCTTCTAACATGTAAAGCAATGGATACTAATTTTAATCAGAGCAGCACGATGAGGAAAGATCAGCAGAATTTTCATTCCTTGAACCATCTTTTCCTGAACATAGGGTCCCAAGTACAGGTGCACACACATGCACAAAATGAGAGAGAGAGAGAGGGAGGAGAAGGGAGGGAGGGAGGGAGGGAGGGAGGGAGAGGACAACACACTTGTCTGCTTTAGAGATAGGTGTTATGGCCCGCCAGAGGCCAGCAGAGCTGGCGGCAGAATTGGACAGTGAGAAGGTTGGGAGAAACATGGGGCAATCCTGGAGTTTGGGGAAGGCTCTGATGTCAGAGGCAGAGCTGGGACCAGGGCCTTCCGACAGTTATTAGCTGCCTTTGGAGTTGGAGATCAGTGGGGCAGAAGAACAGCTGGAGCCTGTTCCTGAAGCGTGCATGCACAGAGCTGCCAGGAGAAGGGAACAGTTAAAAAACAAGAGTCAGCTTGGGAGTAACAGGTGGATGGTGAATGGCCCCTCCCATAGGGAATAAAGAGGGGCGATAGGGGAATGGGGGTTTGCAGGAGACAATTAGTTCATTAATTAGTATGAAGATTTGTTCATGACTCTCAGAGACTCATTGCCAAGTATTTTCTTGTACAGTATTGCACTTGGAAGATATCAGCCTGGTATCAGCCTCCAAGCCTGATAAGGTCTGTGGCTGTAATTCACCCTTGAAAGACTGTTTGCCGGGACTTTGCTGGATGTGAATGATAGAAATTCATATCAGCCTAATAAAAAGGAGTTTTGTCGGGAAAGGAGTCTGCTTTGTGATTTTGTAAAGCCTAGGTCAGAACAATAGGTATACACTCACAAACCTCCTCTCCCCCGCAAAAAAATTATAACTGGCTTACCACAGGCCCACATGTCTACTGGTTTCCCATAGGGATCTTTTCGTAGCACCTCAGGGGAAAGGTATCCTGGTGTACCAGCAAAGCCTGAAAAGTAAGCCTGCTTAGTGGAAATAGTAAGCTATTCAGAAGAAAACAAATATTAAATTCCGTTTTAAGTATCTGTGTTTAGGCTACATTCTCATCACCTATTCTGCTTTGCCTTGCCTTGCTTTGCTTTGCTTTGCTTTGCTTGTCTGTCTGTCTGTCTGTCTATTTATCTATTTATCTATCTATGTTGACTCAGCCTTCCATCTTTCTGAGGTTGATAAAATGAGGACCCAGATAGTTGTGGGCAATATGCTGACTCAGAGAAGGCTGTAAAGCACTATGAAGTGGTATATAAGTCTAAGTGCTATTGCTACCTATCTTTTTTGCAATACAGAAAGTTCTCAACTTACAATATGTTTCGCGATTGTTCAAAGTTACGACTTTGAACAATCAGAAGGCTGTGAGTTCAATCCTCGATAAAAGCAGATATTTCTTTCTCTGGGCACACTGAGAATATATCTGCTGAAAACTCCACACTGGCGACAGGAAAGGCATTGGGCCATTAAAACACTCTGCTTGCTCCATTCAATTGCTCAGAGTCCCGCAAGGGATTATGGGGTGATTAAAAAACAATGATGATGAATTTGGGGCTGAGAGTTAATGTAGATGAATTTGGAGCTGAGAGTTAATGTAGATTTCTGACTGGAGAAAAATGGATGCTAGAACAGCTTGATTCAACGTTATAGTGTCAATTCAGGCAACTTTTGCAAATCTGTAGTAGATTTCTTGAATGTCCCACTTACAGGCATGCTAATTTAATATGGTGTCGCGATGTTGGGATAAATGGGAAGGTGTAATACAAACTGAATTTTTTTTCTTACCAAACCAGGCCTGTTGTTCACCCTGCACTTCAATTGCTAATCCAAAATCTGCCAGTTTTACAGCTGCTCCTTTTGACTTGCTTGCTAGAAGCAAGTTCTCAGGCTTTATACAGGACAGAAGAGGAAAAAAAGGAAAAAGGAAGTAGAAGATAAGTCAGTATTTCTAATTCAGTACTTACTTTATATAAATTAAGTTGGAGACAGAGAAAACACACTTTTCTTATTTTCAAAAATAATAAATGTTCGATTCTGAGAAATTTTAAATGGATCCCAAATCCACAAATTATTTAGAGTAGAGCTGTTTTCTTCTGTAATATTTTAAACCTTCTCTTCTCTTTAGAAACCCTTTTAGAAACTTCTAAGACTGGTCTATCAAGTATCCACAAATTTTATTTGGGAATATCAAGCTTTCCCAAATTATAGGATTATTAACTTTCTTCAACCTGTTATGGTCTCATATAACCAATTACTGATATGAGACAGGCTCAAATAGTTTTCCTTGCTAAAAATAGATACATCATAAACATTGTTTGTTACAAAAAGGATACATTACCTAGAAATGACTTGTCAAAATTTATATGACTGCTAGTTATCAGGAAAGATACAAATAAAACTTTCTTGCAATTCAGTTCCAGTAATCCGAGGATCTAAGCTTATAATATAGTAAGGATCATCTTAAAATGTCAGTATTCCATTATATCTAAACATATTCAACGCTATAGATAGTCCTCAACTTACAACCAAAATTTGTGTTGTTACGTGAGACATTTGTTAAGTGAGTTTTGCCCCATTTTATGACCTTTCTTGCCACAACTATGAATCACTACAGTTGATTAATAATACAGTTAAATGAATCTGGCTTCCACATTGATTTTGCTCGGCAAAAGGTTACAAAAGGTGATCACAGGACCTTGGGACACAGCAATGGTTATAAGTGTGAGTCAGCGGCCAAGCATCTGAATTTTGATCACATAGTCATGGTAATGCTACAAAGGTAATAACTGTGAAAAACAGTCATGTCACTTTTTTCCTCACCATTTTAACTTTGAACAGTCACTAAATGAAATGTTGTAAGTCAAAGACTACCTGTATTTTTCTATTTTGGAATCTAAACTTTTTTTAAAAGAATGATTTATTATAACAAGAATTATAAGAAGTGTGATCAATTTTACAAGCATTTGCCAAGCAAATTAATGTGCAAGGTTTTTTTAAGGCATAAAAAAGTTAGCAGAGCATAGGTCTTAGAAAGCATCGATTATCATATTATCTATAACTTTCAAATTCCTACACAGGAGTTGTGATGTTAAACCACAAGTTTCTGTCTAAACTTGCACTTTCTGGATGGCTGGGAATGGAATTTCAAAAATTCTCATAAAGTCAGATTAGAGTACATTTATACACTTCGATAGGCAAATACCAAGATCTTGCACCTCACAAAACTAGGATAACAACCTAATCTTCCATGAGAACTGCTGAATATTGTAAACAAGTAACTTTGGACATAAATATGTGAAGCAAATATCACAGTCATAAGGAAAGAAATATGATCCAATAATTACAGAACAGCCATACACTCAATAGCAAGCTCATCTGACTTCTGGGCAACTGACTATGCCCTTTAAAAACATGCATCAGCCAGTTCAGGACAATGGAAATGTCAATAGATTTGTCATGCATGAGTTCTGAATAGGTTGGGGCAAATGTACACAACTGGACAAAAAATATGGGGGATTTAAACAGAGATGGAATCTTGAGACTCCATCCAAGAAAGGAATAAGTCAGTGTTTGGATCACAAAGTTGCACTTTAGCTGCAGATGTGCATATATTAAGACAGAAAACAATAATTTTTGAGCTTCTTTATTATAATATTAATAAAAGAGGCATACAACATATTTTGTGTTACTATCTAAACTGTATTTATAAAGGGTATCCTAAAAGAATATTACAAATCTAAGTTTATATTTTAAAATCCACATACGTGCTGACTTAGTTGGCAAAATAAAACAAGATTTATTTGTTTTTTTAAATTAAAAGGGATAATTTCTCTATGATTCTTCAGTAAAAAGCTATTTGGCCAAATCCAACAGTGATCGTGAAAGAAATGGAAATAGTCCCAAGGTGGATCAAAGCTAACCTTTAAAAAAATCTATACCTGCATTGAAATTAAGTCCAGTTAATTGTATTCTATACATATGAGTCAGATTTGTTTTAATGGGTTTCAGCACTAATTCTGGGGCCATCTTTTACATCATCCTTGCAAAATGATTTTAAAATGTACATAGGTGTTTAAAAGTATATGATTTACAGAATCCTTTATCCAAGACAAAATGTTCAAGTTTTATATATGAAAAAGGGGTTTGATTTAAAAACAAAACAGAACCCAGAACATTGACATAAATACTTTATTGCATATATTGTTGTATTGCATATACTTTATTGCATATATTGTTGTATTGCAGGATGAATGTTTTTAAAGATAAGGACTTCTGTTTTTTAATCATTTTTTTCTTTTAAAATAATCTCTCACAGCCTTGAAACTATTTCTATTCTTTCATCTATTATTCTAATGGTAGATAATTTTAATTAATTCTTTGTTTTGTATTAATTTCTAAAAACAACCTTGGGTTATTTTAAACACATTAATTGTGATGCAGGTTCTTGTGTAAGCATTAAATAGACACCTGGGGAAGCAAGCATTAGGTAGCTAAATAAATAAATGTTTCCTGATCAAAGAAAAAAATTATATTCAATTGTATATACCAAAACACGTACATGTCTTCATTTTTTCTTATTGTACCTTTTTGTAGTTTTTGTTTGTACCTTGCTATCTAGGCAATCATTTCATGCATAATATGGATTCTAGTCCAAAGCATATTTAGGACTATTATCAGAAGTAATGTACAGGAATAGATGCACACTCACCCTTCCCAATTATCCTCACCCAGTATAAGGTAATGTTGGATATTTTTCAAGGTTAGCCAATGAATATGTTGACATAAATACATTAACATACTGTAACATACAGTGCATAAATGACTGCAGAATATGCAAATGCATACTAGGTCTAGTTTGGGAATAAACCATTCCAAATAATTGACAGGAGGAATTACTGTTATCTAAAGTCACCCATGCAGATTTGCTATGATGAATGTTCACAGTATGCAATCTGTCAGAAAATTCCAGAAGTCCTGTTGGTTCTGAATTTCCTTCTGAAAATGTGTGGCAAGAATAACAGGAAGCTCTATAGTTTTTTACAGATCTCATCTAAACAGGGAGAAACTGAAAGAAATTGCTTTAAAATGTTTTATCAGATTCTGCTTAGTTTTCAGGTTGGGCTTTTTTAGATATTACTCTAACAATCTGTAAAACATAATAGACAACATGTTGTTCTAAATTTATGAGAATAATGTGTGCATTTGTGTGTATGTAAATCTGAATTAAGTTCCAAAAGAATGACAAACTATTTGCTCATGTTCACTACGACAGTTCTACATTTGTTAACTGTATATTTTAGGTCTAAAGATATTTTTTTAATTATAGAAATAAGATTTAGAAATCAGTTGGAACTGCTGGTCAACAATGTTACATTAGGGGGAAAAAACCTGACAAACTAATCCACATGTGCAAGGTGATTAACCTTAGTCCTATTTCCATAGCTGAATAATGTAACATAATATGTGGGAATAAGACAGGAGGGAATAAAGTAAGCAAAGTATCACATGAATCCTAAATCTGCAAGGAAAAGAAAAGTTGCCTGTTTTTGCAACCAAAAAAACAACTTGCAAAATAGTCAGTGGACATCTCTTTGCTTCTAGATGCAAAAGTGCAGCTATGTAGTGCTTTGAATCTGTGTAATATGATGATCTTCCCCCATAGCATTACTCACCTTCAAGTCCCGATGGACTACGCCCATCTGATGGCAGTGTAGCACAGCCTCCAGGATCTGCTGAATGCAATGACTGCATGCAAACACCAGGGGGCGTATATTAGTTCGAAGCTGTACACTCACTGTCTGTATAACCTCAGTGAGACTGGGTTAAAGTGCAAAATGATGAACAGGCTGAGATCGTGAACCACAACCTCTTAAAAATGCATGGATCTGCATTCCTCCGCTAGAACAGCAACTTCCTCAGCCATTATGGATGTGCACTGCAAATGCATGCTTGCTTTAGCCCACTTTTATGTAGGGCATGAACAGGAGGGGTAGGGATATCTTTGGGCTCCACAAAAGGGTTTAAGGTAGTATTCTTGGGCATAGGCATAATATATTGAGAAGTAGACAATGAGAGCATATCATTAATCTGATAAACCCATTTGACAAACTTGGCTTAAATATCTGGTGCAGTTTGTTTCCTTCCCTCCTTTACTCGCCTTGGAGGCCTTTTTTCCACCAGCAGTCCTGAAAGTAAATTTACTTTAAGTAGTTTTGTATTTGAGATGAGTTATTCACCCTTCATGGTTTCATTTAGCCAAGCAATTATTTGATCCCTGTTGCCTGAGGGATCTATCCTAGTCTAGCAGAGCAATACATAACCAGTCATTCTGCTACAATAACCCATTGTCTCTGAACAGAAGTGGTGTTTTAAACCTGCAGGCTAACATCTATCACAGATAAAGGTCAGTTACAGATTCAGGCTACAGGACTGAGGTAATCTCCTTCCAAAGCCTGATGCCTGTGGCACCTACCACATCTCTTGGAAGGTCCCTGGTATTAGCAGTACCTATTCTACCTTTTTCTGTGATGGACATTAAACCTGTGACACTTGCAGAGTGGAAAGCAGCATCATGCACTATCCATTTCTCATATTAAGGGTGAGGAGGATAGCCAAGGGAACTTCTCAGCCAACCCACCCTTAAAACTCAAGCCGGGAAGAAAAAAAAGAAGAGAGACAGAAGAGAGACAAAAACAAATAAAATAATAATAAAACAAAAGTCTTAGCAAACCTATGGGGCACCAGATACTGACCTTGAGGTCTCTGTGCACTATGCCATTTAGATGACAATGATTAACACTTTCTAGAATCTGCTGTATACAATGACTGCAAAGATACAAGGGCAGAATGGGAGGGGGAAAAACATTTTAAGGCACATAATCACGTTAAATACAAAAAATAATTTAATAATAATAATGAAAGTAACTTAAAATAGCAATAACTTAAAATAATCAAATCACATATTCACACAGGTTTTAATTACACATAGAACTGAAACACAGCTTTTCTCTCTCTTTGGAAAAGATTGTCAAGAGACTCAAAAGAAATGACATTTAACATATAACATATAATAGATATAAACTTTTGGTGGAATATTTGCTGAAGTATGAGAGGAAAAGTTTAAACACATACTAAGTGATAGATCTATAGTAAATAATACAGGCTTTATTGTAGCTAGCAGTGTAGTGTAAACATCAACATAAATAGCAGAGAGAACCTGTGTAACCACTGATCACGATGGTCAAGATTATGAATAGTAACCAACAAAGAATTTTGCTCACTGACTAGTCAGTGAGTTTGGAATAATGCTGAAAAATATGAAGCTGTGGCTATTATACAACCTGAAAAGCATGAATATTTGCTAACCAATGTAGGTTATATTCTATTGTCTAGTGTGTTGAAGAGAGTACATATTAGTTGAACAACAAACAAATAGAATGCAAATCGTTCTAATATATGCATGCTTTCCACATATTAATAAATGGCATAATGGCTGTTTTATGTGCATTATTCTTTCACATTCAACATATATATAGGAACATAAGGAAAACAGTAAGACAGAACATTTTTTTTTAAAAAAGCACAAAGTTTCTTGAAAACCAAACCGTTTAATAGAACAGGAAACAAGTGTGTGTGAGGGGGAATCAGTTTAGGTGTATTTGAAGCAGTCAGTTACTAGCAGTCATCTTTGGGGAAAAAACAATAGGGAGTCTCTTGAATTAATTTTAAGATTCGGGGGGGGGGGGGGAGAATTCAGTAGTTAACCTCACTGGAAGAAGATGGAAGAGTCCTCTCTTTTTTGTTCCTCTTCTGCTAAAGATCCCTGCAATGCTTTTTCACAGAAGTTGATAAAATGCCGCATGATGCTTTTAGGGAAAATAGAGTCAGCAAAACTAACTTCTCCTTTCCTCCAGCAGAGATAAAACTCTTCTCATGAAGAGTTACTTTTCTGGTCTTAGAGATGATACATCCTTCAACCCATTCATTTGTTTATCTTCCTTTCTCCCTCAGCCATTATATTTATCACACACTTGTTAAATATGGAAAAAAATAGACAACAAATTATTAGGATAGGCCGTTAGATACTTTGAGTTCAGTATTAAAGAAAGCAAAGAGTAATCCCTTGCTTTTTCAGCAACAGGTGAACTTTTTATTGGTGTCAATAAAAAAAACTGAATATTATTCTGATTTCACTGCTACAGTGTCAGACAAAGAATAAAGCCACATGAACTGATTTATTGCCTGGGGAAAAAGTTGAGATATGGGTTCCAGATATAGACTAGTTATGGATATTGGAACTTATTTGTTTTGGAATCTTCTAGAATTTGCTGGGTTCCTTGATTTTAGTAGACATGAATTATTTAGACCACAGTTATCATCCCTTTCCTTTCTAAAATTTCAACAAAAACTAGTACGAAACCTCCTACATGAGCAAATCAGTTGCTGCCATACCTATTTTTCTACAAAATTATTTTGTAAGATAGGATACTTGGGATGGGATTTGAAGGAAGAAAAAACCATACTTCACTACCATCATGTTGCTTTAGTCTCATGACAGAGGAAAGAAGTATTATATAACTCGTAGAATAATAATGGCACATTTATTTGTAGAACCAATTTTCATGTGGTAATATTCCAATGGGAAATGCATTGTGGAAAGAAATATTTAAAAATGGACTCTGTGAAAAAAGCAAACAGGTGGAACCCCAGTATGCTAAATGAGTATTGTTTTCCAAGATTGAGATTTAAGAAAGATTACTGTAATTTTCCTCAGGATATCACATTAAATTTATTTTTATTTTGTTTGTCAAATTTAGAGACCACTCAGATGATTTTTTTTTTTTTAATTCAGCACTGACCTTGCATCTGCTTCACTGTAATATTCTCTTGCAACAATGTCCTCAAATAATTCACCTCCGGTAACTCTAATAATGATATAAAACATTTTTACAGATTAAAAAAAGAACTACATGAGAAATTTAATTTTTACCCTACTGTTTTGCAAATACTATGTGGCTACTTCATATAATGAAGGATCTGCAACCAGACACAATTCTGGATTCAGATAATGAGCATATCCTTAGTGACTTTTTGCCTGCATAAAAGTTATTATTATTACCTTTATTGTCAGAGTACAACATGTATGTGTTCAATGTACAGTGTACAATGAAAAAATATGAACCTTATTTAAATATGGTATTATGATCTTTCAGTCATTCACTATTCTGGCCTTCCTCATTTATAGCCCTCAAAAGGAAGACTTATTGTACTTTATTTGCTATGAAAAACCAGGATGAATAGATATATTTCATTGGGGAATCTTAATATAATGCATAAATAAATTGCACATTTTATTGCACTGTGCAGTGACGCTATTTTCACAGATGTGATGAAGATATGATGAAGGATGTATATTTTTTCAAATTGCTACTCCCTCACTTTGGATGAGATACCAGTTCTATTTGGCTATTCTTCTTCATCAACTCTTAACTTGATGATTTTCCAAAACAGAAAGCAGGATCACATTTCAACGGCTTCAGTACAATTTTGTTCCTATGCTTGTCATATTCCCAAGTCATTTTTAAAAAACAATTTTGCATTAAATTTTTATCTAAAACCTTTCATTATTTATCATTTATGAATATTATTTAAAAACTGAAGATTTTCAAACAGCTAATTATTTTAACAAAGTTCAAATAAAACATCCAATAAAGAACTGAGAGAAAACAATTTATATAAAATGACACTTTTTGTTTATTTTTTTAAAAAATGAAGTTCAAAACACATTGTTCTGTGAGGCCTGAAATGAGAAATTTTCAGGCAACAACAAACCCACTTAATGACCTTTGTATTTTATTCAATAGTTGTTTGCAGCAAAAGAAATGTGCTTCATAAACAAAAAACAAATTCTTTACAAAAGTATTTTTTAATGCTGGATATAACTGGGTGAAAGGACTTCTTATTCTTATTTATGATCAAATTTCTACACTTCCCACAAATTAATGTAAAAGCTAATTAAAATCAGAATTAAAAACAGAACTAAAAATGTTAAAAATTAAAAGATTGAAAAGTTAAAGAGCTATCAACCACTCCCAAAGTGGCATATCCTTCTTAGATGCCCATGCCAGTAAGCAGAGCCAGTATTGATGCTGTTGTAGAAGGCCATAAAGGCGGGGGCAAAATGTCCATATTTATTGATTACAATTACTTAAACAGCAATTATATATATTTTTGTTTAGTGACCTCTTTGTCTTTATTATGTTTTTAGTAAATCAGATTGCCTGAAAAACTACTATAAACAGGTTTTCAATATAAAATATGTACGGTATCCATTTTCTTCCTGACAAATCTTACAGATTTTGAATTATTTTCCAGTTTATATTGTTATATTTCTTTCAACATTTCTGCTTAAATTGTAATGGAATTTTCTGTATTTGAACTATTTTGATCTGTCTTGATAAAATGAAAAATACACAGAAAGCAACATAAATAATTCAAACCATGTAACAGGCTATTTTTGATGTAATATTGTGTTGGTTGCATGCTTTCTCCTAATTTCAATTCAAAATAGCTTAAACATTGCTGCAGAAAACATCCTGGCTTTGTTAACCTGGAAATTCTGGTTTAATTCCAGCTATAAACCAGGAACTGATCAGAATTCAGAGATTCCAGTTTCCTTTTATTCTTTATTAAATTAACTACCGTGTTTCTCACATAATAAGACTGGGCCTTATTTTTTTTTGACCATCGAAAAAACAGCTAGGCTGTCTTTTCGGGGGTGACTTAATTCCCCCCCTTGCATTCTCAGGTGGGCAGGCAGTGACAGCTTGGATGTTTGGGAGACCTTCCACCACCGTAGCTTTCCCTTCTCCCTTGCTGCCACGGCGTTAGAGCAACGCCGCGGTGTTTGGCGCAGCCATGTGCGGCCAGTAAGGGCTCCTCCCTGCAACCGGAGCCCTGAGGAGACACTTGGCTTCAGGCGCTCGTGTCGTGAGCGCCTCCCTGCCAGACCTTCTGCTCATCCCACCAGGGCCGCACTAGAGCCGTGCAGGCTGGGCAGAGCCGGGAAAGTGAGCTGCGGGTGCGTGCGTGCCTCCTCCTGCCCCTCATTCCCAAATCTCACCCGGGCAAACAGCACTTCGCTTGCTCTGTAAAGCCGTGGCTTCCTCACCACTCAGCAAGCAGGAGAAACTGGCTGCAGCCTCCTCCTCCTCAGCCGCAGCGCAGACGTTGACCTTGTGGGGAGAGGGAGAGAGAGAGAGCAGGAGAGATCCTCTTGGGCAAGCGCCTTCCCTTGGAAGGCGGCGACAGGAGTGCCTGAAGCCAAGTGTCTCCTCAGGGCTCCGGTTGCAGGGAGGAGCCCTGACTGGCCACATGTGGCTGCGCCAAACGCCGAAGTGTTGCTCTAACGCCGCAGCAGCAAGGGAGAAGGGAAAGCAACGGTGGCGGAAGGTCTCCCGATAGGAAGTGCCCCACCAACGCAAGCAGCACCATATCCAGGCATTCAAGTACTTCCTAAATGCAAGCCCCCCTGCCATTGCCCCCCTTATTTAGCATGTTAATTTGGGGTGAGAGGCTTAATTTGATTCTATGCCAATAAAACATGGTGGGGCTTCCTATTGGTGGAGGCCATATTGTTGGAGAAACACGGTATTGCCAGTGTCAATATTATGTGCTATACATATAATTTGTATTGTTCTTCATAATTCTTTCTTCATTCTTAGAGAATCTCCCTGAGAAAGTCCACCAAAGTTTCTTCCATAAATAGTTAGCAGTAGTTATAAACATGGATTTAACAGCGATACTGACTGGACATGGTGAACTAGAGTTCCTTAGAATGGACTGGCTTCTGTTACAGATAGGAAATAGGAAATGGCTATTGTCCATCTGGATCATATGGGACAGTCTTTAATTTTATATATTACATATTATAGGACAAACTGCAAAAAGGCAAGTCAACTTACAAATCAAAGACTAAGTAATGAAATCCTTCTTCTGATATGCTTTCATGAAGTCGCACTGTTGAAAGAAGAGAAAGATTTGTCTAGTTTTTTTCTAGGTACTCTTAACTTTATTATCCTTTCCTTCTACCATTCTGTTAACATATAATATTCTACTCTTTTCCTTAGGTTATATCTTCAGTTGAAAACAATGCCATCATACAAAACATATATATTTGCAATATCTTAGCATAATTCTGTAAATAGTATAGATTAACTTCTAATATATTCATATGCTTTTCACATTCATAAATGTTTGCAAATTAAATTTCAGTTTTGATAGCTATGTGGAGGCTCTGAGTGAGTCAATCTATCCATTAAAAGAAAGAAAATGTTTTCTTGAACCCATTAAATAAAAATCAGCACATACAATGTTTCAAGTGTCAACAAATACTGGGTCGCAAACAGAATAAACTGATCAACCATTATTTTGAGAATGAATTATGTTATAATATAATGAAAATATAATATAATAACCAAGACTCATTATGATCAGTGGAATTTATGCACTGGCAGAAAATCATTTTGTTTTCTTGAAAGTTGGACCCACAATGCATTGGTAGCCATACTTTCCCATAATGAATGATTCTTCAATAAATAACATTTGTCCTGCCAGTTTCATGTCCTGCACTTGATGGTCTTTTAACCATCACCACAATCATTATCACCTCTTCAGCTATCTATATTCTTACTTCAGAATAGGTACTATTTTGTTACAGAAAATAACATTGTATTTTAAAAGTAAAAATAAAACATTGAGAACCTGTAATTTATATTTAACCTCCCAACTATACATATTTTTTAAAAAAAGGAGGAGGAAGAAAGCACTGTAGGTTGGACTTCTATGCTTTTACCCCATCACTTTGAATTATCATTTAGGTCCCCAACTGTACTGAAATCCTGCCTTGAATTCGGGCATTTCAGCAGTCCAAATACTTAATTCCATGACTGTCGGGAAAAATTAAGCTTCCTTGTATCATATTATAAACCACTTAACTTATTTCACTATAATTTCTAAGCTAGTTTTGTATGTGACTAATGTCTAAATCAACTATCCCCAACTTAACTAGCTTCTTAATCAGAATTTCATGCAATATTTGACCAATGTTTTCTTCGTAATGCATTTTAACACAGATTCAGCAAAGCAAAAACAGGTATAAAGAAAATAAATAAGTATGGCCAGAAGATTATTAAACTAAATTTACAGGGTGAGATTGAGGGAACACAGTATGTTTACCTTTTTAGGAAATAAAAATCTTTAACAGGACAGCAGTTTAGGAGGAACTATAGAGGAAGCAGTTGGGAAGGCAGTGATAACTTCCCCTATAGACTGGATGAGGGAATGCTAGACAGCCATCCATCCAAGATGTTTTTGTTGAGATTTCAGTATTGAAAAGGAGTTTGGAATCAACAGTGTAAATAACCTCCTCAGTGACTGCAGGATTCTATGGACATGTAAAAATATAACATAACAGATTTGCCTTTGCTTAGATGGTCTGCTGTGCAAATCTGATTAATAAATAAAGAAATCAATACTATGTTCTCCCATTATTTTCCTATTGTGAAAGTTTTAAAGGGGCCCCATTAAAATGCATATAAGTTGAATCCAAGAACATTATATTAGTGACAAGTTTCTAATCTTATTTTCCATCTTTGTGTGCAAAGGCAAAATCAATACTGATTCTGCTAAAACAAGGTGCTACACAATTCATTACCACTTCATTATGCTAACTGTAACAGATGTTAGTTGTTCCTGCATCAATAATAATGCATCACTATTCCTGCATCACTATTTCTATTTTTATTCCACTAGCCTATACAGCTTTATTTTTGTGGTAATAAAACTTAAAAGACAATGAAAATTTTCAAACAATGATGAAACAATTAGCACTTTTTGTCTTTTGAAACAAGAACAATCTGCTCTTGTATAATAGAATAATAGAATTCTTTTTTAACTAAGTGTGATTGGACACACAAGGAATTTGTCTTGGTGCAAATGCTTTTAATGTACATAAAGAAAAGATACATTTGCCAATAGTCAAGAATTATCAGATAAAACACTTAATAGTCATAAGGTACAATAAGCAATCAAATCATACTAGGAAACAGTATATATCCTATGTATACAAGCAACAAAGTTACAGTCATATAGTCACAAGTAGGAGGGGATGGGTGATAAGGAGTGATGAGAAGATTAATAGAAATAGTAGTGCAGATTTTGTAAATAGTTGGACAGTGCTGAGGGAATTGTTTAGCAGAGTGATGTCGTTTGGGAAAAAACTGTCCTTGTGTCTAGTTGTTCTGGTGTGCAGAGCTCTATAGCATCATTTTGAGGGTAGGTGTTGAAACAGTTTATATCCGGGAAGTGAAGTGTCTGTAAATATTTTCACAGCCCTCTTTTTGACTCGTGCAGTATACAGATCCTCGACTGAAGGTAGGTTGATAGTAATTATTTTTTCTGCAGTCCTAATTACTCTCTGGAGTCTGTGTCTGTCTTGTTGGGTTGCAGAACCAAACCACATAGTTATAGAGCTGCAGATGACAGACTTAGCAATTTCTCTATAGAACTGTATCATCAGCTCCTTGGGCAGTTTGAGCTTCCTGAGTTGGTGTAGAAAAAACATTCTTTGTTGTGCTTTTTTGATGACATTTTTGATATTAGGTGTCCATTTCAGGCCTTGTAACATGGTAGAACCTAGAAATTTGAAGGTTTCTAACAGTTGATACTGTGTTGTCTAGTATTGTAAGAAGTGGTAGTATGTGTATGTTAGGGATAACATTGTTTACCTTAACTGGTTTAGGTGAAATAATAACTATGAATCATAGTTAGTGTATGCAGCTTTAACTGTGAAATAGCAATTGTGGGAGTGGTTATTTAAAAGTAGCAAGTCTACAGCTTGCTCGCACTCTCTCTCTGGCTTTGATGATCCCTGATTACTGCTTGGAATCAAGACTGCATTGCTCGAACAGGAGAGACAACAAAGGACTGATTTTGTAAGTGAACTAACATAGGATA
>BLBF01000026.1:15702215-15800163 GCA_015471245.1 Laticauda colubrina | reverse complement strand
GTTTAGCTTGTCTACCTAACCCTGGTTGGGGAACCCAGGCTTAACAGTGTAAACTAATGTCTTACATTTCATTAAGTTTTAAATTTTATTTTCTTTTTTTCTGCTGATCATGTTTAAGAAATAAATCTATGATAAAATAAGAGCTTGGGCATTCTCTATGAACATTCCATTTTAAAGTAGCTAATGATATAATTGATATTATTAGCGTTAATAAACAAACTACAATAACAAAAATATTAAAAACTAAGCATGGATATAAATGATAATGTACAGGCAATGATAAAGTTCAGTTCTGAATTTCTTCCCATCCTAAAGTGTTGTGCCGTGTATTTGCGAATAGGACTTAGGATTAGGACTTCGACTTATATATCACTTTACAGTGCTTTTACAGCCCTCCCCGAGTGGTTACAGAGTCAGCATATTGTCCCCAACAATTTTGGGTCCTCATTTTACCAACCTCAGAAGGATGGAAGCCTGGTGAGGATCAAACTGCCAAATTGCAGTCAGCAGAAGTAGCCTGTAGTACTGCATTCTAACCACAGCTTACCACCATTAAGTTACCATTCTAACCACTGCACCACCACAGCTCCTGAGAAGATTTCTCTAACATTGGGCAGTAACCAACTATCTTATTTGTTTTTTTAAGGATGCTTTTGGGGGTTACATTAGGCTGAGAGGCTTTTGTAAAAAAAAAAGTTCTGATGATTTTTGCCTCGCTGAATGCTTGCTTTCTTTTAATTTCCTTTTTATAATTAAAAGCTCTGAAACATTAATTCAGGCTGGACAACTGGGTAAATAGTCATGCTACTGCCTACACATTCTACACTGCTCAAAAAAATAAAGGGAACACAAAAATAAGACATCCCAGATATGAAAGAATGAAATATTCTCATTAAATACTTCGTTCATTACATGGTTGAACATGCTGACAACAAAATAACACAAAAATTATCAATGGAAATCAAATTTAGCAACCCATGGAGGTCTGGATTTGGAGTTACACTCAAAATTAAAGTGGAAAAAAACACTACAGGCTGATCCAACTTTGATGTAATGTCCTTTTTTATATATAATAAAATAAACAAACATACACAAACAAAACACAAAACATAAAAACATAAAACTTCTTTTTCGAAAGCGGCTTAGTCCCGGGTTACATCTTTTTGTACAGGCATCAATTCGAATTCATGCTCACTTTTTATCCCATTTCATATCTTATTTACCATTCTACATTTTCTATGTAGCTTCTCCCCTCTTTTCACTCTCTTAATTCTATTTTATTTATTTCATATCAATTTAAATCATTATGTGTATTTCTTTTGTCTGTTCTATTTCAATTTTCTGTTATCTTTTCTCATTAATAAAAAATTTCTCCTGTAATCACTGATTGAAGTATGACGCCTTTAAATCTTTCCCTTAAATTTAACACTTAAAATATATACTTTTCATTCTGATTCTGCTAAGTATTCTGAAGCTACATACTATATTATAAAATAAAAAAGAGTAATACGTTTATAATATAATTAAAACAATAATCCATAGCAAATTAAGCTCTATTATTAAATCCAGTTTTCTAACATTATTTCAAATACAAATACAATACAATCTTATGTTCTTTTGCAGAATCTCTTTTTTAATCATATTTTTACCCACTATCTCTAATAAATCTTGTTTCTTTACATCTTGTTTTAAACCTTTGTAACTTCTCTTCCCTTTTTCCCTTCCTTTCTTCTCCAATCCTGCCTTTTTCTGCCCTTGTCTCTTAATCTCCACCTTCTTAATCTCCACCTTCTTCTGTATTCCTCTTTTCTGTTGCTTTCTGACATTGTATCGATTTTTCACCTTATTTTTCCCTTTTTTGGTTGTTTTTTTAAGTCTTAAATTCTCCATTCTCTTTCCCTTTTCTTCCCCAGCTAAAGTTGTTTGTTCATTAAAGATGGCTTCTTCTTCATCCCAGTCTTCTTGTTCTTGTAGTTTCTGGTAGGTAGAAATCGCCATTTCTAAAAAATGGAAAACAGATCCAGAAGAGCCCTTCCCTTCTTGATCCTCTTCTTTTAGCTTTTTAAATTCAATTTTCAGTTCATCAACAAGTAGTGCCATTGTGAAGTTTTTTATATAACCCAAATGTTTTTAGTCCTTCAAATAATGATTTCCAAAAGTCCCAAAGTCACCAAACAATCCAAATACACACAAACTGTTTCATTTAGCACTTTCTTCTTTTGATACTTTCTCTTCCTGGAGTTATAGTTCAGTTACAAAGCTCCAATTAAAATATATCTTTTAGAAGTCTTGTTCCAGTTCAGCTCTGATCTTATAAATTCCAAGCAGCCTCCTCCAACAAAATCTTAATATTAATTCTTTTCCTCTCCCTTCCCACTTATAGCAAAAAAGAGAGTTTTTTTTCCCCCAATGCTCAGAAATCTTTATTGTCCCCTTGGTTTTAATTTTTAGGATTACCTGCTGATGCCAAAATGGGTTTTTCCGATTTCTCCATTCATTTGCTATCACCGTAAGGAAGGAGAGTGGGAAAAAACAAACTTTCCCTTTTTTCTTTCATTCACCACTTTTTCCGTCTTTGTCGGGAACGATGTATCTTTAATGAAACTTAAAATCCAGGGTATTTAAATGTTACTTATTATCCCGGTTAGCCAAAAACTTTCACTTTCTCAGCTTCCTCCTACACATTCTTATCCGAATGAAAGCTTCTTTGTGGCAGTCATTGCTGACTGTCACTCCACCACTTTCAGAAAAGGGAGTTAAGCCAGCTGAGGAGGGGGAGTTGCGATTCCCCCAGACCCCTGCTGGATCTCTCCTATCTTCAATTACCTCTACGGGGAAACTATAGCCCCCAAATCCAGCTGGATCAGGGGCACTCCAGGGGCGAGCGCAGCAGAAACCGTGCACAGTTGCAGATTCCTGCTACCGCCGAAGCCTTGCAAACCAGAAGTCCTGATGTAATATCCTTAAAACAAGTCAAAATGAGACTTAGTAGTGTGTGTGGCCTCCACATACCTACAATGGTAGAGGATGGTCTCTGAGGAATCTCTATCCACACCTGGACTAAAGCATCCCCCAACTCCTGGACAGTCTGTGGTGCAACGTGGTGTTGGTGGATGGAGCGAGACATGATGTCCCAGATGTGCTCAATTGGATTCAGGTCTGGGGAATGGGTGGGCCAGTCCATAGCATCAATGCCTTCGTCTTGCAGGAACTGCTGACACACTCCAGCCACATGAGGTCTAGCATTATCTTGCATTAGGAGGAACCCAGGACCAACCACAGCAGCATATGGTCTCACAAGGGGTCTGAGGATCTCGTCTCGGTACTTCATGGCAGTCAGGCTACTGCTGGTGAGCACATGGAGGGCTGTGCGGCCCCCTAAAGAAATGCCACCCCACACCATTACTGACCCACTGCCAAACCAGTCATGCTGGAGGATGTTGCAGGCAGCAGAACGTTCTCCATGGCATCTCCAGACCCCGTCACATCTGTCACATGTGCTCGGTGTGAACCTGCTTTCATCTGTGAAGAGCACAGGGCACCAGTGGCGAATTTGCCAATCTTGGCATTCTCTGGCAAATGCCAAACATCCTGCACGTTGTTGGGCTGTAAGCACAACCCCCACCTGTGGATGTCAGGCCCTCATACCACCCTCACGGAGTCTGTTTCTGACCATTTGAGCAGCCACATGCACATTTGTGGCCCGCTGGAGATCAGTTTGCAGGGCTCTGGCAGTGCTCCTCCTGTCCCTCCTTGCACAAAGGTGGGGGTAGCATTCCTAATGCTGGGTTGTTGCCTCCTATGGCCTCTTCCACATCTCCTAATGTTCTGGCCTGTCTCCTGGTAGAACACTACGCTGACAAACACAGTAAACCTTCTTGCCACAGCTCACATTGATGTGCCATCCTGGATGAGCTGCACTACCTAAGCCACTTGTGTGGGTTGTAGACTCCGTCTCATGCTACCACTAGAGAGAAAGCACTGCCAGCATTCAAAAGTGACCAAACCACCAGCCAACTGAGAAGTGGTCACCACCTGCAGAACCACTCCTTTATTGGGGAGGTCTTGCTAACTGCCTATGCTTTCCACCTGTTGTCTCTTCTATTTGAACAACAGCATGTGAAATTGATTGTCAATCAGTGTTGCTACCTAAGAGGACAGTTTGATTTCACAGAAGTATGATGGGCTTGGAGTTACATTGTGTTGTTTAAGTGTTCCCTTTATTTTTTTGAGCAGTGTATATTGCCTACAACTGCTTTACTATATTAAATACATTTAGATATCAGAGAGAGAGAGAGAGAGAGAGAGAGAGAGAGAGAGAGAGAGAGAGAAAGAGAAAGGGAGGAGGCCAGAAGAAACAGCATTTGAGACAAAAGGAAGGAAATGATTGCTACTATATTTGACACTACACTTGCAATGGTCAAGGCTGTGCAGTCAAGTTCTACACAACTTTGTTAGAAACAGAAATGTTTCATTATCCTAGCAAGGATTCCTAAAATCGGTGAAGCTGATGGCTGGAAGAAGCAATTTTCAACTTTAATTAACAGAAGACAGAGCTGCTATACATTAAGATTGACTTTTAGTTGGCACCTTCAAACCATTTTCAATTCTGCATCTTCTATTGATCAATTCTGATCAATTCATGACACCAATACTGTGATGTCCCTCAAAACAGAGGATATATACTCTGTGAATTTACATTTCCCTAAGCAACACATTTACTGGAAACATGGTACATTTATTTCAAACTTCAGTTAATCAGTTTTACCATCATTCGATTCCACATTAAATCCTTTTTACTTAGTCATCAGAGATGAAAACAAAGGCAAGTTCTGAATACTTCATTAATTCAAACATCTGCTACCTGAATTTCACAACAAAAATCCTTTATTTTAGGTTGATTTTAATTTATAAAACAAATAATCTATTATTACTTGACAGAATTTCAGATAAGAGATAAACGTAAGAATATTATACAGGATATCCAAAAGAAAACAGTTTGTAACAGGTGATTCCAAAAGGTGTGTGTGTGTGTGTGTGTGTGTGTGTAGATGGATGGATGGATGGGCTGGGTGAATGGAAGGATGGACAGATAAACAGATAATAGGTTTAAAGACTGAAATGATGAAGGCTTACATTTTAAAATAATAAAAATAATAATAAAAAACATAACTGGGCAAGACAACTAAATATACTTCAGAAATTGTATCTGGAAAATTTGTTTATTTGTGTCAGAAACATCACAATTAAAATAAAATATAAAATACAAGATTAAAGCATGGCAGGATTAAATCTTGTATAGAATACAAGATTAAAGCATGGCAGAAATCCTGCTATGCTACTATGAGGTCCTCAAGTGTACACTGATCAGGACACAAAGATACACATATGTGTTGTTGTCTGCATGTCACCATAATTGCAAAGGGAAGAAGGCACTGGATAGGCCCATTTGTTCAGGGTGTGTCTGGGTCTGGGGTACATGAAAAGGATCTCCCCAAAGAAAGTGTGCTGTTAACTCATTTGCACGTCCACTGGGCAACAGTTTATAGCTGTTCAATCCTTTCAAAACAGAAGAATCTGAAGTGTAGTGAGGTGCTCATTTCCATCTGTGACACAAGGTGAACCTGGAAAGTGACCAGCATCCAGTACTTGTCCTGTTGGATTTTGCACTAACTGTAATTTCCAAGTCATCTTCAAGAGCAGCCCCTACAGCTGCAATAGTCCAATCAGCATGGTGATTAAATCATGAATGACTATCTAGAGGGCCTCCCAATCCAAGAACATGCATGTTAATTAGAGCTTTGCAAAGGCCCTCATGCCATAGCTGTCACATGTTCTTCAAGCAAGAATTCTGATTCTAAGAGTATCCCCAGATTGGACACCAATCTCATCCAACCAAGATTATAGCTGGAAAATCAACTCAGAGGGCCCAAATTGACAGCCATTCAGTTACATTACACTGCGAATCATTGGTTTTAAAAGCTTTGTTTAATGGATACTACTCCTGATTCAAAGATTGCTTAACTAAAGAGTAATTTAAAGCATCAGTAAAGGAAAAATTCTGGCAGTGTCATGGACACTTTTAGCTGAACTACACTGACATGTAAATTGCTTTGCATTGGAGGTAGAATCCAAGAAAAGCAATCTTATTGTAGCCACAAAAATGTGAGCTGTTATTCTCCAATTACATATATTGATTTTTTTCTGACAGTTATTTTATTTGACATATGTGAGCCTTGAATTCTATGTGCACACAGAAATTTTATAACTTTCAACCATTTCATTATTCCTTTAACTGAGGAAAAATGAATTGTCAAAATGGTATTTAGTATAGATACCTAAAAAGAATAAAATCCTGAGCATAATGCAACCTTTATATTGTGAATGATAACTTATTTAACCAAGGTATGTTAAGTAATCATAGCTTACATGTTTTGCATAACTTACATGTTAAAACCTGCAAGGCCAGAATGAAAAAGCTGTAGACCAGACAAACCTGTTATGAAAACACTATGATATGTCACCTCTCATATTCTAAGAAAATAATAGCAAAAAGAGAGACAGAAAGAATCTAGGATTTAAACCCAGGTTGGCACACATGTATATAGGTAGTCCTCAACTTATAACTACAGTTGAGCCCAAAATGTCTGTTGCTAAGTGAAACATTTGTTAAGTGAATTTTGGCCCATTTTTATGAGCTTTCTTGCTACAATTGTTAAATGAATCATTTCCGTTAAGTTAGTAATATGGTTGTTAAAAGAATCTTCCCCATTGACTTGTCAGCAGCCACAAATGTGATCACATGACCCCTGAACATTGCAACAGTCACAAATATGAATCAGTTTTCAAGCATCTGAATTTCGATCATGTGATCATGGGGATGCTGTAAGAGTCATAAGAGTGAAAAATGGTCCTAAGCCACTTTTTTCAGTGCTGTTGTAACTTCGAATAACTAAAGAAATTAGTAATTCTTACTAAAGAAACTGTTGTAAGTCAAGGATTACCTGTACACACAAATACACATATTTATCTTCACACACACACACACACACATTAATATTGGAACTCCTGTATTTTATAATCATCAGCATATATATAGCTTTTAGTTTATAACAAAGCTATCCTTTAAATGGCAAAAATTACAAGTCAACATTTTGCAAAACAGCCCCACTAACAGAATGCACTAACAGTGCATAACAGGCAAATAATCCTTAGCTGAAGAAAGAAATTGCTACATATTATATTTCATTATTATTACTTTGAAACATTTCTTTTTTTATACTTCTATAGTTTGTTTTCATCATACTGTATACCGTAGCTGTTGTATATTATTTATTTATTGTCTCCAAGTGGAATTTTTGATTCCTCATGGATATTTGAACAAACCCTTAAACTTGGCAAAGTTTCTAATGTTTGTCACTGCTTTCTTCCTAGGGCTGAGAGAAAGTGACCAAGATCACCCAGCTGGCTTTGTGCCTAATGCAAACTTAGTCTCCTGATTTCTATCTGATGCTATAATGCCACCAAATTGGCTCCAGTTATTGCATAATATTTTAGCTAAAATGAAATAGTAATTCTGTCTGTAATTATTACTGTTGTATTATCTTTGTTATGATTTATATAGGTTTAAATGATTAAAAATATTTAAAAAGTAAATATGATTTCCATATTCACCTACAAAGTCATATTTGCAATTATTTTGTGATACTGCCATTTCTTCTTAGAAATTAGTTAAAAATTAGTTAACTGCACATACAAGGCAATTACCAACTAATAGATGGTTGGTATATTATATTCTTCTCAAAAACAAATTTATTTTGAAAAATGTTACATGTATTTCATGTCCTTCCCAGCAATGTTCTGTAATGATATTTTCCTTCTAAATGGTAGTTCATAATAATATTTCTAGATGAGAATTAGATACTGGCTTTGCTATTTCTTTCTGTAAACATCCAACATTCAAACATGAAAAAGTTAAGAAAATCCAAAGAGATAATTTGTTTTTACCATGAAATGTTAATTTTTAAAATGTTGCTTTTTAGTAAAATGTTCTTCAGATGAAATAATTTTACAGATATATCTCGAGGTAAATGGCACATATTTACCAGGACCAATTATTTGAGTAGATAATTATGGCACAAGATGACAGTTTATAACTGCATTTTAAAGAGTAAAGCCCATGTCACACTGCCCAACGGTTGCAAAAAGGACACAGCGGACGAGCAAAATGTTCCATCCGTTGTTATCCACTCTCAAAAGGGGCTAAAATTTGCATAACCGAAGCGGATAACACGGACGCGGGGAGGACGCAGGGCGGATGCAAAGCGGAATGGAAGCCCAGCGGATGGAAGCGGATGGGAGAGGATGGTACGTCCGCTAGGCTTCCGGGGGACCTCAGCAAAGCGGATGCGGAACGGATACAGCGGATGCAGAGTGGATGAAGCGGATGCACAGCGGATGCACAGCGGAAGCCTAATGGATGCCTGGCGTTAATTGCGCATGCGGGGAGGATGCATTGCATCAGCCCCGCGGATATAACGGAAGCAGCTCGGAAGCAGGTTGCCATTCAGAGGAAAGACCTACTGCCGGATGGATTGGCTGCCTTGCCTGCATGTCTGCCTGCAAGCCTCGCTGCCAGCCATGCTGCCAGCCTGCCTGCAAGCCTTGCTGCCAGCCAGTCTGCCTGCCAGCCTTGCTGCCTGCCTTCCGCCAGCTTTGGTTCATGTCTGCCTGCCAGCCTTGCTGCCTGCCTGCCTGCCAGCCTCCCTGCCAGCCTTGGTTCTGGTCTGCCTGCCAGCCTTGGTGCCTGCCTGCCTGCCAGCCTTCCTGCCAGCCTCCCTGCCAGCCAGCAATCCCACAACCATGCGGAAGCACAGCAAGCCTCAGCCATCTGCTGCCAGCCCTTGCAAGAGGGACAGGGCTACCATCCCACCCCCTGGCCCTCACTCTGGTTCTCCTGGGGCTTCTGCAGCATGGGCTCGCTCTTCTGGGCTGGCGCTTCTGCTGCTTCTGTTTCTGGAGGAGCTGATGACAAGCACTCCAGCACCAGCCACCTCCACAGCAACTGCACCCTTCACCCCTGAGACTGAGCGACCAAGAGGAGTGCCAGAGACTCATTTTTGTTTTATAGCTTGTTGTTAATAAAGTCTATTTATGATTCACACACTTGCTTCATTTCTTTTTTTTCATAAAGTCTTGCTGGAAACTTTTAGAAATGGTTTAAGCCTTTGCATGCTTGTGGGATGGGAAAGGATAGCTTTGAGACAGGTTAGGATACCTGTGGGATGGGTAATAGCTGTGGGATGGGTTAGGATAGCAGTGGGATAGATAAACCTTCAGTGCAAGCATAGTGGGACTGTATGGTCCACCCTCCCAGGTGCCACACCTATGGCCCTTTATTATCAATAATAATGTAATAATTATCCACACATGTCAACATAAACACAACTCTTTATTAAACGCCCTGTTCATTGTAGGCCAACCAAACATACATGGCCCAATCTCATCCGTGTGATGAGACAGGCTCAAGGAAGCATCCATTAAGCATCTACCATCCTGTCTTGCCACTCCACTGCTCCAGCTGGGGAGTTGCACCAGTGTCTCAGGAGGTTGCGCTGCTTCTTCCCTTCACGTGAAGCTCTGTTGGGGCCTTACACATCCATAGTGTCTATCAGGTTTCGCCCTTGCCTCCATTCCCAGGCTCCATGTCCCCATTGCCTTGTTGGAGGTCCACAAGCCTGTTCTGCAAGACTGGGTAGCGGGTGCGCATGAGATTGTGCAGGATGCAGCAAGCTTCCATGATCCTCCTCACGGTCTCTGGGCGATGCTGCATGGTGGTGAGAAGTACCTGGAACCTGTTGGCCAGGATGCCAAAGGCGTTCTCCACCACCCGCCTTGCCCTGGACAGCCTGTAGTTGAAGATCCTCTCTTCACGAGTGAGGAGTCTGGAAGTGTAGGGCTTCATGAGGTAGGTTGTGAGGGAGAAGGCGTCATCCCCCAGGATGAAGTAGGGCACATCTTGCGTGTCGTTGGGCAGGGGGTCTGGATCTGGGAAGCCCACGATGAGGTTGTGTTCCAGCTCCTCCTTGAGGTGACTGGCGTTGTATACCTCGGCATCTGAAGATGAGCCATTGCCTGAAGCATCGATGTACATGAACTTGTAGTCAGCATCGACCATGGCGAAGAGGATGATGCTGAAGAAGCCCTTGGAGTTGAAATAAGTGGAGTTGGGTGGAGCTTTGCGGCAACGTGCTTGCCATCTATGGCTCCAACGGTGTGTGGGAAGTTCCACTTCTGATTCCACTGCTCTGCAACTTTCTTCCATCCTTCTTCAGTGGAGGAGTACTGGAGGAGCTCCTCCTTGTATTCTTCGATGATGGCCTGCACCACTTCTCTGACCACAATGCTGATGGTGTTGGATGGCACCCTCCAGCCGTACTGCATGCTCCTGTAGGTGGTCCCTGAGGCCAGGTGGCGCAGAGTGAGTGCCACCTTGAGCCCAGGGTCCAGGCTGGGGCGGAAGCTGGTGCTCTGCTTGGTCAACCTGGGTGTCAGCCGCTGCACAAGTTCGTCAAACATGGCTGGAGGCATCCTCATGAAGTTCTGGAACGCCCGAGTGTCTTCGTTCCTGAGCTCCACCATCAGCTTGTTGTACAGTCCGTCCTCTACTCTTCTGGCGAACCATCTTCGGATCCAGACTCTTTTTGGCTGCCTCTTTTTCTTCTCGCAGTAGAGTTCACAGAGCCTGCAGATGGCTTCGCACTGTTGCAGAACGATGGTGGCTGCCGAAAGGACTTTGTTACAATCCACGGTGGACATGACTGGATGCTGAGGAAGAGGCAGATGAAGGCTGCAGAGGTCTGCACCGCTGGGCTGCTGTTCTGAAAGTGAGATGCAGATGAGTTGCTCCCCCTTTTTATAGGAAATATAGGTTTTCCGCTAGGCATCTTCTAGGCATCCTCTGGACATCCTTAATATCCGAGATAGGTCCCCTCTGCGAACGTTTTGTCCATTTTAAACGCTTTGTTTCCGTGCTGCATCCGTTCTGCATCCGTTCCGCGTCCGTTCCGCTTCCTCCCTGCGTCCGAGCGGATGCAAGTTGCGCGGATGCCTAGCGGATATAGCGGATGCGTAGCAGATGCAGAACGGACGAACTGGATACATTTTGCACGCAAAAGGTTTGGGCTTCCCAAAACTTTTGGAGCGGATGAAACGTCAATAAACGGATGCTGGACGGATGGAGAGGAAGCAAAACGGAGGCAGTGAGTACATCGCGTTTTCCAACGGATGGCAAGCTTTTTTCTCCGTTTTACATCCTCTTTGCATCCGTTGGTTCAGTGTGACATGGGCTTAAGTTTTAAATTCTCCCAAATTCTCCAAGGATACAAAAGGGTTTCATTAATAATAGGAAGCATATTTCCTGGTCAACTATGGCAGTTTAACTTGTTCACAAGTTGAAAAGTTGAAAAAAAATATTTAATCTCATGTTAAATGAAGGTTTAAGTGCTTTTTGATGTAGAAAAGTGGGATAAAAACATTTTACATAAATAATTAATTTCATTTAAAAAAACATATGCCAGTGGACTAAAGCTTCATAAAATCCATTTGTGAAGATTCACTGATCTTGATTCAAAGCAAAAAGAAGCTGTCAGGAAATGTGTGCAGTGACAGATAAGACAGACAGACCCTATTTTCCTCAGGACCCAGATTCTTCTCACACACAACCGTTTCCTTTGACTTCCGAAGAAATTTGGCACTATTTAATAGAACTTACATAAGAAGTCTTCACCAAGTTAGAACTCTCTTTCTCTCTACTTTACTTACATAAATTCCATTCCTTTCACAGACACAATTGCCCTTTTCATGTGGCCATCCAGCTATACACAAGGAAGACATTTCAGAGGACCTAAAACTGGGTTGCTTTTTGTATTTTTTCTTGGATTTTTAAATGCTCTATCTCCATATTCTTCTGGAACCAAATGACATACTAAAAAGCATGTGGACTAATAAGTGTATTACTGGTACTTTCATATGATTCCTCTGCAGATTTACATGCTTCCTCTGGTAGTTAAAACATCAAGCATTCCCCAGACATAAACCAAGACCTAACAATGTCTATTTGACCAATGAAAACTTTAGCAGGTTTATTACAATGATGCCTGGAATTGTTGCCATTCTCCTAACAAACTAGATTATTAGCTATCATTTGAGAATCTTCACAGTTTCATGAATTAGTTTGTGCACAAATGGAAGACGCATGGCAAGAAACAAATGAAATACAACTATATATTCAATTTGCCCACCTCTACTACCGTTTCTATATGCCATGTTCATGGTATAGAATAGGTTCTCGCTGTCTAGTCTTATATAGTAGGCTACAGAGTTCCTCATTAGCATAGTCAGTGCAAAAATCCCTGGAAGTTAAGAAACACATTCAAAAAACTTGTTGTTGTGCATGTGCACCATTGAGTTAGTTTTTGATCCTGGAGATTGGCTGGAGAAGTCCCTATAGTTTTATTGGCTGAGAGATCATGACTGGCCCAAGGTTACCCAGATGGGTTTGTGTCTATGTGGCAGAAATAGGAACAATCTCCTCTTCTATTTGTACATATTTTATGCACAGAAAGATTCACACCAGACTTATATACTTAAATATAATATATTTAAGTATACTTCCATTCATTTATTGTATATGGGTGGAAAACGGTCAGAAAGGCGAAGGATTACAGGGGTGATGAAAAACAATAGACTCACACATGGGAGGTAGACAACGAAGAAGCAGCTGGCCGACAATCAGCTGGAGAGCAGGCTAGCAGCAGAAGAAAGAACTAGGCCCAACAGAAAGATTCCAGGACTCTCTCAAAGTACAACAGCCATGTAGGTGGGCAGATGCATGCATTTAAACATATGTGTTTTTATATGCAGATTATGTCTTGTTGGCAATTTGAAGCAACTCCTAAATGGATTGCATGTTTCAACATGCCACTTGAACTGAAAATGAATGTATCAGAAAGCAAGGCAGGTGCATCTGAAAATGAATATACTTTTTAAAATCAAGAGTTACGCTTTGAGTGGAGTGTCTAATTTCAAGTTACACATAAAAAATGAAGAACAGAGCAGGCAAATAAATTTCCACTCTGATCAAGAGATGGGTCTGAGTTTTATTTATGTGTAAATAAAAGTAAATAAATAAGTATGGTGCTTTGGTAGAAGAAGGGATACTATGCAGAGAAAATTTAAGATCTGCTGAGACTGATACAATATAATGGGTAATAATCTCACATGAGAAATGGATGTCTGTCAAAAGAAGCAGAATGACTGTGATTGGCAGCATGCTTCTGCTATTTTGTGGTGAAGAGAAACATAAAAACACTGCAGAATACAGTGGGAATGAAGCATTTTAAAACTGTACATGGAAAACCACAGCAGGTAGAATCAAGGCTGAGTAAGTATTGAATGAATGTGGTGGATTAAGGTTCAAAGAGAGTGACTGGTTTGAAAAAAGAATAACTATGAAGGTACAGTAGGTTGGAGCGAATAAATCCCAAATATATAAAAGAAGAGTTCATTGAGGAACATCAATACTGAGCAAATCATGGTTGGATGGTATTGATGAGAGCCTAAAAAAAACCCTTCAAAAATCAAAATAAATCCAGGTAACGTCCAGGTAATTGTGGACTTACAACCATTTTTGTTTTGCAACTATTCAAAGTGACAATAATGCTGAAAAAAGTGATTTACAACTGGTCATACTCTTATGACTGTTGCAGTATCCTTATATTGATCACACCTTGATCAACATTCAGGCACTTGGCCATGGGTATGTGTACCTGACATTTTTGGGATCTCCAGGGATAATGTAGTCACCCTTCGTGAGCTTCCCAGCTGCCTTCCAAGAAGCAAAAACAATGGGGAAAGCCCGATTTGCTTAACAACCACTTGATTCACTTAACAATTGTGTCCCCAAAATGGTCATAAAATAAGGTTGTCACTCATTTAACAACCCACCCTACTTAACAATGGACATATGTAATTATGTAATCATAAGTTGAGGAACACCAATAAACAATCAAGTATGGTTTGCAACAATATAAAGTTATAGAACCATACAATGAACAATGTTGGTGTAAACTAGATTTAGCTAGCTTTTCCATCCTTTATTTAATCTCATGCTGTAATTTCTTTCGTTTTCTGCACTTTGCGAAACACTGCCTCCTCTCAACAGCTTGATAGTTTGTGTGTGTACATACATATAAACATATATAATTGCAGTTTTCAATTATTCTATTTAAAGATTAATATGTTTAACCTTTTTTTAAATGCATGTCTTCTAAATAATTAAAGGCATTACACTGAATCTTAGTGATTACAAAAGGAAACCAAGTGTTTCAAGCAAGATAAAACTTCAAGAATAATTATACTGAGATATATATTCTGGAACGGGCAGAAAGCCCTTTTTATCCTTGAAATACTCTGGTCTCTGACTTCCTTCCTCCCAAGAGTAGCAACTCAAGGAGAAAATTGTATCCAAATGTGGCCAACATTTTGATGCAAGAAACAAAATTACTATCTTCTGGCCTCAAGTCTTTTCTAACTCTGCCACACTCCAATTGCCTATTTTATGCAAGCGTATTTTTCTCTTCTATCATATAGAATGAAAAATAATCCATTTTAATCTCACCAATACAAAAGTGGGTATTATTTTCCTCAGACCAAATAGCCAAGTCTTATATAACGTTAACATTCTGTATTTTTCACAGATGCACAATAAGGACCAAGGAATTTAGGACATCACCATAAAAGAAAACCTGTTGAACTCTATGCCAGAGGCCCAAAATCAAGCAATAGCTTTTCTATGTCCATAAATATATTCAGACTGACAGGAACCACCAAATCATCATCTTAGATCGGATAATGCAACAGAGCAGTACTGCAATGGTATGTAAGACTGGCTATATATATATCGTCCTTGACTTGCAGCCATTTCTTTAATGATTGTTACAATGGCACTGAACCAGGGGTGGGATTCAAAATTTTTAACAACTGGTTCTGTAGGCGTGGCTTAGGTGGTGGGCATGGCTTGATGGTCATGTGACTGGGTGGACATGGGTTGGTGGTCATGTTATTGACTGGGTGTGGCCAACTCAATATCACTCACATTGAGGTACGGATCTTCTCACTTGGCCTCTCATGACTGTGGGGATGCTAGAACAGTCGTAAGTGTGAAAAATGGTCATAAGTCACTTTTTTCAGTGCCATTGTAACTTTGAATGGTCACTCCACACAAGCAAAGTACCAGCAAAGGAAGAGAAAAAAAACTCCAGAGACATTCTAGAGACAGGAAGTCTAGTCCTGCTAAGAATGAAAAGCAGTTTCTGTAAGCAACACCAGAATGTTTCCTTCCTGTCTTCCTTACAGGATCAGGCCAGTAATTTCTTCTAACAACCGGTTCTCCGAACTGCTTAGAATGTTAATAACTGGTTCTAGCAAATAGTTGCGAACTGGTAGAATCCCACTCCTACACTGAACAAAGGGACTCAGAATTGGTCCCTGAATAAACCAATGGAGTGTCCATATGGTCACATAATCAAAATGTGGCTGCTTGGCAGCCTTCCTGCACTTATGGCTACAGAGGCACTTCAACTCTCTCCGGTTGCTTACCTCTCCCCCCCCCCCCGATATATGCCCTTTTGGCACTCCATGGCCCCTTCCATTTTAGCTAACCTTCACTTTGGTCCTTTTGTTCCCACTGTTGAATAAGCATGACTAGCCTGCCCATTCAAGGAGCATGAGACTTTCTTCCCAAAGTCATGGACAATGGTTTTCTCATGGGACCAGGGGAATATGGCTTCATGTGGCCCTCCTGAAGAGGCAGGGTGGAAATGCCTTGTCAGCAGTAGGAGTAAGAAGACGGTGAAGGTTAGCTAGGGAAGCAGAGGCCTTGGAGCGCAAATGTCAGGTTCCAAGTAACAGTCCAGATTAAATCAAAACTCCAACGGTTGACAGCATCGTGGTGAGAGCAAATAGGGCTGGGATTGGATTGGGGCACTTCCTGTAAAGCTATGGCTTTGCATCGCACTGTTGGAGCTTTCCAGGGAGGGGGAAGAGATGGAATTAAGAGGTACTGGAGGAGAGGAATTGAAGGGGAGGCATTTCCTTATTTTGGAAGAACTGAATCTTGGTGATGGGACAGCTCACACCTGGTTTGGTTTAGACTGGGGTGGATTCTTGCTTAATTTGCTTAATGACAAGAACAAGGAACATAAAAATTACCATTGCTAAGCAATGCAGTCATGCAACATCATGCTTATGACCACATTGCTTGGCAATGGAAATGCTGATTCCAATTGTGATTGTAAGTCAATGACTTCTTGCACAATGTGCAAAACTGAACTTGATATGCTATAAATTCCTCAACAAGTTTCACGCGTTTCACTTTATCCTGAAGGGCATGGTTCGCTCTATGGCAACAAATGAGCTCAAATATCACAAGACCTTCCCAACTGTCCCTTGTTCAAAGTATAGTAAAAGTGACATAGCATTATCTCTGTATGGGGAGGGGAAACTGTGAAACTGGGAAATATTTGCTTATCCAAATATATACAGTGAATTCTGAGAAAACAGATGCTTTTCGAGGCCAAGTTCCAAACCTAGTCATAAAAAGGAGTCATTCTTCCTCTTGGACAACCCTAAAAACTAGACGTTTTCATCTCTACTTTAAAATAATACTGCTTGAACCAAAAGTCATATTTATCATAACTATGTCTTTTTTAACCACCTAACTTCAAAAAATAGATTATGAAACTTGTTTCTTTATCTAAAGAACCATAGTTTAGAGTTTTAAGAAGACACTAATTGTCGTCAATGCTTCCACGTTCTTCATTTTGGACACAGTGAATAAGTGGATAAAAAGGAGCAGGTTCCAAGGGTGAGATAATAATGCTAGGATTGTTCCTGTTAAATGATCATCATTTATTATAATATCCACATTTGAAAGGAGCTTATGTCTCTTATGACAACAGGACTACACCAGAGTAAAACAATTATTGCTTCCCCTCTTTTTATCTCTTACTTTTATGGAACTATCTTCAAGGTTATTGTCTGAAGATTCTCAATGGATGTATACTTCTATATCTTACCAATATTAGGGTGCTTCAAAAGGCGACAGATTCTAGCTTCTCTCTCCAATTTCTGGTGATCTGTAAGAAATTGAAATATACATAGTTTTAGGAAAAAATATTTTCTGGATTTTAACGGAGGCAAAACAAATTATAACCTCTCCATATAATACATAATGCACTTCATGTAATTTAAATTGCAATAATTCTGGATTCAAGATAGATGTTTTCCTGACAAAAGCAAAACAGGAAATGATCATCACACCTACTCAAGTCAAAAATTGAAAGTATAAAATTTCACTTTCATATCCTGCTCATTATTCATTATAAAACTGTGGTTTTCAGAGGTTAAAGAACTATTTTCCATGTCCTCCAGTTTCATTTTCCACTTCCCATTTGATTCTCTCCCTTTTTCTTTATTCTTCTTCCCTTTCCTGAGGGAGATATTTGAAAGTATAACTATTAGCAGAAAATATATGATACGAGCATAGGCTTTCACTATAACTGTGAACAACTTTAATGAAGAGACTTCTAATCAATAGACTGCATGTGGCTAGCAAAAGATATATAGGACTTCTCTTTAAAAAAAAAAAACATGTAACAGTGTATCATTAATAATTTTTAGAAATTATATTTTACAAAAATCATTGTCAATTTTAGAATTTCAGTAAATGATAACCATAATCAATGAGTGAAAAAGGAGAGAAATGTATTCTGAGAAGGCACAGGAAGAGATAAGTATAATGTATCAGGGTGGCAAAAATCTAGATGCCCACTAGATGAGGTACAATCAATCAATCAATCAATCATAAAAATACATATAGGCTCATAAAGCTCTGATTGTTTTGCAAAATTGTATAAAATTATACAAATAAAATTTTATAATTTTTATAAAATTGTTTTATGTACCTAAAGCTCTGATTTATGTACCTAACGGTACACAAAGCTCCAGTTGTTACCATCTATGATTTTCCAGTTTTTGCCACCTATGACTAACCTCTTCATCTGCACTCTCTTAATCCAAATATCTCCAAGTTTACAGGTAGTCTTTGACTTGTGACCAAAATTTTCACTGCTAAGCAAGGCAGCTTTCAAGTAAATTGTATCCCATTTTACGAGCTTTTTTGCCACAATTAATCATTGCAGTTGTTAAGTGACTTATGTAGTTGTTAAGTAAATCCAGCTTCCCCCATTGACTTCCAGTCAGCTGAAAGGTTACAAATCACATGATCTGGGACAGTGCAATTTTCATAAATACATGTCAGTTGCTAAATGCTCAAATTTCAATCATGTGGCCACTGGGATGCTGCAACGATTGTAGGTGTGAAAAGAAGTCATAAGTAACTTTTTTCAGTGCTGTTGAAAGTTCAAATAATCACTAAATGAATGGTTGTAAGTCAAGGACTATGTATATTTAAGGAAAAAAGACTCCAAGTACATAACAAAACACAGATTTAATTATGTTACCTCTCCTAATCTTTCACAAAAAAATATAACCTTGCTGTTAGAATTACCACAAAGGTTTAGTACAAATAGAGATACACACAGAGATGTATACACAGAGATAGCTTTTCAAACATTGTAATGAAATGGACTATAAGTAACATGTTTTTTTTTCTATTTTGCATCAATGTTTCTTCCTTCAAAAAAAGAAACAAAAAGAAAAAAAGACTGTTTTTTTTCCCACTTTAAACAATGAAGTTACGTTAGATTCAACCTGAGAAAACAGCATTCTGCTCATTTTATACATTAATACTGTACCTCTAGCTTGACTTCAATGCATCCATTGGTTGCTAATTCAAAATCAACACTTGCTCTCCACAAGCAAACACAAATTAATGCTAGGCTTATCTACTTTGAATGAGGAATGCTATAAAACAATGTCTTGGAAGATTTTTCTGGATCTTCAAATATCAAATGTTGAAAGGGTTTTTCTTATTACAGTAATGTCATATTCAGCTGGCCCTCAGTATACTATTATGATTAATCTGAATTGTATCAGAAGCCCTTGCCTTAGTAGGTTTTGGAGGCACCATGCAGTAGGATGTATTAAGGATTTCTGTGCCAACATGGATAAGGAAAGCATAATTAGTATGTATTTAATATTGATAATCATTTTTTTCTAACAAAGTATAATTAAAATTAACAACTAAACATTAAAGCTTTTGAAGCTAAAAATGTTTGTATGCAGCAAGCTTGCATAGGCTGCTGAAATTGAGCCAATCTGGATCATAACCAAGCTGTTTAGGAAGCCTCAAGGAGTGCTGTCATTACTAGCAATGGGGCAAGTAATTTACAAGCCAATTATTTTATGAACTTTAACCTAATTTTCTGCTTCTTTTAGAAAAGTTCATAATTTTGCTTGAGTTAACCTGTCACTTAAGCCCCTGTCACACTGCACCAACGGATGCAAAGAGGATATAAAACGGACAAAAAAGCTTACCATCCGTTGGTTAACGCGATGTACTCACTGCCTCCGTTTTGCTTCCTCTCTATCCGTCCAGCATCCGTTTATTGACGTTTCATCCGCTTAGAAAGTTTTGAGCTGCTCAAAACTTTTGCATGGAAAATGTATCCAATTCGTCCGTTCTGCATCCGCTAGGCATCCGTTCTGCATCCGTTCCGCATCCGTTCCGCTTCCTCCCTGCGTCCGAGCGGATGCGAGTTGCACGGATGCGGAACGGATGCCTAGCGGATGCAGCATGGAAACAAAGCATTTAAAACGGAAAAAACCTTCGCAGAGGGGACCTATCTCAGATATTAAGGATGCCTAGAGGATGCCTAGAAGATGCAAAGGGACACCTATACTGCCTATAAAAAGGGGGAGCAACACATCTGGATCTCACTTTCAGACCAGCAGCCCTGCTGCAGACCTCTGCAGCCTTCATCTGCCTCTGCCTCTTCCACATTATCCAGTCATGTCCACCGTGGACTGTCACAAAGTCCTTTTGGCAGCCACCATCCTTCTGCAACAGTGTGAAGCCGTCTACAGGCTCTGTGAACTCTACTACAGGAAGAAAAAGAGGCGGCCAAGAAGCGTCTGGGTACGAAGATGGTTCGCCAGAAGAGCAGAGGACGGACTATAAAACAAGCTGATGGTGGAGCTCAGGAACGAAGACACTCGGGTGTTCCAGAACTTCATGAGGATACCTCCAGCCATGTTTCACGAAGTTGTGCAGTGGCTGATACCCAGGTTGACCAAGGCAAACACCAACTTCCGGCCCAGCCTGGAACCTGGGCTCAAGGTGGCACTCACTCTGCGCCACCTGGCCTCAGGGACCACCTACAGGAGCATGCAGTACGGCTGGAGGGTGCCACACAACACCATCAGCATTGTGGTCAGAGAAGTGGTGCAGGCCATCATCGAAGAATACAAGGAGGAGCTCCTCCAGTGCCCCTCCACTGAAGAAGGATGGAAGAAAGTTGCAGAGCAGTGGTATCAGAAGTGGAACTTCCCCCACACCATTGGAGCCATCAATGGCAAGCACGTGGCCTGCAAAGCTCCAGCCAAGTCGGGGTCCACTTATTTCAACTACAAGGGCTTCTTCAGCATCATCCTCTTCGCCATGGTCGATGCTGACTATAAGTTCATGTACATCGATGCTTCAGGCTACGGCTCATCTTCAAATGCCCAGGTATACAACGCCAGTCACCTCAAGAAGGAGCTGGAACGCAACCTCATCGTGGGCTTCCCAGATCCAGAACCCCTGCCCAATGACACACAAGATGTGCCCTACTTCATTGTGGGGGATGACGCCTTCTCCCTCACAACCTACCTCATGAAGTCCTACACTTCCAGACTCCTCACCCGTGAAGAGAGGATCTTCAACTACAGGCTGTCCAGGGCAAGGCGGGTGGTGGAGAACGCCTTTGGCATCCTGGCCAACAGGTTCCAGGTACTTCTCACCACCATGCAGCATCGCCCAGAGACCATGAGGAGGTCTTGCAGAACAGGCTCGTGGACCTCTAACAAGGCAATGGGGACATGGAGCCTGGGGAATGGAGGCAAGGCCAAAACCTGATAGACACTGAGGATGTGCAAGGCCCCAACAGAGCCTCACATGAAGGGAAAAAGCAGCGCTATCTCCTGAAACACTGGTGCAACTCCCCAGCTGGAGCAGGGGAGTGGCAAGACAGGATGATAGATGCTTAATGGATGCTTCCTTGAGCCTGTCTCTTCACACTGATGTGATTGTGCTATGTATGTTGAGTGGCCCGACAATGAACAGGGCATTTAATAAAGAGTTGTGTTTATGCTGAAATGTGTGGATCAATGATTACATTGTTATTGATAATAAAGGGCCATAGGTGTGGCACCTGGGAGGGTGGACCATACAGCCCCACTATGCTTGCACTGGAGGTTTATCTATCCCACAGCTATGACCCATCCCACAGGTATCCCTGCCCATCCCACTGCTATCCTTACCCATCCCACAAGCATGCAAAGGCTTAAACCATTTCTAAAAGTTTCCAGCAAGACTTTATTAAAAAAAAGAAATGAAGCAAGTGTGTGAATCAAAAATAGACTTTATTAACAACAAGCTATAAGACAAAAATGAGTCTCTGGCACTCCTCTTGGTCGCTCAGTCTCAGGGGTGAAGGGTGCAGTTGCTGTGGAGGTGGCTGGTGCTGGAGTGCTTGTCATCAGCTCCTCCAGAAGCAGAAGCAGCAGAAGCCCCAGCCCCAGAAGAGCGAGCCCGTGCTGCAGAAGCCCCAGCAGAACCAGAGTGAGGGCCAGGGGGCGGGATGGTAGACCTGTCCCTCTTGCAAGGGCTGGCAGCAGATGGCTGAGGCTTGCTGTGCTTCAACATGGTTGTGGGGTTGCTGGCTGGCAGGGAGGCTGGCAGGAACCAAGGCTGGCAGGAAGGCTGGCAGGGAGGCAGGCACCAAGGCTGGCAGGAAGGCTGGCAGGCAGGCATGCACCAAGGCTGGCAGGAAGGCTGGCACCAAAGCTGCCACCAAGGCTCGCAGGGAGGCAGGCAGCAAGGCTGGCAGGCAGGCAGGCAGCAAGGCTGGCATGTAGGCAGGCAGCAAGGCTGGCAGGCAGACTGGCTGGCAGCAAGGCTGGCAGGCAGGCAGGCAGCAAGGCTGGCATGCAGGCAGGCAGCAAGGCTTGCAGGCAGACATGCAGGCAGGACAGGCAAGGCAGTCGATGTGTCTGGAAGCAGGTCTTTCCTCTGAATGGCGACCTGCTTCCGAGCTGCTTCCGTTATATCCACGGGGCTGACGCAATGCATCCTCCCCGCATGCGCAATTAATGCTCGGCATCCGCTAGGCTTCTGGTGTGCATCCGCTGTTCATCCGCTTCATCCCCTGTGCATTCGCTCTACATCCACTGTGTCCTTTCCGCATCTGCTTTGCTGAGGTCCCCCAGAAGCCTTGCGGATGTGCCATCCGCTCTCATCCGCTTCCATCCACTGGGCTTCCGTTCCGCATCTGCTTTCCATCCGCCCTGCGTCCTCCCCACGTCCGTGTTATCCGCTCCGGTTATGCAAATTTTTGCCCCTTCTGAGAGCGGATAACAACGGATGGAACATTTTTCTCATCCGTTGTGTCCATTTTGCTTCCGTTGGGCAGTGTGACAGGGCCTTAAGCAATCATTCAGTTTCGTGGTAGGTAAAGCTTCTGAATGAGGTTTTTAGATATCAGTGGAATATATAGTGATGGACTATAAGTCAAATTCTCATAGCTATGTGAGCCATGTATGGAAGTCAGATATTGTTATTTGCATAAATATTTGGTATAATAGAATATTTTAGAAACTTGTGACCCATGAGGCAAACAACAACAATACTGTACATTCTGATAAAATATCCTGCCAATCCTCCTAAAAAGTGGCCAGGTTTGTAGCATAAAGGATGTGAGCATAACATCCTTCTGCAACTTCTTCAAGCAGCTGCATTTTTCCCTTCGGGATCCTCTTCAATTGCTGCACAATTCCAAGAAAAGACACATCTGGCTCATACAAAGACCATGATTCACCCTAAGAACATGAACCGATGTTGCAATGGCTAGCAGGTTTGCCCTGAAAACTTTGAATATGTATTGATCACATAACGAATCACTACTCGTAGTAAATAGAAGAATTACCATATAAATTTGACATGGCTGAACACTTAAAAGAAATAAATAAAATAAAATTACTTATTTTTCTATTAACTTGTTTTTTCAATTAGTCTGGCTATCCCTGATGAGCAAAACATTTTAACATCTGCATAATGGCATATATATAGAAGACGAGTAAAACATTTAAATTTCTTATATAGAGTGCCTACTACATACTCTACAGTCAATAAGTCTCTAAACAAATTAAAATGATGTTTACCCTGTCTAACTGACTTCACACCACACTTAATAATTTATCTCATTTGACCCAATGCCGATCATTAATGCCAAGCTGTTAAAATATTCTTTGATAATGAAAAGAAAAACAATATAGATATAATAGCAGAGAAAACACTCCAATTATTATCTGATTTTGCTGGTCTTTGACGATAATAAATATTTGATGATGATATCTGGAATGGGATAGTAAAAAGTAGTATATCAGGAAGTATATTTCTTTTTGGTTGTTTTTACGCAATCTATTAAAATTGGCATCTTTATGTTAAAAAAACAAAGAGCACTGCTATTTACGATATCACAATGTGTCATCTGATCTTAATTTTAAATTTCAAATTAATCTAAGCAAAAGTGCAACTTATTAGGTTAACACTTAATTCAAAAATATAAACTAAAAGCAGTCAGGAGAAGTTGAACTGCCCAGGAAACAAGAAAAAGAAAATATTTCAACTAGGGAATCAAGCAGAAACTAAAGAATATGTAATATAAAATTTTTGTAAAAGCATCTTTGAGGCAATCATGATCTGGATGACTCAGAATCTCCAAAGACATTTAGCCTTAAATGGATTTTATGAATCTACAGTCTATCACTTGAAACAAGTTACTGGCCTGGTGACAAAAGTTGGGCAAGGGCTGGCTAAGAGTTGACACGAATATGTGATGCAGCCAGTCCCTTAGCCAAGCCAAAAAATTGGGACAGGTTATAGGACAGAGATCTCTCTTTGAGTGATTTCATGCAACAGTTGAAATATTGACAGTATCTGCAAATGAATAAAATACTCATTGATTAAAAGGGGAATAGGACACCATGTAAATCTCTAGTAGTTTTTCCTCTCTGTGTGTGATGGAAGCAGAACTGTGGGGTAACAGACAGAAAAAGCTCAGCCTTTTCTTTTCTGCATGTTGATGGATGTTTCTACCAACCCCATGCCTTCAATGGAAGAAAAATGGAAAATATATATTACCTTAAATATGGAGGGAGACTGAGGATACCAAATTTTGTGGATAGCAGATGGAGAACTTAGAAAACAAAATACATCTTCCCATTTTTTTTGTGAAAAGAATTAGGACAATGTCTGTTATAGCCCATATTGGGCCTCTGATAATTTCCATTCCCTGCAATTGTCTTTTTTTAAAAAAAAAAAACCTGCCTTTTTCATTGAAAATAATATGATGCTATCCATTCAAGCAGCAACAGGTTATATATCACAAGCCACTATTTTTATTTAAAGTGTTGAGGCTATCATCCAGAGTTTATTTTGAACACACTTAAGAATTATTATGTATTCAAGGAAGTTTTCTAATTGTTTTTATTTGAATAGTACATCCAAGCAAAACATGGCAGACTGCAAACATTTCCGAAACTACCCTAATTTTTCTCTTTCAGAATCAAGGACATTTTATAGAACTGCTATTTTTCACCAAGATGTGCATTTCCAAATCTAGACAATTCAAAAACAGCTTGCTTATTCTTGTCACATCGTACAAGGCTTTCTGTCCAGGAAGCTGTTCTGTTCAAATAGGTTTGAAGAGAAAGAACACAAACCTTGGGCCCTTTCCATCTAAAATTCTCTAAAGCAAGGACTAGTTTCTGGACTTTCCACAAGTAACTTTCTTCCCCCAACCAAATCCTTTAGGAAGCATAATCTTCTCCAAGGGTAACATTTGAAATTATCTCCTTTATTCATGACTTTCTCTGGAGTGCTATCTGGTGTCCCCAAAAGAGGATGCTGTTCTAATATATCACAGACTCCAATGACAAAAATATTTATCTTCTTCAGCCCAGCCTTCCTAATATTTCCTATTTTTACATATTTGTCAGATAGCCATGATTGCCAAGACAACTCTCTCACAGAGATTACAAAAGTATAATGGATTCTTGTAGGCGATGCCACAAAAACAGCCAATTATTTTTAAAGGCCTGTTGGATGATGAAAGGAAACTAAATGAGGACACACAGTATGCCTGAAGTTATTTGTTTGCATGGGCACTGCCATTCCCCCAGTCTTTTAAATAAGATTAGGCAAAACACATTCAATTAATCTGACACACTTTGTAATGATTGAGGTGACATAAGGTGACCAAATATCTGAACAGGGAAGAGAGGACACAGGCAATTAGAAAGGAGGACAAATGAGAAATAAAAGAGGACAGATTGTTGAACTTTGTTGGCATCCATGACAAAAATTATAATGAAAAACTCCAAAAAATGCAAAAAAAGAAAAAAGGACCTAGGTACCCATGTAAATTACTATTACCATTATCAGAAAGATTGGCTCTTCAGATGAAGGAATGTGTTAGAACTGGTTAGGAGGCCAAAGTATATAATTAAGATTTTTTCAATTTCAGACCATAGCACAAGCCCTTAGGAGGCTACTAATCAAATAATGAAAGGCGCAAAGCTGAGCTTGTTCATATATGGTTAATACTTATTAAGGAAGACCTGCAACTTGGAGAAAAGCTGCTCAAAGAGATACCCAAAAGACAGTATTTAACTTGAAAGCTATGCTTGCCAGATGGAGCTCATCAAGATAAAAAGACATAGCCTCCTTTTGCTGGACATCTGGTGACCCTAGTGATAGGGTAATTGGGAAACTATATCTGTAGATTGCTCATATCTTACAGGTTTCATTTTCTTTTTTAAAAAAGTAATATTCTAATTTATATTCATATATTTATGTTCAGACAGAATATTAAAACAGGAATATTAAAACAGAAAGCTCTTAAAACAGAAATGAAAAATGGTACTGAAGTCACAAGCTCTTAAATGTTCTACTTATTTAAAGCATTTATATAGCTTTTGTCTTATAACCAACTCCAGGCAATCAAAAGAGTACCATAAAATACTTGTACCTTTTTACTATTCATGGTAGCCCTAAGTGCTACTGATAACATCATTGTTTGAGTACTCTTATGGTATTATGGTTTGGGAAATAAGAACCTGTGAGAAGATAAAATGTCACTATGTGTGCTTTACTACTGCTTACTATGATTCCAGCATTTATTCATTTTCTTTCATGAATTGAGGACAAATTTCTCAAAGTAGGAATCTTTACTATTCACCTTGGTCCCCCTATGATTAGAATCTTAATTTCCCCGGAGTTCTAATCTTTGTGAAGGTCTACCATGATTACACAAGAAATTTGGCTACTAAATTTTAAACTCACTGTATGAGTGGCAATGTGGACAGTAGTTATTTTTTTCAACAGCGAATGCAAAATTAATAGTCATCCTATGAATTAATATCTAGCTAACAATGTATCCACTCATATTTTATGTTCATAATACTCTTACCAAAGTTATCCTTTTGCTTCTTTTTAATTACTACTTTAATTATAAATTACAGTTGAATTAACTTTCAACTTAATTCAACATCTTCATATTCCCATTCTAAAGGAAGATACAGATTCTAATTAAAAAACGCTAATGTAATTTTCAATTCCAGAAATATCTATGAAAAAAATGATTCTAAAAATAAGACATGCATAATGAAAACCTCTGTAATTACACAGAGACACATACATGCAATTTTGCATGGTATATAGTATCATAATTGAGAATTTTTTGTCAACTTTCGACTGATACTAGTGGCTAAAACTATAGCTCATTTCAATTCAATCTTTAAAAGAAGATGAAATGCTTAATAAACTTTTGGATGTTACAACTATCACTTAATAAATTTTAATATATGAATATTTCTTGTTTAGGTAAATAGGAAAATAAAAATGGAGAACTGTTCCAGGCAACAGCAAAAGATAATATGAAAAACAAGGAATGCTTAGAGATGCCTTGGCAGAAAAAAAAATCCATATCTCATCAGTGTATCTAGAGGCTATGTGGTTATTATAGGAGCATTCTGGAACTTACCTACATATTAATGGCTTGAGATCTGATACACAACACTGAATCAGGAATGAAGGAAGGAAAAAGGAAGATGGGAGGAAAGGAAGAGTTATGGAAGGAAAAATATCCTACAATTCACATTTTTCTCATTAGAATGTGAGTCTTAACCAATATAGATAGTACTCGAGTTATGAACACAACTGAGTCCAAAAATTTCTGTTGTTAAGTAAAGTATTTGTTAAGTGACTCCCATTTTATGATTTTTTTGCTACAGTTAAAGGAATCATTGCATTTGTTCAGTTAAAATTACTGAGATATCCTGTACTTCTCTTGACATACAGCTAAAGAAAGGATCTCGCTGTAGTTATTGGCCATCAAATTCTTTTCACATTTTTTACATCATCCTTGGATTGATTCTGTAAGCATGCCAAAGGTATATAGAAAGCAGCAATCTTTGGAGTTCACATCTAAGTAAATTCTAAGGCTTCTTTGGAGAAGTGAAAATTAGTGATCATTATGTGCTTATTATTTATTAAAAGTTTCCATTATAGTAAATTTATTATGTATACTTCAGACCAAAAGAAATAACCAAGAAAGTAAAGGGGATGAGGTAAGAAAAGTATAATTAGACAAGCAGGCTCACTGCTAAGTTTTCCATGGTTTAATAATAACTAGCTGAGATGTGAACGAGTCGCTGGCTCTAGGTGACCCAAAATATTATCTTGATAATCTTGTCAATCAATGGTTTTTATGAAGTAACCTTTCCAAAACTAACCTTGCAGAAAACAGTATTCTTTACCTGTAGGTAACAATTAATAGTAACTGCATTTTTAAATTCATATTGTGTTTTTTTTTGAAGGCAGTTTGAAAAAAAGCAGTTTGCCCTTGTCTTTGTTTTTAAAGAATTTTTATTTTTTAAGACAAACATACACATACAAACATAAAACCATCTTCCATTTTATATACATACAGTGTGTCAGTTGGTTACAAATTTTTTGTGATATCCTTTTGTAGTCATTACTCGCAGTTGATATCAATTTTCACATTGTTAAACTAACATATGTTTACATATTTATCAGTGATTAATCTTCCATGACTAAACTATTTATTCCATCATTTTATACGTGATATTCCAAATTTTATCTTAAAATTTATGTTATACTTTCAACCAATGGTTACATGTCTATATTATGTTTTATATCAATCTATTAAATTTCTATCACAAAATTATCTAGTCTATTACATTACCATATCTTTTTGTCCAACCATTGATAAAACAAATCCCATATCATATAAAATTGTTTATCTTCTTGTTCTCTAATTTCAAATGTCAATTTACTCATTTCAGCACAGTCAGCACATTTCAGCACATTTCAGCAAAGTTATTAATTTTCTTAATAACTTCCTCCTGCATAGGTATTTTATCGTTTTTCCAATTCTTAAGCCCCTGTCACACTGCAGCAACGGATGGAAAGAGGATGTAAAACGGAGAAAAACACTTACCATCCGTTGGTTAACGCGATGCTTCCGTTCTGTACTCACTGCCTACGTTTTGCTTCCTCTCTATCCGTCCAGCATCGTCTATTGACATTTCATCCGCTCAAAAGGTTTTGAGCTGCTCAAAACTTTTGAGCGGAAAATGTATCAAACGTGTCCGTTCTGCATCCGCTAGGCATACGGGGGACATCCGTTCTGCATCCGTTGTCATCTGTTACGCATCCGCTATATCCGCTAGGCATCCGCTGCGCATCCGCACAACTCGAATCCGCTCCAGCGGTAAACGGACGCAGGGAGGAAGCGGAACGGACGCAGAACGGACGTGCAGCGTTAGTAGCACGGACAGAGAAAGGATGAAAGCAGATGCAGCACGCAAAGAAAGCATTTAAAACGGGAAAAATCTTCGCAGAGGGGACCTATCTCGGATATTAAGGATGTCTAGAGGATGCCTAGAGGATGCAAAAGGATGCTTCCGTTCCGCATCCGCTTTCCATCCGCTCTGCGTCCTCCCCCCATCCGTTCCTTTCCGTATTATCCGCTCTGTTTATGCAAATTTTTGTCCCTTTTGAGAGCGGATAACAACGGATGGAACATTTTTCTCGTCCGCTATGTCCTTTTTACAAACGTTTTGCATCCGTTGGGCAGTGTGACAGGGCCTTTAGCAAATACTAGCCACTGTTAAAACATTTACAATCAAATATTTCAGCTCTTTGTTGTATATTTCTGGTATAATTCCCAATAAAAAGATCTCTGGTTTAAAGTCTATATGTTGTTTTATAATTTTTTCCAACCATGTGTGGATTTTAGTCCAATATTTTTTTGTGTCCAAGCATGTCTACCACATATGGTAATATGAACCAAGTATCTGATGACATTTCCAACATTTATCCAATTTATTCTTAAACATTCTCGCAAGTTTCATCAGGGGTAAATGCCACCTGTAAAACATTTTACACAAATTTTCTTTATGTGCAGTTGACATTGTCATTTTATAATTTTGAGACCACAATTTTTGCCATTTTTCTGAATCAATCCAATATCCAAAATTTTCCCACCAAGCGATTGTTTCTTTAACTTGTTCCTCCTTCAATTTAAATTCTAATAATTGTCCATAAAGTTTTTTAATTACCTTTTCATCAGTACCCATCAAAATCTTATCTAAATCAGTCAATTTATCATAAATATCTTCTGTTTTAACATCTTTGTCAAATCTAAATTGTATTTGTAAATATGAAAACCAGTTCATTTTTACACCTTGCTCTTCCAACGCTTGCATAGATTCAAGTTCACCCTTTTCATTCACTATCTCACCATATCTAACAGTTTGTTCCTTTTTATATATTATTGGATGAGAAAAAGCTTCAATGGTAGATATCCATAATGGAATTTTTAAATAGTATTGTCTTTTTATCTTCTCCCAATTCAAAAACAATGCTTCTCATATGTAATTTCTTCTAAAATACCCGTGTTTTAGTATCCTTGTACCAAGGGAAGCCATGCCATCCCAACAGCAAGTCATGCCCTTCTAAGGAGTCTACTGTTCCTTAATGTTATCCGTTCCTTTACCAACATCAGATTTGTCAAGTTTGCCCTTGTCTTCTTATGGGATCTCCCTCCCACACAAAAATTCCTAGATTAGACTATATCTTTAGTCTAATGGTCTGCATTCATTAAGGATCTAACTCTTCCATTTAATTTTTCATGATTACATCAGACAAAATGTATCTTCCAATGAAGTTGAGAACAGCCTGGGAAATATATTTTTCTCCTTTCCGCGCATATTTATAGATAGGTTTACAAAATTATGAATCTGTATTGCTGGAAGAGACAAAGGAGGATAACGATTTTAAAAAATATTAAAGATAATTGAGGAAAGAAAATCATTATAACTAGAATAGAAATGTTGCAGAATGATGTTGCATTCCTAGCCCTTTGTTTATTTAATATAGAATTCTCAGCCCTGGGCTGCAAAAATCCAGACAATGATTGGATGGAAGCAAATGCTATCTTATTTGTTGTCATTTAATAGTCACCCAAATTTTTACAACTAAGATTGTAATCCTACTTTATGAAAGGGAAAAGATAATGTTTCCCAAAATAAAATTAAGCTCCATTTAACTTACAAGAGCCTGAAATACGCCTTCAATTCAAGTGGAGCAATTCAGAAATGTAAAGGTAAGGCAGTTAACTCAAGGCTCGTTCCACAAACAGAAGCCACAGCATTTATCTCAAGCCAATGCTACCCTAAAGTATTTTGATGGCAGGGGATAGACTCAAGTAAAAGGCTCAGTAACATACCACCTAACCAGTCATCTGGTTTATTTTTTTAAAGAATTTTTAAGGTAAAGCATAAAATGTATACATGTCCATTTAGCTACTCATTTAAAACTTTAAATATCTCCAAAAAAGGTGCTAAAGTGGCAGGAAAGCATCAGGACACTCATTTCATATATACAAATGGGCCAAAAGGTCAAGACAGCTTGTTTTCAACTTTCATGTAAGGAAATAGATCCAATTTTCTTCAAGTTTGATTAAACAAACTTCATTTTTCACTATTGGGCCATTTCCTATCTCATGTCTTAAGTTACAAAGAATACTAATGATTTCTTTGGATCAGAGAATGCAACAAGAATGCTAAGGATGAAGAAGAGGCTACATAATTTTTAGAATTAAGACTAATTAATTTTAGAATTAAGACATATGACTAATCATATGTCAAGTGGTACAGACTTCTTTCAGCACTAATGCAAACACAATGTGGACAAACGTTCATTCATATCAGGTATTGGAATAAAAACAAGACCTATTTAAATCATCTTTCTGTCTCCTTTTTGACATCAGACCTCATCCTCAAAGAGTTCCATTGAGAAGTAAAGTTCACAGCTTATAAATGGTGAATCATGTTTGAAACTTGGCTTTGTTGCTTTTTTTGTTGCCTAAATATTCCAACCTTCTAAATTTTGGCCAGTGACATTTCAGTATACACAAGAAATGAATCAGAAATACAAAGTGGGTTCCAAAAACAGCATACAAGGGACACTGAGATGACTAAAGAAAAATAATTTCCCTTTTCTTTGTGAGTTTGGTACAGTAAATAATCTACATTTAGGTATGAAATGAATGCTGTATAATGCCATTATAGTATTATAAATGCCTGTTGAAACTACCAGAATTTCACCCTAAGTACTCATTCCTAAGGAATGCTAGTAAATTAAAATGCTAGTAAATTACATTGGGATTACATTGTGGGAGATAGAATGGCGCCTCCAGATGTTTTAAATGATAATTTCCATAAATACCAAGCATTAGGTCGATTGATCTGATTATAGGAAGCTATAAAACATCTGGTGAGCACCAAGTGTGTAGGTCTGGAACTATATCTTCCATCATCTTTTGGAAAATGCCAAGCGCATCATTTCTTTAAACTTTATTTACAACTGAATTTCAAAGCCATTAAATTTATTGAGCTTAGACAAAGCTACTGAATCATAAATAAAATAAAAGGAATAGATAGGATTTACACTGGATCTGAAGATTTCCCCTCACCACACTTCTAAATAGCCTGGAGGAAAACCTAAATAGAATTAAGTTTCATTTTCACAAAACTTGTTAGCATCCATTGACAGGCCCTATAGTCCCAAGTACAGAAAAACTGAAGATGGTTAATCTTTTATCTCACAAAAATGGGACTCATTTTCTTCTTCTTAGATGCAAGTTGATTGAGCTAAATTCCTGCCTGAAGCTTCTCCTAATTATTATTGATTTTTTTAAGGTTACCAGGGTCAGAACAAAATTGCAGACGTACTTTTTAAAAAATATTTTGACTTCCTATCCCTAAGTCTTTTGGAAGAAATTCTCTGCTTAATCAAAATCCTTATTCAGACTTCAGCTAACTCACGGTGAAGGGGGGGAACCTACAATCCAAAGGAAAAACATGATAATCATTACTTATAACTAAGGCTTCAAATTTTAAACATGTGGAAAAAGTTTAAACATCTGTCTCCAACTGCCTGCATTTTTTTCCAGGGATTGCTTGGCTGTGCCATTTAACACAATCTTGGGGAAAGATGCATTTGGTCTTAAAGAATTGCAGGCAGGTTCTACATAACACTCCTATTTATAATATACTATGTTGTAGCTTTCTTCTGATGAAATCTCACGTCACAATAACAGGTCATAGTAACTTCGTGACTGGTTTTTCTGCCTATTTCTTCCCCCTATATATTCTTACAATATGCTTTGGAGGATTTGAGGCCCTTCAGGGCAGATTTTCAAAGTATGTCGAGGAAGTTTCAGGAGGTAAAGCCCATGTCACACTGCACCAACGGATGGAAAGAGGATGTAAAATGGAGAGAAACACTTGCCATCCATTGGTTAACGCAATTCATCCATTCTGTACTCACTGCGTCTGTTTTTCATCCTCTCTATCCATCCAGCATCCGTCGACTGAGGTTCCATCCGCTCAAAAAGTTTTGAGCTGCTCAAAACTTTTTGAGCGGAAAATGTATCCAATGCGTCCGTTCTGCATCCGCAATGCATACGGGGCACATCCATTCTACATCCGTCGTCATCCATTACGCGTCTACTATATCCGCTAGGCATCTGCTGTGCATCTGTACAACTCAAATCCAGCGGAAAACGGACACAGGGAGGAAGCGAAACGGATGCGGAACAGACGCGCAGCATTAGTAGCACGGACGGAGAAAGGATGAAAGCGGATACAGCTCGCAAAGAAAGCATTAAAACGGAAAAAAACATTCGCAGAGGGGACCTATCTCAGATATTAAAGATGTCTAGAGGATGCTTAGAGGATGCAAAAGGACACATAGTGGAAAACCTATATTGCCTATAAAAAGGGGGAGCAACTCACCTGGATCTCACTTTCAGATCAGCAGCCCTGCTGTACAGACCTCTGCAGCCTTCATCTGCCTCTTGCTCTTCCACAGCATCCATTGATGTCCACCATGGATCATAACACAGTCCTTTTGGTAGCCACCATCGTTTTGCAACAGTGCGAAGGTATCTACAGGCTCTTTCAACTGTTCTACGGGAAGAAAAGGAGGCAGCCAAGAAGCGTCTGGGTCCAAAGATGGATCAGGAGAAGAGCACAGTACGGACTGTACAACAAGCTGATGGTGGAGCTGAGGAATGAAGACACTCGTGCATTCCAGAACTTCATGAGGATGTCACCAGCCATGTTTGATGAAGTTGTGGAGTGGCTGAGACCCAGGTTGACCAAGCAGAGCACCAACTTCCGGCCCAGCCTGGACCCTGAGCTCAAGGTGCCACTGACTCTGCACCACCTGGCCTCAGGGACCACCTACAGGAGCATGCAGTACGGCTGGAGGGTGCCACACAAGACCATCAGCATTGCGGTCAGAGAAGTGGTGCAGGCCATCATCGAAGAATACCTGGAGGAGCTCCTCCAGTGCCCCACCACTGAAGAAGGCTGGAAGAAAGTTGCAGAGCAGCGGTATCAGAAGTGGAACTTCCCCCACACCATTGGAGCCATAGATAGGAAGCACGTGGCCTGCAAAGCTCCACCCAACTCAGGGTCCACTTATCACAACTACAATGGCTTCTTCAGCATCATCCTCTTCGCCATGGTCGATGCACCACCATGCAGCATCACCCAGAGACCGTGAGGAGGATCGTGGAAGCTTGCTGCATCCTGCACAATCTCATTCACACCCGCTACCCAGTGTTGCAGAACAGGCTCGTGGACCTCCAACAAGGCAATGGGGACATGGAGCCTGGGGAAGGGAGGCAAGGGCGAAACCTGATAGACACTATGGATGTGCAAGGCCCCAACAGAGCTTCACATGAAGGGAAGAAGCAGTGCAACCTCCTGAGACACTGGTGCAACTCCCCAGCTGGAGCAGTGGAGTGCCAAGACAGGATGATAGATGATTAATGGATGCTTCCTTCAGCCTGTCTCATCACACGGATGAGATTGGGCCATGTATGTTGGGTGGGCCTACAATGAACAAAGCATTTAATAAAGAGTTGTGTTTATGTTGACATGTGTGGATCAATGATTACATTGTTATTGATAATAAAGGACCATAGGTGTGGCACCTGGGAAGGTGGACCATACAGTCTCACTATGCTTGCACTGGAGGTTTATCTATCCCACACCTATTACCCATCCCAAAGGTATCCCTGCCCATCCCACAGCTATTACCCATCCCAAAAGTATCCCTGCCCATCCCACAGCTATCTTAACCCATCACACAATAACAAACTGTAAAAGCAAAATGACTCAAGTCAAGTGTCCAAAGCAAAAATAAAGTCAACAGGTAGCCACCCAGTCTCTGGCACTCTTCTCAGTCAGACTGAGGCATTCCCATCATCTCAGGGGTGAAGAGTCTAGGTGCTGTGGAGGTGGATGCTGCTAGAGTGCTGGTCTGAGGTGCCATTGGGGTGCCTGGCCCAGAGAGGACAACAGGGGACGGTGTGTTGAGGAAGCTCTCAGACAGCTGGCTCAGCCCCGTGATGTTGAGAGCCCCTTCCTCCATGACATGGGGTGTCAGCCCCAATACCGATGACAGATATTCTGAGGCTGGGCTTGGCTGTGGGGTGGAGGAAGGAGCAGTGTAGTGGGGCTGTCTGGTCTGCAGCTGGGTGAGGATTGGCATCGGTGACATCAATGGCGTGGGTAGCATCTATGGCGTGGTTGGCATTGGTGGCATCAGTGGCATTGGTGGCATCAGTGGCACCGGTGGCATACGATGTGCCTGAGCCTGGACTGGGAAGGGCTGCCTGTGCTGCTGGACCTCCTGGTAGCCATAGCCTTGGTAGGCGAGGGCCTGTGGAAAGCCTTGGAAGGGCAGTGACATCAGCTGGGGTGGAGGAGCAGGCCTGGACTGGGTGGGAGCAGGTTCATCTTGGTCTGGAGGGTTGTGAAGAAGATCTGTGATCCTGTCCTTCACCACCTGGTACTGGGGTTCCGACATGTTCATGAGGATCTGGTTGACATAGGTGAGGAAGGGCTTGCAGTCGGAGGTTGGGGCGTCGGTGTGTACCAGCTGAGAGAGGAGATCTACGCTACTTCTGATGGTGTCTCTTATCTCCAGCAGGACAGTGTGGCTCTGCCCCTCCTGTCTGGCTTTCTGCCTTTCTGTGGAGGTGGAGCTGGGGGTGGATGCGGGTTGGCCTGTGGTGGAAGTGGTGTCTCCTTTCTCCCACTGCGTCAGGGGGTCCTCCGCGCGCCCCACAGGTATTACAGCTGTCAGGGGGTTCTCCGTCGTGGGACTCTCCACAGAAACCTGCCTGGACACAGGAGCTGACTCTCTGCCAGAAGAGGACTCGCTCTCAGCAGGCTGCCTGAGAGAGAGGGTAGACAGAGGGGCTGCTCCTCGGTGGCGGATCTCACCCTCCAGGAAGCTGCACCTGGCCATCACCTAGGTCTCTCTGTCTGTCAGCTTGACCGTGGCCTGGCCAGATTTCTTGAGGTGCAGCTTCCCGTACCAGGTGTGCATGTGCTTCCACCAGCCGAGGAGCACCTCCGAAGTGTAGCCCAGACTCTCCGCCTTCTCTCTCCAAGCAGCCTGCTTCCTTTTGGTGTCTCGGTAGAGCCTGTGTCCCTTCTACCAGAGATATTCATTCTCCCTGAGCCATTCAAGCACCTCCTCCTCATGTTCCTCTTCGATGGAGTATTGCCTCCTCTCCCGTTCATGCATCTGCCTCTTCCTCCCTCTGGCAGGGCCATCTGGGCCCTCATCAGAGGGGCTTCGAGGTTGTAGGGGCTGCTCCTCCACACCACCACCACCACCAGCAGCAACAACAAGAACAGTAGCAGCAAAAGCAGGACCAGCAGGACCAGCAGCACCAGCAGGACCAGGAGCACGAGAAGGACCAGGAGCACTAGCAGGACCAGTAGGACCAGGACCACGAGCAGGACCACGAGCATGAGCAGGACCAAGAGCACAAGCAGGACCAGCAGGACCAGAAACAGCGCCAACAGAGTAAGCCCCAGCAGAAGCCCCAGCACCAGGAGCAGTGCCAGCAGAGTAAGCACCAGCAGAAGCACCACCTCCAGAAGAAGCATCAGCAGAAGCCCCAGCCCCAGAAGAGCGAGCCCGGGCAGCAGAAGCCCCAGCAAAAGCAGAGTGAGGGCCAGGGGGTGGGAGGGTGGCCCTGTCCCTCTTGCCAGGGCTGGCAGCAGATGGCAGAGGCTTCGTTTTCTTCCCCATGGTTGTGGGGTTGCTGGCAGGCTGGCCGGATGGCAGGCTGGCAAGCTGTGTCTGGAAGCAGGTCTTTTCTCTGAATGGTGACCTGCTTCCGAGCTGCTTCCCTTTATATCAGCGGGGCTGACGCAATGCATCCTCCCCACATGCGCATTGAACGCTAGGCATCCGCTAGGCATCCGCTAGGCTTCCACTGTGCATCCGCTTCATCCGCTCGGCATCCACTCTGCATCCACTGTATCCGTTCGGCATCCACTTTGCTGTGCTCCCCCGGAAGCCTTGCGGATGTGCCATCCGCTTTCATCCGCTTCCATCCGCTAGGCTTCCTTGGAGCATCCACTTTCCACCTGTCCTACGTCCTCCCCCTGTCCGTTCCTTTCCGTTGTTGTCCGCTCTCTTTATGCAAATTCGGGGCACTTTTGAGAGCGGATAACAACAGATGGAACATTTTTCTCGTCCGCTGTGTCCTTTTTAAAACGTTTTGCATCCATCGGCCAGTGTGACAGAGCCTTAAAGGAAGATGCCTGGTTTGGATGACACAATAATTCTGTGGCACAAATATTTCTTTTGGATTTCACTCTTTATATTGATTTTGTCCTGCTTTTTCTTTAGAGATTATAGTGTTAATATTTTTAGCTAGTCTTTGTTTATGCAAGTTGTGCCATAGTTTAAGCACTGATTTTGTAGCTAGTTTTAAAAGTATCTTTGTATTTATGAAGTGACTGCAGAAAACAACTGAATCCACCAAAATAGTAAAAGTGATAGGATTTCTTTTCATGGTCAGTACATTAAAACCAGTAACAATTCTTTTGTAATGTTTCCCCATCAATTTGCAACCTAGGAAGGAGGGGAGAGAAACAAATTTGCTATTTAAATATATGGAAATATTCTTTGGAAGGAAAATGTTGCAGTCAGTTAACCAGGTAATAAGAACACCATGCTATTGTACAGTACTTGAAATAATTTAGCTTGGAAAACATTCTAGAAAACACTTGTATGGGCAAAAATATACTTCCTTATGAAAAATAACAGATGAAAAATTCTATTGGAAAAAAAATCAAGGCAAACGTGGAAGGAAAATGGATCTTCCTAATGAATTCAACCAAATTTAATTGCTTAGGATTCACAGTGTGCATTTTAAAAGTACACACATGGTTTCCAAATCCCATTTATGTGGCCTCCAAAGCCGCCTTGGTCTGTAACTGCCAAAAACCAGTAACATGGTATCCCATTATTCTAAACAGAAAACAAATACACAAATATAATAGTAACATAACTTAAAAAACAAAGAAAAAACTCACAAATTGCCTCTAAAACAAAAGAAGGTATACAGAAAATCTTGGAGCACATTATGTAGCATTTCCTTACTAATTTTGAAAATCGAAACATTAAGTATGGTCCCTGGCACCAAAAGGAGCCCATGTACATTAGGGGGTCTGGGTAATGATCAGAAATATCACTAAAGAAAAATGATGCTGATGGCTGGTTTGTTTTCCTTTGTAGCTTCCTCCCTGGCTTCTTCACAGCACAAAGCTTGCAAAAAACCAAGAGAAATGTCAGTGTGTCATCTATGGACTCTTTATTGGAGTCTTGGGACCTATTACATTTTAGCCTATCAGGGGAAAATTATAAGAAGGCAATAAACAGAATTGTTGATTTTGTTTCCATTTTCCCCCTTAAGAAATATTTCCACATAAGAACTGCAAAACTCCATTTTAAGCCCATGTCACACTGGCCAACGGATGCAAAACGGACACAACGGACAAGCAAAATGTTCCATCCGTTGTTATCCGCTCTCAAAAGGGGCAAAAATTTGCATAACTGGAGCGGATAATATGGACGCAGGGAGAACACAGGGCGGATGCAAAGTGGATGCGGAATGGAAGCCCAGCGGATGGAAGCGGATGGGAGTGGATGGCACATCCGCAGGGCTTCCGGGGGGCCTCAGCAAAGCGGACGTGGAACGGATACAGCGGATGCAGAACAGACGCCGAACGGATGAAGCGGATGCACAGCAGAAGCCTAGCGGATAAAGCGGATGCACAGCGGAAGCCTAGTGGATGCAGAGGAAGCGGAACGGATGCCGACCGTTAATTGCGCATGCGGGGGGGAAGTATTACGTAAGCCCCCCAGATATAAAGGGAAGCAGCTCGCACGTGGCCAGCATTCCGAGGAAAGACCTGCTGCTGGACACTTCGAGTTCCTTGCCTGCCCTGCCAGCCTGCCTTCCAGCCAGCCTTGGTGCCTGCCTGCCTGCCTGCCAGGCTTCCTGTCAGCCTTGGTGCCTGCCAGCCTCCCTGCCAGCCAGCAACCCCACAACCATGGGGAGGAAGCGAAAGCCTCAGCAACCTACTGCCATCCCTGGCAAGAGGGACAGGGCCAACCTCCCGCCCCCTGCCCCTGACTCTGCTTCTGCTGGGGCTTCTGCTGAAGCTGCTCCTGGCGGTGGTGCTTCTGCTGGTGCTGGTGCTTCTGCTGGTGCTTACTCTGTTGAAGCTGCTCCTGGTCCTGCTCGACCTGATCGTGCTCTAGGACTTGGTCATCCTGCTCGTGCTCCTGGTCTTGCTCGTTCTGCTCGTGCTCCTGGTCCTGCTCGTGCTCCTGGACTTGCTGGCCCTGCTGGTGCTTACTCTACTGCTGCTGATCCTGGTCCTGCTGCTGCTGCTGATGATGATGCTGATTATGATCCTGCTGGTGAGGATGATGATGCTGATTATGATCCTGCTGGTGAGGATGATGATGATGATGATGATGATGATGATGATGATGATTCTGCTGGTGCTGCTGCTGCTGGTGGTGGTGTGGAGGAGCAGCCCCTACTACCTGGAAGCCCCTCTGATGAGGAACCATCTGGTCCTGCCAAAGGGAGGAAGAGGCATATGTGACAACGGGAGAGGAGGCAATACTCCATTGAGGAGGCGCACGAGGATGAGGTGCTGGAGTGGCTGAGAGAGAACGACTATCTGTGGTGGAAGGGACACCGGCTGTACAGGGACACCAAGTGGAAGTAGGCTGCTTGGAGAGAGAGGGCGGAGAGTATGGGTTACACTTCGGAGGTGCTCCTCGGCTGGTGGAAGCACATGCACACCTGGTACGGGAAGCTGCACCTGAAGAAATCTGGCCAGGCCACTGTGAAGCTGATAGACAGAGAGACCTATGTCATGGCCAGGTGCAGCTTCCTGGAGGATGAGGTCCGCCACCGAGGAGTACCAGCAGCCCCTCTCATGACCCTCTCTCTCCGGCAGCCTGCTGGGAGCCAGTTCTCTGGCGGCCGAGAGTCAATCCCTGTCTCCAGGCAGGTTTCTGTGGAGCGTGCCACGGCAGAGAACCGCGGACAGGTGTGGTAAGCGTGGTGGAGTGCGTAGAGGACTCCCTGGTGCGGTGGGAGAAAGGAGACATCGAATCCACCACATTCCTAGCCGCATCCACACACCCCAGCTCCGCCTCCGCAGAAAGGCAGAGAGATTTCTCCCCTTTTTTATAGGAAATATCATTTTTCCGCTCGGTGTTTTTCTGCATCCTCTAAACATCCTGCAGACATCCTAAATATCTGAGATACGTCCCCTATACGAACATTTTTTCCGTTTTAATGCTTTATATGCGAGCTGCATCTGCTTACATCCTTTCTATGTCCGTGCAACTAATGCTGTGTGTCCATTCCGCTTCGCTTCCTCCCTGTGCCCGTTTTCCGCTGGAGCGGATGTGAGTTGCGCGGATGCGCAGTGGATGCCTAGCGGATATAGCGGATGCATAACGGATGACGATGGACGTATAACGGATGTTCCCCGTATGTGTGGCGGATGTATAACGGACGCGTTGGATACTTTATCTGCTCAAAAAGTTTTGTGCAGCTCAAAACTTTTTGAGTGGATGAAATCTCAGTAGACGGATGCTGGACGGATAGAGAGTATGAAAAACGGACGCAGTGAGTACAGAACGGATGCATCGCATTAACCAACGGATGGCAAGTGTTTCTCTCCATTTTACATCCTCTTTCCATCCGTTGGTGCTGTGTGACATGGGCTTAAGCTTAAAGGCAATTGGAGTCATGTTCCTTTAAATTAATGTTGACTTCTGGTGACCACCTGGAAAAGTCCCTTCAGTTTTCTTGAACAAATTTCAGAAATGGTTTTCCATTGCCTACTTTCTAAGGCTGAGAGAGAACAACTAAACTAAGGTCAACCAGCTGGCTTTGAGACTAAGGCAGAACTAGAATTCATGGTGTCCCCATTTCTAGCTGGACACTTTAACTGCAGCAAACTGACCTACTACCCAATGAAATATCCAACTCTCTTAAAAGTATCGACTGACTGTATTTCCAAAATAAATCTGTCTTTAATTTTTCCTTTTTTCAGGAATAGTCCCTGTTTAAATAAAAGCTTCCTGATAACCTTGCAAACAGATAACTCATATTCCAATACATAAATTGGAAAATATAAACCACGCACAACACCTGATTTCAATCTAACATTAGTTAACTCTACAATTTTTCTGAATTATATTTATCTGTCCTCCCCAGTTGACATGGATTTTGCCATGTTAGATATAATTGAGCTTAGTGAGAAAACACGTGGCAGATCTTGTTTGCTTTTATGTTGTTAAGCAACTGGAGCTTTATCAGGTTCCTTCAGCTAATTAATTACCCATCATGCCTTAGTGGAAAGTAAGATCCCCAAATAGCTTTAAGCTCTCCATAAAGTCTTGCTTGTTACTATCAACAGACACAGCTCCGCAGATATAGTAATTCCAAGGAAACAAACCTAAATTAGGAATTCTATCCACATTTCTGCTCTGTTTCTACATTTGAAAAGAAACATGCTTTACAGGACAAAGGAAGCCAGGCCTTCCTGAAGGAAGAAATCTGTAAACATCTAAAAAATAAAGTGATACATTCAAAATATCACACTGAAAATACAAAAGAGAACTTTCTATATTACACTCATAGTGGCTTATCTGTTACCTCTGATCTCAGACACCATATAGTGCATTAAAAAAAAACCACATTTAGCTACTGCCCAGAGTCAACACAATGTTAAATAGGCCGTGGGTCTGACAAGCTTTTATTAATATTTACAAATGTGTCCCCATTTAATATTGGAAGCTTTACCTCTTTCACAATAAGTAAAGCAAAACCAGGGATTTTACTTGTTTGTGTATTTGATTCCACTTGAGGTAAAATGTTTAAGTGCTTACCTACACTTTCTTTTCAAGAATACAGCAGGTGACGTAATATTAGGATTTAATTTCCAAGCGTACAATCAAAAATTCACCATCCGTCCATCACATTTAAAGATCAGCCATCACTTTCAAAGTGTTATATATTAAAAACAATTCATTTATGTTCTTATGAATTCTTTGTTGCTTTTTTCTTCTATTTAGTTATTAGTTTAATATATGTGTATAATTTTATTTTCATTTCTGAGCTATGATCTGAATCGCAACAGAATATTAACCCAGAGATACCAAAATGTAACTGTTATCTACACTGAAAGCAGCAATACCACAGCCATATTTTTCATTATAGGATTTCATTTAGAAATTTAGACCCTTGTAAGAAGTCACTGATTCATCAACTAAATGGAAAATCTATTGTGGTTTCTTTTTCATCATGCTGAGTTATTTTGTTTTCAAATGAACATGTAACTATTTCAGACTCTCCTTTACAGAGTTACAGTGACACATTTCTTTAATGCTTTGCCTGCTATGCAGATATGAATTCTATTTAAATCATATTGGCCTAAGTATGACTGGCTTAAGACAAAATTAAGTTTCTTGTTCAAATTCAGAGAACAGAAATACTGCTAGATAAGGAGTTCTTTCTCCAGATGAGCTGTTCAGAGCATCCATTGTTTGGGATAATGCTTATGTCCCTTGTCTAATAGGCTGGGCTTTAATTGAGAGGTCGCTTTTCCTCCTCCACAGGACTCCTCCCAAGCGTCCTGAGTTTTTGCTCAGCCTTCATGGATATAGGCAGCTTAATTTCCTTTCCCCTGGCTGGAATTGCAAAGGCTTCAAAAGGAGACAACAAAAATGTTTGCTTTTAAATTCTAAACAAATCCTTTAAGGCTTTTAGTTTCAATGAGTCAAGCAGCTCCCTACAGCATATAACTCGAGCATATAACCCCCAAAATGATCGGAGGCAATAATGCCTCAGCCACATGGCTAACAACTCACATTTCTTAGCAACGGGAGAGGCTCCATTTTAAAAGGGTACGAAGCTTCTTTCTCTTCCCTGGGAACACCATCTGGGGTGGCGTCAGCGTCCATCTGCCCCACCGCACCTTTTTATTCAAGGGGAAACTCTACGGTATCAACTCCTCACAAGGTGTGGATGTGCTGCTGAGCCGATTTAACTCATTACACACCTAAAGAGATAACAGCTGGCGCCATTGCAGACCCATTAACCATGTGGTAGTGATCTGCATTTTATTTCTGGAACTGGGAGAGGCTTTTCTTTCCACAAGCAGGGGTCTCCTTCCAAGAACCTAGGGGAAATCACCCTAATACATGTGTGTGTGTGTGTGTGTGTATACGTATACATATATGGTATTCAGCTTTGTTCAGGTATTTTCCAATGTCATTATCGTTGTGCTTTTAAATTTGTAGCAATGTTTTGGCAGAATCTCATCTGTCATCGACAGGCTTCTGTATTGTGTTTGTCTGCGAGTCAGACTTTCACAGCCGTTTCAGTTTTAAATTTGGGGCTAGACTACACTGTGCCAGAATTGTTTTTTCTTCATCCTGATTGGTTGGGAGTCTTGGTCTGTGTTTATTTGCTGTGTTCTGCTTGATTGGTGTTTCTAATATCTTCTGTCTGTTTTGTGGCTTTTGTTGTCTTGATTGGCTGGCAACATTGTGTTTCCTGTATTGGAGGCTTTTAGTGCAGCTTGGCTCCGAGTAAATGGACGGCTATCATTTATTAGGAAGCTAGGTTTCATCTGGGTGCCTGGTTGGGGTATGTTTGAGCTGGAGGTATCAGGGGGGATCTGTTTACCTGCGAAAACTTAAGAAAACATATATATATATGCATATGCATATACATATACGTATAAGTATCTGTATCTGTATGTATATGTATATGTATGTATGTGTATATAGATATTCAGATATAATTATTCTATTTTGGACCCTTATTCATTAAGAAGGAAACTTTTGGCTTATGCCCTCACAGAATTAAACAGCAGCATCACAGCGAGCACCAAGGCCCGTGTCCGCCTATGCAGGAAGCTGTCGCAGGCCTACATCTTATTCCTCCTTCCTAGGCCTATGAGGTATTCCAAATTTGGCTAATTTGGAAATAATAATATTAATAACAAAATAATAACAATAATAATAGGAACAAGACTAAGAATTCAATATTCTTACATAAGATTATAGAAAACTGGGGAGCATTGTTTTAGGGTTCCCTGGCCATTGCTGGTTCAGGCCCCTGGGCAGGCCAACCACCCAACATTTCAGCCTCATTAACAGTAAAATTTAATAAGCGGTCACAATGGCAAGCGGCAGTAGCTCAAGAGCCATGTCAAATTCTCAAAACAATTTGAAGCATTCCAAGGGTACCTCCTAAGCAGCAGAAAAAGATGCTAACAAGTGCCATACGGTACTAGAAAAGCACATGAAGAAATTCTGTGGGAGGATGAAGAAATTTCTCAAACCTTATCTCCTCCAAGCCGACTTCGGCTCCAATCTCTCTCTGCAACCACCCCTGGATCTGTCTATGTAACCCAAATGTAGCGCAGCTGCACAAGATCAGGTAGCCCATCAGTACAAGTGACATGAAGTGCCTCTGTGGCCACATTGCTCCAACAGTGTCCAGATTCTATCAAGATGATGACTTACTGGAAAAGATCCCCGCAAAGATGAACTATGGATGGAATTAGCAGTACGTCAATGTATCTCTGCGGGGGTGCAGCATACTGCTCTGGTCAGCAACAGAGTGCTCCTTCTGATTGGAATTCCCTATAACTCCAGTCACTCAGCAGGACAGAGCATCCTTACCCTCAGGTATCTCTCCACAAGAGATTCTGTAGTTTCAGATATACTCCCTCAAGGTATATAGAAGAAGCAAGGGCTATTGATCAGGTGCAGCCAGAGTAATCAGAGTTCTCCTCTTGCTCAAATTCTAGTTAGATTCGCATCGGCTCACAATAAGAGGTGATGGTTGATGCTACATCTTGATGACTAAAACAATGCCGGCATCATTTTGTTTATAAGAATTCCATGGCATTATCTGTTGAGAGGCCACTTCCCCTCACAAGGATCTCTCCGTGAGGGTCCAGGGGACATTCATGCCGATTGCACACCTCTTTCTGAAGTGACTATCGGGCTCTCTTTTTAAGTTGGCAGCCCTCACAGAATATAGCAGCACAGTAACAGCAAGTGCCAAGGCCTGTGTCTGCCTGGGCAGGAAGTTGTTGAAGGCCAGTGACAGCAGGATCGCCCAATTGCAATACAGGTCCTGAAAGGTGTTCTCTATTTGGCTTCACAATTTGATTCCACATTCAGTCATCTAATTATGAGTTTGGTAACAGTACAACAATTTATGTTAGCAGCTCTGTGGTTAAACTGGGAGAAGATTAAAAAAGAATGTTATTTGAAAATTCCAATCTGGCTATCGACTATTGAAGCATTTTCTTATCCTATAATATACAAAAAGGAACAAACAAATATACATATGGTGAAATATTGAATGAAAAGGGTGAACTTAAAGATGTGCAAAAACTAGAGGAACAAGGTATAAAGATGAATTGGTTTTCATATTCACATTCAAGGTATGATAAAGATTCTAAAACAGAAGGTTTCTATGATAAATTGACTGTCTTAGATAAGATTTTGACAGGTACTGATGAAAAGGTGATTAAAAAATTGTGTGGATATTTATTAGAAATTAAACTAGAAGAACAACTTAAAGAAACTATGATTGCTTGGGGGAAGAATTTTGGATATGGGATTGATCTAGAGAAATGGCCAAAACTGTGGTCTCAAAATTATAAAATGACAATATCTACAGCATATAAAGAAAATTTGTATGTTTTACCAGTGGCATTTTCCCGACAAGAATAGCAAGAATGTTCAAGAATAAATCCGAAAAATGTTGGAAATGTCATCACATACCTGGCTCATATTACCATATGGGGTTGACTTGTGCGGATGCTAAAAAATACTGGACTAAAATCCACACGTGGTTGGAAAAAATGACAAAAAAGCATGTAGATTTGAAACCAGAGATATTTTTATTGGGAATTTTACCTGAAATATAAAGACTTGAAATACCTGATTGTAAATGTATTAACAGTGGCTAGGATTGTATTTGCTAAAAACTGGAAAAATGAGAAAACACCATCACAGGAGGAAACCATTAAGAAAATACTGGAATGTGCTGAAATGAGTAGATTGACATTTGAAATTACAGAACAAGAAGATAAACAATTTTATAAAATTTGGGATCTATTCTATCAATGGTTAGAAAATAAAACATAGTAATGAAATATGTAGATTCTTAGAAAATAATAAATATATAAAGATGTATTGTTTTCTTATTATATTTACAAAATGATTTTAGGATAGATTTGGGATGATAATAATATGAACCAAATTTGTTATAAAACAAATTAAGTAAAATATGATTATTTCATAAAACATGAATGAATAAAAGTATAGTCAAATGATTAATAATGATATTAATGTATTTAATATTTGATTGAAAGCAAGAGAGTATATACAATGTAATTGTAATTCAAGACTATGAAATGGAAGCACAAAACAATTTGTAAATCAACCAACACAGTGTACACATATATATACATACATACATACATACATACATACATACATATATATATGTATATATGGAAGATGGCTTGATGTTTTTATGTTTTGTTTGTTCATGTTTGTTTTAAAAATCAATAAAAATTAAAAAAAATCAGGTGGTTCATATTTATGACGATTGCAGTGTCCTGGGATAATTTGATTCCCTTTTGCGACTTTCTGGCTCGCAAAAGTCATCAGGGAAACCTGATTCACTTAACAACTGTGTTACTAACTTAACAACTGCAGTGATTCACTGAACAACTGTGGCAAGAAAGGTAGTAAAATGGGAGGGGATCACTTAATAAATGTTTTGCAGAAAATTTGAACTCAATGGTTGTCAAAAGTGGAGGGTTACCTGTATAAATCTGCCAGAGAGAGGAGTTTATTATAAATATTTATAATATGTGGAAATTTGAAAGACATTTTGTGTTTTTGAGGATTCCATTTAGATTTTGATCCTCTACCTGCAATCAACTACAGGGTATCAGAACATATTCTGGCATTTTAATTTTGCCTGTGCAGGAACATATTACCATGACATTTTCAAACAAGTAATTTTTCTCAGAAGCCTTTACCTATTCTAGATTAGTTTCTATAGACAGATTTTCACAAATAAGCTATGCAAAGGAAATCCACATCAATCTGTTATAAAAGAGCTATCTCTTCACTGCACAAATATCCATATTAGTGACCAAATATTTACAGTACTGTAGTACATAAACATTTATCCTTGGGAAAGGGATTTTTGCCAAGAAGGTAGAAATAAACTACACAAAAATCTTCCTCTTAATTTACCCAGGAAGAAGTAGAAAATTATGGAGGCTTTAATTTTGGCACTGTTGCTATTCTGCGTACTTTTTATATATCAACTTTTAAATGTGTTTCATGAATTAGAAAAATTACACATTTCTATTCAGAATGCAGGAAAAGCATTCAGCTCTAAGTGATAATTGTAATCAGAGATTGGATTTTCTTCCTCTTTCCACGAATAGCGTGGAAGGATGAAAAGCTCCATTAAGATATTGTTATTATTAGTCAGTACATTTTTTAAAATAAATAGCAGGCACTACAGGTGGAAAATTTAGACACTTTTAATCTCTAGAAAAGCAGGAGTAATTCTCCAAAGACAAACTTCTTGATCGAAGGAGGAAAAGAACTAAACAAACAGCTGTAGTACACTACTCTGATTTTACTTTTAAATAGTGCTTTCAAATCAATGTTGACTATTGGCAATTAACTAGACTAAAGCCCTGTGGTCTTCTTGGCAAGATTAGGGTTGAGAGAGAAAGTATATCTATAAAAACCAATAGGTCTTTCAGAAAAATCTTATGTGGGAAACAAATTATGTCCAATAGGGTGGCATTGGAGCACACAATCACATCATGTAAACAGTTTGTAACACTCTACAATTTAGAGCATTTTAAGTAACTTATTTTAACTTTCAAATCTCCAAACAGCTCATTTTAAGAAAAAAAAATTGGCTGGGTGATTAACATATTGTTCTGAACAAAAGCTGAAGGAAGGTACATAAAAAAAATCCCAACAAACCCCCAAATATTCAATCCTATTTTCACACAACTAATAACACTTAATTCAAACTTCAGAAAGAAGATTATGGTCCAATGAAAATGTAATATTGTTTGATCTATTTATTAAAGTTATGAAATACAAAAATGGAGAGAAGAAAGGTAGTTGGCTTATTTTTAACTAAGATATTTGTAAATATACATCATTTGAAAAAAAAAATTCAAAGAGCAGCAAGATGGTGTCTCAAAAATCTGCCTGGTCAGCAATGCCTTTCTTCACCCCTAGGAACATCAAGTTGTCACTTCATCATTTGGCAATTGTTATTGAAGCAAAGATATCAGCATCATTAAATCAAATAAGGTGACTGCCTCTGATGGCAGATTGAAAAATATTAAATGGGTTGTATTTTCTAAGACCCCATTTCAGATATTCAGTTCTGATGGAAACTGATTTGACCAATGTCCAAGTTGAATAAATCTGCTGATTCAAATTAGAACTTGAAACTGAATTGCTAAACTGAATGTTTTTGAATTGATTCAAATGATTTAGATATTTCTTTTTTGGGTTAAAAAAAACAATGAGAAATCAGAATCAATACGATTACTAAAATCTAACACCTATATCAAGTTAGCTTTATGAATTGTCAAACAGAACTGGATTTCTTGTGCCAACACACTAAAATTTAGCACACTAATCTAAAGATTTTCATAGGAAAAAACCAGATCCAGAAAATCTCATGCAATCAGCTACGAAGAGCCCGCTTTGGATGTAAGTTAAATTTTACAATCTCAAAGAAAATGGGAAAGGGAACATGATTTTAACTAATTTACCTTTCTATCCTCAATATTCCCATAAAACTGTTTCAGAACATTTGGATATCCTTAACATAATGCATGAGATCATAAGGAGAAAATCATCAAAAATTAAAGTAGATATCCATTGGATTAAAAATCTGTCCATGAAGAAGCATCTGTTTTTAGAAAGATAGATTTGTAATTTGTAAAATATTTTTTAGGATGGTTGTAGAAAAGAGATGGGAATTTACCTTCTTGGTATATATGTAGAAAGCTAGAAGTTAGATTACAGAAGCCAGTAGGGAAAGATTTATAGAAACAGTTTGTGTTGAGTTTTGCTGGGCCCACTATTTATTGTAGAAGCTTGGCAGCAAGTGCCACAGTTCCAAAATGGGGTTTAAAGTCAGAATTGTTGGCCTTGTGGCTGGTTTGTGAACTGTTTATGTCAATATGGTCAAAGAGATGTGAAAAATGTGGCCTGACATCTGCTGTTGATACTGATCAATTTTGCTCATGTTGAAACTAGGACCAGAATACAAATAGTCAAATAAAGCAAGAGAGGTAGATCATTTCTGAAGATATAAGTAAACATATCCAACTGCCTGGATGATTTTGGGGAACTACAAGGATTTTTTTTGTTGTCCATGTAGATGTCAAGAGAGGTCCAGAACAATAGCAGTACGCAGCATATACCACGTTTCCCTGAAAACATGACCTACACAAAAGTAAGTACTAGCTTGATTTTTACATGTGCACCCAATATAAGCCCTACCCACCAAAATAAGCCCTAATTAAGAACCCCGCCAACACTCTGGGGTGTACAAGGTGGGGCAAAGCATACAGGTAAAAATTAAGCTAGGATGGGCATGGGAGTGGTGGAGCTGCCCTACTTACCAGGCCTCACACCTGCTCATCTTGCAGGCCCACTTCTTCTGCAGCTGCTTGCAACCACTCACATGCATCACCCTCAGCATTCATTTTGCCATGAGAGGCCTTCCAGAAAGACCTCTGCAGTCAACAAATGAGACCCAGATTGATGCATGTCAGTAATTAGACATCCCCAAAAATAAGACCTGGTGCCTTTTTTTGGGTGTGTGTATATGTGTGTGTGTGTGTGTGTGTGCGTGTATGCATATGTGTGTATTTCGGCTTCATGCTTGTGCGAGCAAAGTGTGATCAGAGCTGCTGTCTCTCTATAAATACTTGTAAGTGTGGTGTGTTGGCTCTGTTGTAAGCGGGCTGGTTGGCTATGTTGTTATTTCTTGATTGGCAACCACTGTCCAGAAACCAGACCACAGCTGCATTACCAACTGCCACACCCCTGACTTCCAAACTAAGCAAACAGACACATGCCATGAACATTTAGCCAGACCTCAAATTTGGAGCCAAGCCTGGAACATTACATCACAACCAGAATATCACATCATGGAACTCAGGAGGTTATACCACAAAACCTCAGGATGTTGAAACACAGCCAACAACCCAGGAGATTACAGCACAAGACCCAGGATGTCACAACAATAGAACTCAGAAGGTCATCACACAGCCAATTACCTAGGTCGTTACAACACAGGAGGCTGATAGACACACAGCCAATACCTCAGCCATACGTTCTTATGAAAAAGCCAGCCAATCTGCAAACATCAACCAATCCATCAACCAATCAAGAAATGACAACACAGCCAACCTACCCATCAATATTTATAGGGAGACAGCAGGTCCGATCACGCTTTGCTCGCACAAGCACAAAGCTGAAAGCACCAGCCTGAACATGGCGAGTGGGACCTCATTGAAACGTTGCCAAGATGCTCTCAATCTTACATGGGAAAAGACCCGAACACGCCAAGACCTGCATACCTGTACTCATGAAAATCTACGAATGTATGTATGTATGTATATTGTATATTGTATATATGTATGGTGTTCAGCTTTGTTCGGGTATTTTCCACCTCATTATACTTGAGCTTTTAAAGTTGTAGCAACGTTTCAGCAGAATCTCATCTGCCATTATCAGGCTTCTGTATTGTGTTCGTCTGTGAATCGGACTTTCACAGCTGTTTCTGTTTTAAATTTGGTGGTAGCCTACTGCTGTGCCAGAATGGTTTTTTCTTCATCCTGATTGGTTGGGAGTCTTGGTCCATGTTTATTGGTCTTGGAGTTTGCTGTGTTCTGCTTGATTGGTGTTTCTAATATCTTCTGTCTCTTTTGTAGCTTTTTTTTTTGTCTTGATTGGCTGGCAACATTGTGTTTCCTGTATTGGAGGCTTTTAGTGCGGCTTGGCTCTGAGTAAATGGATGTCTATCATTTATTAGGAAGCTAGGTTTTATCTGGGTGCCTGGTTGGGGTGTGCTTGAGCTGGAAGTATCGGGGGGGGGGTCTGTTTGTGCCCAGGTGTTTGCTTGGCTTGTGGCCTGGAAATTTTTTTGTTTGTGAGTGCAGGCTTCCAGATAATTGACAGTCTGGTGGAGTCATCTCTTCTATTCAAGCTTTCAGGTCTTTTTTCAATCTCTATGGCTTCTCTGATAATTCTGTGGCTGGGGTTTTCTATAGTGGCTAGGGTTTTGGTTCCATTGAAGTCGATGCTGTGACCTGTGGCTTGCATGTGTTGGACTAGTGAGGAAGTGTGTTCCAGCTTTTTTACTGCATTTTTGTGTTCATCCAGGCAGGTACTTATTCTTCTATTGGTTTGTCCAATGTATGGGGCAGGACATGATGCACAGGAAATTTCATATATGCCTTGGTTTTCCAGGTCAATTTTATCTTTGGGGTTTCTTAGGATGGCTGCTATTTTTCTGTTTGTTTTGAAGCCAGTCTTGATGTGATGCCTGTGTATGTTTATGTGTGTGTGTATGTGTGTGTATACATATAGATACATATACATATAGATACACACACACACATATATATATATATATTTGTTTTCTTAGGCTTTCGCGGGTACTTACATGTGTGCTGTTTAGCTTCCTTCGGGTATTATCCCACGTCATTGTAGTTCTGTTAAAGTTGTAGCAACGTTTCAGCAGAATCTCATCTGCCATCCTCAGGCTTCTGTATAGAGTTATAGTTAGTTCTGTATAAACTCTATACAGAAGCCTGAGGATGGTAGATGAGATTCTGCTGAAACGTTGCTACAACTTTAACAGAACTACAATGACGTGGGATAATACCCGAAGGAAGCTAAACAGCACATATATATATATATATATGTATATATATAAAGTTTTCACATGTATTTATATGTATGGTATTCAGCTTTGTTCAGGTATTTTCCCTTGTCATTATAGTTGTGCTTTTAAGGTTGGAGTAATGTTTCGGCAGAATTTCATCTGCCATCATCAGGCTTGTTTACTGTGTTCGTCTAGAGCACAATATTTTTCGGAGATTTTCACGGGTACAGGTAATGCAGGTCTTGGCGTGTTCAGGTCTTTTCCCGTGTAAGATTATCTTACATGGGAAAAGACCCGAACATGCCAAGACCTGCATGTATGTGTGTGTGTGTGTGTGTGTGTGTATGTGTATATGTACATGTACATGTATATGTATATATAAAAAGACTGGGTCTTATTTTGCGGGAAACATGGTACACGGAATGGCCTGAAGAAAAGAAAATCAACCATCTCTCTACTTCCAATTGACAATCCTGATTCTACTGGCTATTTCACTGGTGACCGTGCCTTCAAATTGTTGATGGTAAACACCAGTCTGCTTATTGTAAGAACTTACTTCTTCTTGTTGGCGGATGAACAGAATTGGTGGACAAATTGGCAGTCTTGGTATAACATATAGAAGCTTGATTATTAATTTGCATAAGGTCCCAGGAACATACTACACTTGTGCAGTGGGTGTTACAAGGGATTATCAGTATATTTTAATATGGAATTTAAAGTGCTGGTTTTAACTTACAATTCTTATCCAACCATCTAATATGTCTAATATGCATAATATCCAACTATCCAACTGTCTAATATGCATAACCAGAAGAAAAAACTGCTGACGGTCTGGGAGTTGCAGTCCAGAAGTCTTAAAGTTGCTAAGGTAGGACTCCTTGCCTTAATGTTAGACTTTCCCTAGTGCTGAATGCTGTATAGAAGTCAGTTGAGAGCTCTCCTATAGTTTCTTTACAGATTAAAGGAATTACATTATCATATAAACATCATACCTCAATCTTCCCATATACAAACACATATTTATGGGTGTTTCAGTTGTTTTAAAATGGATGCTGCTGATTTTATTTCTATTAATTATTATCTTGACCGTCTTACTATTTTGGATTATGTTGTGTACTGCCAGCAATCTTAAAACTGCAGCAGCATTGAAATTAATCACCTAACCAATTAATCAATAGAAAGAAGTTGGTATACTTTCAGTATGAAGGGAAAAATGAATACAATCCTGCACAAAACATCTGGTTTGTTTGCATATTTATAAGGCAAAGTACTTTACCATTTTTCTTAGCACTTAATTAAATGAAAATATTACATTAGTGTAGCACAGCAATTTTAGTTCTGATAACTTAAGATATAATAGCCTCCCCCTAAAAATGAGGGGCAACATTTGGAATGGGTGTTAATGTTTCAGTAAAATTAAGCATCATTCACAGTTTATACTAAACAACTATTATATGAATTTAACAGACTAAATTATTCACACATCAGTATATTTTTCCTTTCCAAATGTATTTGCATGGTTTATAAGAAGTATCTATTTATAAGTAAAACATTGCTTTCACTTTGAGTAACACAATGAGAGGACTATAAATCAGCTCACCAGATAACAGCATGTTAAACCTGACAATGGCAAAAATTATCAATATATCACAGCCACAAAGAGGCACTTACGGGATGAAATAGATCTTTAAGCGTGTTGTTGTTATTTCTTATATAAGAACCTCTCAAATTTTGTGATGGACTGAGCTCCACCATAAATCTTAGCAACCTTCAATAATGACCTCTGAATATGTGTTTTAGAAAAGATTCACAATGCACAATCACATGTTTAGATAAAAATGCACAATTTTCAATGTAATTTTATAATCCAGAAAACATCAACCTTTGATTGTTCTTATCTTCTTTGCATAGATAAGATGCAGGCTGTTTCTATAACCCATTACCAAATAACAGTTGATTATTAACACAGAAAAGTAGAATAACAAGTTCTGTTTCTACCACAAACAGCACAATAGATCATAAAAACAATAGAGAGCCTACAACTATCAATTCTTGAAAAGTCAAAATATTGCACAATACATATAAACTATTCCTAACCCTATATATAAATTAACTCCAACCTTACATTGCTGTGAACAAAATTTTAAAAAAGCTTTCTTTTTAAGTATAACTTTCTATGTCCTTAAAAATCAACTGCAGCTTAATTAAATTATAATCCAACTTCTTTGTGCAGCTACTGGTAGTTAAAAAGGGCAATAACTAAATACCCAGAGAGTAAATTGTCCTTGAAATAATGTTTGATCATCACAGAAAAGCAAATGTCCTGAATGACATTCCATTAAATCTGACCATGTATGAAAAATGGATACATCAACGATACACACTGTCTCTCATGTATGTAAATGTAATCAGCATAACAAAGGAACAATGAGAAGAATGTAGGCTTTAGCCTTACCAGAAGGCCAAATCACATTTTAAGCAAAACCTCTTTGACAACTGAAGTTAAATTGTATACAGATCCGCAAACATTTCAATAAAGTTTAAGTTGTAAAATTGTTTAAGAAGTAATTTCATCATTACTGATACAATTAAAATTACAGATTGCTCTGTGTGTTTGTACAGTGTTTGTTCAGTGTGTGTGTGTGTGTGTGTTGGATAAATCCACACCAGCTTCTGCATTTAGGGTAGATTTAGGAATACCTCTAATGCAACTAAAGTATTTAATTGCTAGTTCTTGCTTATATTATAAAATCTTTGAAGGGCAAATCTTCAAAAGCAGGGGTGTCAAATTGGATTTCTTAGAGGGCCAGTTCAGCATTGTAGTTGTTCCTCCATGGGCCGGGCCAGGGGGAAATGGGATAGATGTCCTCCTGCAGCACCCTGCTGGACAAAACAGGGCATGGGGGTTGCAGATGGCCCTCCAGGCACCCCATTTTTAGCCTGGATGGCCTACTGCAGCACCCTGAGGCACTATGGGCTGCTCCTTTGCTATTTCCCAGAAAGCCCCATAGGCCAGATCTAAGCACTTCTTGGGCTGGATTTGGCCCACGAGCCTTGAGTTTCACAGCCCTGTTTAAAAGGGTTTTCTCACAGGTTGGCTGTTGAAATTCAAAAAAAAAAAATTTTTTTTACAATGGTTCCAGTTTCTTTCCCAGTTCAAACATAGAAATAAAATAACGTTTCAAACAAATTCGGATAATACTGCTGTAGAAAGTTAGCACCTACAGAAACAGTAGTAAAAAAAATATTGAATCCCACCACTGTATCTCACTCGCCACTCCATGTGTTCAGCTGTACCAGGACCGTGTGCTTAATGGTTCTGCATTATTAAACCATCCTTCCCAGCAGTCTCAATGTTTCCAGTGTCTTTCTCCTCACTTGGAACTGAACCTAGATAGACATTTCTTTCAACACTGCCCAAAATGGCCTAGCATTTCTTGAATGTGCTAAGTCCTTGAAATGACTGGCAGAACATATATATCAGTTATCCAGATTTACAAAAAACATTTAGAATTAGCATATCTCAAAGCATCTTATTCTGGCAATAGCAACTCAGTTCTAAGGCAAGGTACAATAAGTTTCATGGAATTCCTTTTGCAGAAAAACAGTGTAGGACAGAATGAGATGGATATATGAACATATGATTGTAGGCATAATATAATATGAATACAGAGGGTTTGTGTTTTTCATACTGCTATTTATAGTTTCTTGATATGGATAAATGACTAATCAATGCAATAATTTTGTTATTGATACAAGAAACTCTAAGCAACTGAATCTTGAAAATACAATGTAAATGCAATTTGTAACTGCATTAAAATTGCCAAGAAAAGATCTATAATTTTCTGGAATCAATGACTACCAGAAATGTTGACATTTCTGCCATTCAAATCTCTTCACAAAAACACATACAGAGTTCCGTGCTCCCATTTAGAAAATAGAAAAACAGGATAAACTGGTGAAGGATTCAAGGATTATTCATTCTTAAGAAATCATGGCATGTTCCACTTTCCTTAGAAGCTGCATAAAAGAATATGAATTGCTCTTCCCAGTATAGTATCTTTATCTGTTGCTGGAATTGTGAAGAATAAGTATTTTGTTGCTAAGTAATATCTCTCAGAAAGGGAAAGAGAATCTTTGAAAATAGCACCTCAAATCTGTAAGAAAAAACCTACACAGTCACCCACTCATGTAGGACTAATTGGCTTTTTAAAGGCTATCATATAAATTGTGATGGATTGTGTTAATGAAACATCAGGAAATTGGTTGAAAATAAACCCCATTCTGCTCTGATGAATCTAACATGCTTCTGATAGCCTTTGCTAATATATTAATTAATATGCAGCTCTTGTAATCTACTTCCTTGATCATTTTTATTTGCAGTTCTTTGGCAGGTATAAAGCTACTTATCTAGCTATACCAAGCCTGAAATATTTCATCTTTCTTACATATAACTCCAGAGGCCTCCCTCTCTTTACTAACAATCAAACAATGCAATTTGTTAGCAGGTGTTGCCTGCTAAATCGTGGCTCTTTTATCTGAAGCTAGGCTTTACTGATAGTGCTGTGGTTGTAAAACATTTTTTTTATTTAACAATGTTTAATTTTTTTCCAAGTATTTTTCAGTAATACAAAGAAAGTAGAAATGAATAATATATTTTTTCATAAAAATGTAATCAGCATATTCTAAAATACGTTTTAAATAATTATTTTAAAATAAGTATGCTATCATTACATTACTTGAGCTCATACTGTCTAAAATGAAATTTTACTGTCCAAACTTTTATATTAATACATAAATATAAATATTATCTAACAGGCATGTATTATAAAGTAGAATATTCCATTTATAAATATAATATCTGTCAAGGTTCCGACTGACGAATCCAGCCAAAACAAGCACGGCCAAGATGATCCAACCTCTTAATGCAAAACTTTATTGAGTACATGATTTTGGCACAGATGAGGGCAAAACCAGATCAAACCATTTCCTGTGCAAGCCCACATAGTTAAAGTCCCTACCCCTATTAGACCAGGTCATGTTGTCCAATGGAGTCTCCAGGTACTGTTGTGACTCTAGTAAAGACCTGCTGAAGTGTCCTTGATTCTCATGGTTGGCATCTTGATGTTTGGAAGCTACATTGTATCTACCCATTTCCTCCCCCCCATACTTCGTTGGCAAGCTGAGAAGCAATAATAGTTGCAACAGCAAAAGCACCCTTTGGAGCTTGACAATATAGAAGCTGTTGTAACTAAAAGCACATCTGAATTAGTTTAGTTTAGTTTACTGTTATTGTCACTGCACCTCGTAAAATGAAATCAAACACCTCTTCAATGCACATCATGACCATGACCATGAAAATAAACACAAACACACATTCTTCACACATTGAGCCGAAAACCCCCAACACCACACCAACACTGCACCATACAGCAGAATTCAAAAGAGCTACTGCCCTGGGATAAAAGCTGTTTTTCAGCCTATCTGTCCTTGTTTTTATTATTCTGTACCGTCTGCCAAATGGCAATAGTTCAAAAAAAAAAAGGGGTGAATCTTTCAGGATATTTTGAACTTTCTTAAGGTAGCAGGAGCTGGGCATGATCTTCTGGGCAATGACATTAATCCTCTGGAGTGCTTTCTTATCTGCCACAGTGCAATTGGCAAACCATACAGAGGTGCAGTATGTTAAAATGCTCTCTATGGTGCAGCGGTAAAAGGTCCCCAGAAGTTTTTCATTCAGTTGTTGTTTTCTGAGAAGTCTCAGGTAGTATAATCTCTGCTGGGCCCTTTTGACCAGGGCTGCAATGTGGGCACCGCAGATCAGGTCCTCTTTTAGGGTAACATCCAGAAACTTAAAACTGGCCACTTGCTCCACTCGGTCTCCATTGATAAGCAAGGGCTGGATGTCTGAACTGTTCCTTCTATAATCGACTATAAGCTCCTTGGTCTTACTGGTGTTGAGGACCAAGTTATTGTTTCCACACCATGAAAGCAACCGAATAGGTAACAATCAATAAAATGGCAACCATCATAATAACTGCATGTGTAAAGTTATCCTCATCTTTGTCCTCCTCCTCCATCTCTTTCCCTCCCTAGTGTAGGAGATGACCAGGCTGAAGCCAAGCGAAGGGTCAAATGCATAATCAATCTTGAGTGCCTTTGTGCTCACAAGAGATCTAAGTCCAGCCCACCTTGAATTCCATTGACTCTTATCTACCGCCAATTTACTTTGACCTTTAATAGTCCAGATTCTTGTAGAGTAGGAATCCCCAATTACCAGACAGTGGCCCACTACCAGGTTATGGCCTATTCAGTAACGGCCACACAAGGGGTAGGCCAGCATGCATATGCACACGCAGCTTGAATCACGAGTGGTGGGCTGGCGCACACAAATGCATAGCTTAAATTGCATGAGTGGCAGATTGGCACGCACATGCATGAATGCACAACTCAACTAGTTGAGCTGTTTTGTGCATGTGAACTGGCCTGCCACTTGTGCGGCCCAGTTCCCCTGTCCCCTGTCTCACCATATGGGCCACCAAGCCACAAAGATTGGATACCGGTGCTGTAAAGAGCTTAAACTTGCAAAAAAACTATATATTCATTTGAACTGCCTGGATTTCCTGATTTCCCCTGCACTTGACACATACTTTGAACAATTCAAGGTAGTATAGGATGGCTCCTGGCTCTTATTTCACAGAGAACAATACTGTTATTATTACAGTTGCACAGCTTGGGCCAAGACAGTGTAAATGTGCTGTTCCCTCAAGATAACACAACACACAACCATTAATGTCTAAACTGCTGGCAACAAAAGTAAGTACACCTCTAAGTGATAATGTCCAAATGGGAGCCAAAGTGTCAATATTTTGTGTGGCCACCATTATTTTCCAGCACTGCCTTAACCCTCTTGGGCACAGAGTTCACCAGAGCTTCACAAGTTGCCACTGGAGTCCTCTTCCACTCCTCCATGACGTCATGGAGCTGATGGATGTTAGAGACCCTGCACACCTCCATCTTCCATTTCGGGATGTCCCACAGATGCTCAATAGGGTTTAGGCCTGGAGACATACTTGGCCAGTCCATCACCTTTACCCTCAGCTTCTTTGCAAGGCAGTGGTCATTCTGGAGCTGTTTGGGGTCGTTATCAAGTTGGAATATTGCCCTGCGGCCCAGTCTCTGAAGGGAGTGGATCATGCTCTGCTTCAGTATGTCACAGTCCATGTTGGCATTCATGGTTCCCTTCAATGAACTGTAACTCCCCAGTGCTGGCAGCACTCATGCAGCCCCAGACCATGACATTCCCATCCCCATGCTTGATTGTAGGCAAGACACATTTGTCTCTGTACTCACCTGGTTGCCACCACACATGCTTGACACCCTCTGAACCAAATAAAGTTTGTCTTGGTTTCAGTGGACCAAGCGGCTCCAGAAATCCATGTCCTTAATCTGCTTGTCAGCAGATTGTTTGCAGTCTTTCTTGTGCATCATTTTAGAAGAGGCTTCCTTCTGGGATGACAGTCCTGCAGACCAATTTGATGCAGCGTGCTGCATGTGGTCTGAGCACTGACAGGTTGACCCCCCCCCCCCCCACTCCTTCAACCTCTGCAGCAATGCTGGCAGCACTCATACGTCTATTTCCCAAAGCCAACCTCTGAATATGACACTGACCACGGGCACTCAACTTCTTTGATCGACTATGGCGAGGCCTGTTCTGACTGGAACCTGTCCTGTTAAACCACTGTATGGTCTTGGCCACAGTGCTGCAGCTCAGTTTCAGGGTCTTGGCAGTCTTCTTATAGCCTAGGCCATCTTTATGTAGAGCAACAATTCATTTTTTCAGATCCTCAGAGAAATCATTGCCATGAGGTGCCATGTTGAACTTCCAGTGACCAGTATGAGAGAGCGAGAGAGATAACACCAAATTTAACATACCTGCTCCCCCTTCACATTGAGACCTTGTAACACTATGGAGACACATGACACCAGGAAGGGAAAATGCCTACCTGCACCCCATTTAGACATTCACTTAGGGTGTACTCACTTTTGTTGCCAGGGGTTTAGACATTAATGGTTGTGTGTTGTGTTATTTTGAAAGGTAGCACATTTACACTGTTATACAAGCTGTATACTTATTACTTTACATTGTATCCAAGTTTCATTTCTTCAGTGTTGTCACATGAAAAGATATACTTAAATATTTACAAAATGTGAGGGGGTATACTCACTTCTGTGAGATACTGTATATTTACGACAGTTGCAGTACAGCCAAAGGAAAAGCCAGATTCAGTTTACAACTGTGTTACTAACTTATAGTAAGTGCAGTGATTATTTAACAACTGGTGGCAAAAAAAGGTTGTAGAATGGGGCAAAACTCACTTTACAACTTTTGCTTAGCAATTGAAATTTTGCACCCAAATGCGCTTGTAAATCAAGACCTATCTGTACTGTATAACTGGATTCTTCTCAGTTCACTGCATGCACTAATATTTTCCCTTCTTGTTTTAAATGCACCCCTCTCCTCAAGGACCTTCCTGTTTCAATTGACATTATTAAACAACTGCTGTAGATTTTAAGACACACAGAGAGAATACGGCATTGAAGGATTTTGCATAATACTGTGAAATCCTAGAGAAATAAAAAGGAGAGTCTTGGATTTCTGCAGCTGGCTGGGCATGTTGCTGACAATATTACATGACTGGCACAATAGGAAAACATTTGTAATTGGACACAGGTTTGAAATAATGTGTTCCAGAAAGAGAAAAAAGGTTTAAGGCATAATAGCCTGCATCTACAAAACACTTTGGAGTATAAAATTTCAATGCAAACGGGCTACTGATTATTATCAAAAATCTTTGGCAAAGGTGGTCTTTGCCAATTTTATGCTCTCCATATCTCCTGGACAACTCTAATATTCGCTAAACAAATTGGCTGAAAGATTACAGGAAGTTCTTTGGCATATCTGGAGGGCACTAGCCTGGAAAAGACTGGAGGAAGTGATAGATCTGCTACTTCTATCACCTTTTCCAGTTGTGGCTTAAAATGGCCAGTAAACTTTAAAGGGGTTAATCTGAATTCTGGCATGGATAATTGGCAAATTGCAACTGCATTAAGATTCACCAGGAAAAATGTAAACATTGCACTACAAATAGATGATGCTTTAAAACTTGATGGCTGAAACCTTGAAATACTTCTTTTTATTCATACAGGTAGTTCTCGACTTACAATCACAATTGAGCCCAACATTTCTGTTGCTAAGCAAGCTAGTTGGTAAGTGAGTTTTGCTCCATTTTATGACCTTTCTTGCCACAGTTAAGTGGATCACTGTAGTTGTTTAGTAACATGGTTGTTAAGTGAATCTCGCTTCCCCATAGACTTTGCTTGTCAGAAGCAAGGGGATCTCCATAAAAGGGGATCACATAACTTTGGGACACTGCAACCATTTTAAATACATGCCAGTTGCCAAACATCTGAATTTTGATCATGTGATCATGACAATGCTGCAATGGTCATAAATGTGAAAAATACTCATAAGTCATTTTTTTCAGTGATGTCACTTTGATCAGTCATTAAATGAATTGTTTCAGTCAAGGATTCTTGACTGAATATGATTTTATAGACATTATTGCCAATGCATGCTGAATAATTAAGAAAATCAAAGAATACCAAAATGTAGTAATTAATTATAAAAAAGCTTTCAAATTATATGATCACATCAAGCTGTGGAATATGCTTGGAAAAGTGAGAATCTCTGAACATCTTTTCATCCCAGATGAAATCTATTCACAAGTCAGGAAGCTACAATCAAAAGGCTGTATACAATTCCCTTATTTATTCAAAACTGTATGCCTTCCTTTTACTTATTCAACCTGTATGCTGAATATATATGAGAGAAGCTGGATTGGAAGATGAGCAATGGTTTTAAAATATCAATAATAAGGAAGCATCAATAACTTGTGCTATACTGACAAAGCTATTTTGATAGCTGAAAATATAAATGATCTGCAAGCTCTTGTAATGAAAGCCAACGCTCACAATGAGAAAATGGGATTAAGTTTATTTAAAAGAAACCAAACTAATGACCACAGCAATCCACTTTAGAATTGACAGCAGATACTCCCTTTTAGAATGTATTATAAACAATAAAGGAATCATCACACAACCAATACACTGCAGACTAACGCTAGAGTAGCCATGAAGGCCTTGTAAAAATTTAAGATGCCAGGATATCTCTATACCTGATACAAAGTTCAGAAACAGATAATGGTTTGCCTGTATAAAAGCGTAATCTGGACTTCGAAGTCACAGCACAGAAAATACAACTGATACTTTTGAACTTTGAAACTAGAGAAGATTTCAGAGAATATTATGGGTGGCCACTCCAGGATTTCACTGAAGGCACATATGGCCAGGCTTATATTATCATAGTTCACATACATTATGTGAAAGCCCTACTCTCTGGAAAAGTCCATAGCACTAGGAAAGAAAGAGAAGAAGAGAACAAGCAGAAATAAGTTGAATGGACTCAATTATAACAGCAATGAGTATACAGTTGGAAGATCTGAAGGACCAGGATGGTGATAAATCATCCTTGAGTAAATCTGTCTATGTGGTTCTTAAGAGTCAACATTGATTTGATGACATATAATCTCTTTTTCTCTTATCCATCCATCCACTTCAATTTCCTTAGAATTGTTGTAAAAAAAAATCAAACTCATTTCTAATGCTTTTGGCCACTTAATATTTACATAATACATTAATGAATAGTTTCCAATCTATTCCCTCTCTGTGAACTATAAAATGAACTCCCCGGCTACCATCATAGGAAATGCACACTGTTTCAACAATTTTATAGATGCTGCATCATAACCAGAATTGCACAATATTGCATTGCTCTACTTTTTTCTACAATTAAATTGTTTATTCATGAAATTGATCCCACTTCATATTTTAAAATATTTACAGGATGCTGAGGAAGAGAACAGTTTATTCCACTTGGCCAGCCTATAATCCCAGGAAAGCAGAAATCATTCATGCATATAACTGCCTTCATAGATTTCAAGATTCAAACGCAAGACCCCAAACTTTAAACTGCATCCTTGTTAAATAACCTTGTTATTTAACTTAAAAAAACTCTTCTATAATATAAAATCACAGTCCCACTTCTATCTGTGACAGTGCTCTGCCCTATTTGCATGGTCATTTTGCTCACTGCAGTCTCCTCCACAAAAATAATAAAAATGAGAACCATAGTGTTAGCCACCTCACTGCAAACTATATCTTACAAAGCATAGTGACCAGGCCTGGTGCAAATCACTTTGTAGTACCCAGTTAGTGGATCCTTTCATGTATTCTTCAAATACTGCACAGCAATCATGTAGACCTACAAAGGATAGCTTCTTCTGATGGGGGGCCCATTCCCTCCGCAACATGTATTTTCTGTTTCTGGTGGCTACACTTCTGGCCATCCCAGAAGATCTCTCGAAGGACACTTTCATCTTTCACCCAAAGAGCATAACCAGCAATTGCTGGTAGGAAAGGTGGAAACTGATCAGGGAGAGATTTAACCTAGAAATAAAGATAAATTTTCTGACAGTGAGAACAATTAACCAATGGAACAGCTTGCTTTAGAAGTTGTGGAAGCTTAATCACTGGAAGCTTTCAAGAAGAGACTGGACTTCCATCTGTCAGAAATAGTGTAGGGTCTCCTGCTTGGGCAGGGAGCTGGATTAGATAATCTACAAGGTCCCTTCCAACTCTGTCATTTTGTTATTTATTACAATTATTTAGGAACAATTTTGAGCCTGAAAAAAGGGATATGAATAATCACAATAAAAATAAATAAATAATAATAATAATAAGTCTTTATTGATAGCCCTTGGGCCATATCAAAGTGCAAAGTTCCAGCAACAATTTGTTACTAAAATTTAATAAAAGCAATTCAAGATGAAATTTGATAAAATACTATTTAAAATGGAACTTGATAAAATACAATTTAAAATGGAATCTAGACAAAATATGATTTAAGATGAAATAGTAATAAAATACAATCCAAAATAAAACTGTAATAATGTACAATAATTTAAGATATAGATAAAATATAATAACATTATATTTCGGAGTCACCCTTGCAATCTACCCCAATCAATCCCACAGATGCAGATCTCAACCAAATCATTTTGTTTAAATACCGTGCTACTTTAAACGTTATTTTTAAGTTCTGGCAGGACATAAGGTAAGTTATTTTGATATGGGTACCCCAATGGGTCATTCGTCTGATATACAGACCAAGATACCTGTCTCTCATCCTCTTATAGAGGCAACAGTCAAATAGGATGTGAGCCAGGTCCTCTACCTCTGCCGCTCCACAAATTCAGAGACATTCATTGTATGGTATTGCATGAAATCTCCCGTATCTAACCACACAATAAATAAATAAATGTCACAATAAACCTACAACAAGACCACAACCAAATAGTACAATAAAACATAGTAAATAGTAAAATAAATAGTAAAATAAAACTTCCATTGATATAAGATTTTTTAAAAAGGTATTTAAAAGTTAAAAGTACAACTAAAGCCAAATTCCAAAGCAAACTGCCACAGGCTAAACTAATAGATCTTAAATATTATGATGCCTGACATCTTCAAGTAACAATTGTTTCTTTTTAAAAAACATGAATTTGAAAGCCTATATTTTGTGGCTTTGAATTTGTTCTAAATGCAACCACATTTTAGGACTTTATAAGCTCCTAATATGTACTCTTCATCCATTTGTAATCAAATAAAACTTTGTATTGTTAAGCCTAAACCGTGATTATTCAATATGCTTTGTACTCTGTTGATAAATATAGTGCTTCTTGATTCCTTATATACCAGCAAAAAGAAAAAGCAAAACAAATAGTACTGATTTTACTGCTATATTGAGTTTCTCTGTACTTAAAAGAAAAATCTTTCAAGTAGGTAACATGAACATTAGAGGGTACAGAGTACAAGTATGCAATTATTGAAAATATATTGTTATCGATGGTTCCTATTCATTAAACATGATTTAATAACTTCACCCTCTCTTTACAAGCTGAATAGAAATGTTAAGTCCCTGAAACTACAATGAATCATCATTAGGGTTCATGGAATGGCGCCTTTTGTGGCAGGATAAATCAAGTCAATTTATTAGAATAATATGAATCTTCTCTGAAATGTAGGTTTTCTAAAAATATTCTCAATTTAAGTTTATAAGAATGATAAAATGTATTATCTTCTATGGAATCAAATCAAAACTTTAATAAACTTAGTAAGGATTCATTATGGATTGCTAGTTCATTTAATACTGCATTAAACTGGATCTATTTGTAGACAATGAATTGGTAAATCTCAATAATGTACAAATACAAATGTGAAGATATCTATCACACAAGTTTGGTTTCAAAGGATTGGGATCAAAACTTATTATTATTATTGTAGTTTCCTTTCAGGGCCGTGAAGTTTAGACTATTGTCTACAATATTTGACAAGAAAATAGACAGTCAGTTGTCTCTTATGTCTATGGAGATTATCAATTATCAAGGTCATGGTTGTCCCAAAGAGTTGTCTCAAGAGGCAACTAGTCTTTCTGATTTTTTTAAAGACGTTCGCTTCTTATCCAAGAAGCTCATCCCTGAGCTGAAGAAGTTTCTTGGATAAGAAGTGAAACATCTTCAAAGAAAAAAACAGGAAGTCCAGTTGCCTCTTGAAAAAGCACCTTTGTCTCTTATAGGTGTCACTTATACAGATTGCAATCTTAAAACAAATTCATGTCTCAAGTAGGATCTTCCTAAGCATAACAAGCAAAATTACTCAAGCCAGATGTGATTAAAAAAAGGCAATGAGGAGGTGATAAAGCTCTGTTATTGTCTCTGATGTTTATTTTCTTTATACTGATTCAACACTCCTATGTGTTTTGCACAACTTAAACAGTGTTTCTTCTAAATGAGAAGTAATTCTATGTCATCTTCTGATCTGCTCAGAATCTTATTATCTTTCTTTTTTTAAAGTAATTTGAACAATCTCTGAACAATCGTATCTCCTTCACCACTGTTTTGCATGTGACAACTTAAAGTTAGAAAGGAATTTTTACCTTGGGTTGTTTCTTTTTAAATATATAAAGGATGATTATAATTATAGCCCTTGAGATTGAGCTCATTCATTATGGAGAGGGGACTGATTTCCTTAGTCTCAAGATTCAGAGCCGGGAACTGACACTATAGAATTTATCTTCATCAGTTCTTGTTTTTTATCCTTTTTATTTGACAATAAAATGTGTAAGATCTAGTATCCCTATTTATTTCACTCACATGGGTTAAGAGTGAGAAAGCCAAACAAACAAAGGGACAAGTAATGATAGCAAGGACTAGTAAACTGCTACATCAAGGCAGGAAGTACAGCGAGAGTGTCTCAATTGAAAGAGTAAAACCAATCAAAACAGGTAAACCGTACTTATTTTTACATAAGCTAGACTTGCTTACATGATTCAAGAATTGCTCTTGTCTTCAAGTCACACCAAAATTTTGCTGCTGAATTTGGTAATATCTGATGGGTACATAATAGGAGCATCAAGATTTCATATAGACCAGGGATACTTTATCCCAGATTATCCCCCCTCTCTATCACTCCTGACCACACAAAGGGGATGACTGAATGTTTATCCATAAAATCAACATTATACATATTTTAAAAATCTACACATAATAAACTAGCATACTAGGCTTCTGCCAAAATTTTTCTTTATATATACGGAAATAATTCATAAATATGGAGGTCTCAGATCATACTATTCTAGGCAAGCTAGGATCTCGAATCTGGAAGGATCTATTTCATTAAAGGCATGAAATATTGCTTGAAAATGGCGACTTTATCCAATATAAACCATGTTTGCAGGGTGTTATCTGCTGGGATCAAAAAAGCTTAGGTTTAAAGCTTAGACATTCCATAGACATCACCTTTGTTGCTAACCAGGCTATATGTCCCATCTTGTTTAAAATAGTCTTTTACTTTAATAAATTGTCAGTTGGCATGCCGTAACATACAGTATCAATCTTAATCCATCAACCTATTGATTTAAAGCAATGCCTTTTTCACAAAAATTCCATTAAGAAAAGAGCGTCATAGGACTGTTGATTGTTTGATTAATGGATACTTTTGATGTGGACATGCTCCATATATAATCCGAGTATATACTTTTGATGTGGACATGCTCCATATACAATCCGAATATATCCCCAGCAAAAAGTCACTTGTCTACAATTCAAGACTCTACTCTGCAAATGATCTCAAAAAGACAGTTTAGAGAGTGGAAACCTGCCTGTAAATTTTGTACATAACCAAGAACAAAGACATAAAGGTAGACACTCATCAAGTGAGTGTCGGTGGTCTACAAATACATCTGCATATTCAGCAAGGATGTTTGTACTAAGGAACCTTTGTACATGCAACAATGATGGTCAGGATAAAAGCTCATAGGAGGAAAACAAAAAATACATTTTATTTTATGAAGCCACTGGTAGAAAAAAGCAAATTGTTCATCTGTCTAGAGAATTTCTTCAATAAATCTGCAATTACAATAAATAAATTGCAGTTAGATATGGAGAAGATGTACATAACCTTTATCTCCTCACCAAGCTTCATTAAAAATGCCCACCAAATTATACATTTTAATGCGACAAATGAAAAAACTATTTAAAAAACCTGGGAAATAATTTTACAAACGGATATTAACCATTAAACGGATACACCTTTAAATGTTAAATTAAATCAAGCTTATTTCTTTTGTCCTGGCCCCACCATTTATTTTTCAAAACTGGGCCCATTTTTTGAATTCATTTCCAGCATGTTAGTCAATGGAAAAGTATGGCTTTTGACGTGAAAAAGATTTGGGAATATGATCTGAACTACTTGGTTACATTTTAATTGAGACATTCTTTTCTGTAAGGTTAAAATCTTTAGCTTGTATCAGCTTTGTGAAATCAACCTCTTTCTAAAGTAGTTACAAACAGTTTCTAGGTAAAGCATTTGCAAAGCAGAATGGGACAGTTTGCCAGAGTCAATTCGCCACATTCAATTCACTGTGGCCAATTCACTGCGGCCAACTCACCAGGGCAACTCACTGTGGGACAATTCAACAATTCAATTTAATTATTTAAAATAATTTAAAAAAATATTTTAATTTTTGTCATTCACATTTTATTTCATCTCTTCTTTGGCATCCTTTCCTTAATGATTCTATTGGGTTATTTCTTCAATATTAGTGTAACTCTTGACCCGTGATGAGTTGTCCTGTGGTGAGTTGGCCATGGCGAGTTGGCCACAGTGAACTAGCCATGGCGAGTTGGCCACAGTGAACTGGCCATGGCAAGTTGGCTGTGGTGAGTTGTCATAATCCTTTATAAAGTGTGGTGGTGGTCAAAGAAGCAGCATCAACACAAGCAAAAGACAAGGGGGGACAGCAAAGAGAAAAAGCATAAAAGCAGAATGGAAAAAAATTCAGAATTATTGTACAAATACAGCAATGAGGCAAAGGATGTAAACAAACATAAAAGCTTTTTTAGTAACACTGCAATGGCATGAAGAGGAAGAAAGTTATAAATATAAATACCTATATATAAACACAAGGGTGGTTCAGTGTTCACTATATTTCCTAATGCGACCTGACAGTTAGACTGATGGGGCTTCTGATTCAAAGCAGATTTAAGATTTAATTCAACTTTAAACACGATTGACCTAAAATAAAATAGTTAAGAGGTCGCTACTTGCTGAAAATATCTGAATTCTGCATGTTGCCATTATTAGATCCAAAAAAACAAGTACAGCAGTTCTTAACATTTCTTTTAAACATCTGTAACATTTCTTTTTAAAAATCCTTCTATTACTGATACAAAGGTTACCCATACTAAATGTTATTTTATTTTATTTAACAGACCTAAATAATCCTATTTTAAGCACAACTTTGGCAGTTCACAAACAATCAAACCAACAACTATAAAAACATAAACTATAAAATAATAATATTTTTTTTTAAATAACCAGTCATCTCCTTGAGATGCCTGCAAGCAGCTTGAAATGTCATCATTCTATCCCAGCACCTAGATAAAATGCGAAGACTAAAATACGAGGATTAAAATGCCATCACTTGAGACTTTCAAGAAGAGATTGGACTGCCATTTGTCAGAAATGGTGTAGGGTCTCCTGCTTGGACAGGGGGTTTGACGAGATGAACTACAAGGTCCCTTCCAACTCTGATAATCTGTTATCTTCTGAAAGGCTAAAAAAGAGTCTGCAAAATTTCCATGGAGGGGAAATATTCCATAAGGTGGTGACAGCCAGGGAAAAGGCAGTTCCGAAGACCCATTAGATTTCAGAGAAAGGAGCCAAAATGTTGTACACTTGAGCAAGTTCATAGCCAGAAATAGGGCAATTACTGACATACATTCTCCTCCATAATATTTTTATGTGCAAATATCAAAACTCGTTGGTAGTTTTTTTTAAAAAAATTATTTTTTTTGCCATCTGTCTAGTTTACCATGCTGTGAACACAGCAGGTGCTGCATGTTTAGCAGAAGAGTTTGTGGTTTTCATTTCCTTGAGAAGTTGTCTTCAACAAATGACAACAAAAGAAATGCGAAGCTGGTGAAACAACATTAAAATAACAATAAATCCACAAAACAAAAATAAAAACATCTGGAAAAGTAATTTCTAACATGCTGTTTACTGTCTTTTCCTCTAGTGATGAGAAATTAATTCATACATTTCATTTTTTTTATTGCTCATGGTATACTTCAGAATTGATTGGCTGACAGGGAACTTTTTGTGTAAAACAGAAAAAAATGAACTTATGATCTACAGTTTTGATTTGACAGGATAGATTATAAAGGAAGACAGTTGTGCTATAATCATAGAGCAAGATATAATTGTAGCTAGAACTGCTGTGAAACAATATTAGCTTTTTATTATTTATTTATTTTTACTGTATACTATTTGTATAAGATTTTTCCTTTTTAATATGTGTATATGTGTATTGTGTGTGTAATTGAAATTAGTACTGTATAAACAGCATTCTACCTTCCTGTTGGTTACTTTTTTGTCACTTAGCTGTGGTGTTAGTTCTTTAATTCCAATGCATAATCAGGTTTACTACAAAAAGTTCTATTTCTGCAAGAACTTTTACTCTTTTTATGGTGGTTACTTCCGCAGTTTAAACAACAGTACTTTTAAATATCCAAATGGTTTCTAAAAATGTTGACCTGAATACATGAACCATCAACCACCACACCAGACATTCCAACACATCAGAAATGAATTAATAAGAAAAATATGCAAGTATTGTGTGTAGCTTCTCATAATCTCAACAAGCAGTAAATCTGTACAAGGGAGAAATGGCCTTAGAAAGCTTCCATTCCTTATTTTAGATTCGGAATATAAAAACATGTATTTAGATTTAAATATCTCAAGGTAGTTAGGTGTTAAATACTATAATATTTTGTATTGTAATATAAGATTATAGATTTCAGAACACTAGTCTTTTAATTCAACCCAGACTAGTCATATCACTGTCTTGGTGGGAGGTCAAAATCAGTAAGTTGATGGATGTCTCCTCCTAAGGATCTGGGATAGTTTTATAATACTACTGGTATATGAAATATTTAAATCTAAATACATGTTTTTATATTCCTAATCTAAAATAAGGAATGGAAGCTTTCTTAGGCCATTTCTCCCTTGTACAAATTTACTGCTTGTTGAGATTATGAAGGCACTGTTGAATATAACCAGGTGTGGGCTTCAAACATTTTAACAAAGGGTTCTCTGCCCGGTTGCTGGATTGGCATGGCTATGGTGGGCATGACCTAGTTGGCCTCCTGCACCACAACTGGGGGGGTGGGGTTGTTTTTGCTGTCCCCAGGCTCTGAAGGCTTTACTTTGGATACCCAGCAGCCAGCCATGAATATAACAATGTAGATTTAGTAACATGGCTAATGTTAAGAAGATGATAGATGTTCACACACACAAAAGGGGCGGGTCTTGCACTTAGACACCCCTTTCTCATCCAGTCTTGATACTTTTCTCTGGACGGTTTATTCATGTCCTTACTGGCATTCAGTATTTTCAATAAATAATGTATATAGTTTTTCTTTTTTCAAATATTTACATCCTATCAAACCAACTAAATCTATTACTTATGAATATTTATAAATACATGTATGCACACATATACAATTTGTGCAAACAGTATATGCATTTGTTTCAAATAAAACCATGTTCCCTTCCATAAATATCGGTTTGATCTAGAAGAACTAAGGGTCCTCCCTGTTCTCAAAGAATCATAGGGTTGGAAGGGACCTTAGAAGTCTTCTAGCCCAACCTCTGCTCAAGCCAAGAGACCTTAGTCAAATGGTTGTCCATTTTTGAAAACCTCCAGTGATGGAACACCCACAACTCCAGGAGGCAAGCTATTCCATTGAATAATTGTTTTTTCTAATCCAAACTTTCATATGTAACTAAATACCCAATTAAAATAATGATTATGAACTATTTACAATGAACAGATACTATTTCATGAATCCAAACAGATAAAATCTCAAATCTCTGGACATTAAGCTGACAAAAATGTCATGCTAGGTTTAAAGATCTGGACTATTTTAAAACACTGTTTGAATCTCCTAAATTTTAGAGAATAATTTACTAATAACATTTTTTATTAGCAAAGCACATACAGAACAAATCTTTAAAATCAGTTTGACCAATAACTGCAGTTTCTTTTCGTATATGCCCAGCTGCATTTCATTTTAAGAATGCAAAGAAAATTAAGACTGTTAAAGACTGTTAAGACTGTTCTAAGACTGTTTCATGTGTCTTCCTAAGCAAAAGAACAAAAGAAAGAACATCTTAGAAAAAAAAGAAAACTTGCTGATTTGCTTAAAGTAAGTGAAGAAACCAGATTATTTTTGATATATTTTAGAAAAGAAGCTCCTTTTGTTTTACAAAAATAGTGTAACTCATTTTGGGGAGAGTACATGTGGAATCACTTTAAAGAGGGGATCCTATATACCACAAATGTACTATTACATTGTGATGAATAAATATAGAATGCAGAAATTAGAGTATTACAATTTTCCTGTAGCTGCCAGGTACACTGTTCAGATTTAATTTATTAGAAATAATTAATTTTAACTAACATTTGTAGCAAGACATTCAATGCTATCCAATAGCTAGTTCTAGCCATAAAAGGTGTATAAGTAAAAGGGAAGTGGAGACATGCTACAAAGAGGAACAAACTCTCCTCAACATGAATGTAAAGTGGATGCTGACATACAGAAGCACTTGAAGTAGATAAATTGTCCACTCAGATTCTCAATGATTATGGCGCAATTATTGCAGGTCTATGATTTCTTTTCAAATTTCACTCACACTGCCATTTAGTAAATGCAGTGCAGAGAAAGCACCAGGGCTAGTAAACGCATGAGGTGCTTATTCATCCTCTCCATATCATCTGTGACCCCAACCTGCTCTGACTGCCCTGTTGTTCCAGCTTTAAACGTGACCCTCATGCCTGAGGATACACAGCAGCTGGACCATTGGCAGTAGAAGCAAAAGTTTACCTCACAACGGAAGTGAAGAACAGGGCAATATGTTTTGACCCTTCTGACCTTCTATTTTCCTAACCAATTTGCCTTCAAGGAAAACCAGGTCCAGGTTAAGAACAGAGTAGGTTCCCAATAACAGGAGGAAAGGGGATAAAATGATTAAATGAGTGTATAGTTTGGGAAAAAGGCACCAGGTCTGCACTGTGCATGACAAATACAAGAGAAAGGTGGTCTACATTAGTGGCTGGTTATTTGTAGAGGAACGTGGATATAATCTTGATGAAGGCATGCAACAGAAGTTAAAGAAAATAAAAGATAACTCAGTCCCAGGGAACAACGAATAAGAAATTCAAAAGAACCTCGCTTCGATACTGTTTGATATAACATAGGCAGAGAGAAACACCATTCAATATTCTGTTATAATATCCTATAACAGCAATCAAGTAGCATTCCTGAAATCCTTGAGCTGTCTTCTTCACGGCCCAGTTTAACCTCAAGGGTTGACATCATAAGCCATACTTTGTATACCAAAGCTTACGATTAGTTTTCATTCTTAATTGCAGCTGTTGATTGGATTTTTGATACATGTAGCAGCCATTGTAGAGAAATAAGGCACTGCAGGCTTTGATTTGCTTTTCTTATGTTTTGGTTCTGTAAATAACATTAAAGTACCTTAAGTCAAGCTCAACTCTTGCTGATTTCATAGTCATGTCTGAGTGGTCGAGATTTGGCAGTGGTATGTTTTGCTATTATCTTCTTCCAGGACCTTTTCAGCTTTTAAGTTGAACAGAGTCCACCCAGTATTGTTTCTAAGTCTCCCATCCAAATATTAAACTGGCCTAGCCCTGCTTAGTTTTTGACCCAGATGAGACCCAAATGTTGACATCCTGTTTTACTGATTTAAGGCTAGGTCACACTGGCCGACGGATGCAAAACGTATGCAAAAAGGACACAGCAGACGAGAAAAATTTCCATCCGTTGTTATCCGCTCTCAAAAGTGCCCCAAATTTGCATAAACAGAGCGGACAACAACGGAAAGGAATGGACAGGGGGAGGATGTAGTGGGGATGTAAAGCGGATGTTCGTAGGAAGCCTAGCGGATGGAAGCAGATGACACATCCGCAGGGCTTCCGGGGGAGAACAGCGAAGCAGACGCATAGTGGAAGGAACGGATGCGTAGCAGATGCGTAGCAGATGCCGCAGATGCATCACGGACGCCTATAGGACGCATAGCGGATGCCTAGCAGATGCAAAGCGTTCACTGCGCATGCGAGGAGGATGAATTGCATAAGCTCCGCGGATATAAAAGGATGCAGCTCGCAAGCAGGTCACCATTCAGAGGAAAGACCTGCTGCCAGAGACATCTTGAGAGAACACCATGGGGAAGAAGAGGAAGCCTGTGCCTACTCCTGTCAGCCCTGGCAAGAAGGACAGAACCACCATCCCACCCCCTGGCACTGACTCTGAAACTGCTGGTGCATCTGCTGCTGCTGCTGCTCCTGGCGTTGTTGCTGCTGCTGCTTCTCCTGCTTCTCCTGCTGCTGCTGATGGTGTTGCTGGTGCTTCTCCTGCTGGTGCTGCTGGTGCTTCTCCTGCTGCTGCTGGTGCTTCTCCTGCTGCTGCTGCTGGTGCTTCTCCTGCTGCTGCTGCTGTGGTGAACCAGCCCAAGGCCCTCAAAGCCCTGCTGCTGAAGGCCCTGAAGCCCCTGCCAGAGGGAGGAAGAGGCAAGGCAAGGAGAAGGGAGAGAGACAGTCTCCATTTCCGAAGACCATGAGGAGGAGGTACTGGAATGGCTGAGGGAGAACGAGTACCTGTGGAGGAAGGGCCACAGGCTCTATCGTGACACAAAGAGAAAGCAGGCAGCTTGGAGAGAGAAGGCGAAGAGCCTGGGCTACACTTCAGATGTCCTCCTTGGGTGGTGGAAGCATATGCACACCTGGTATGACAAGCTGCACCTGAAGAAATCCGGCCAGGCCGCTGTCAAGCTCACTGACCGGGAGGCCTATGTCATGGCCAGGTGCAGCTTCCTGGAGGGTGAGATCTGCCACCGAGGAGCAGCCCCTCTGTCAACCCTCTCCCTCAGACAGCCCACAGAGAGCCACTCCTCTTCCAGCCAGGAGACAGCTACCTTGTCCAGGCAAGGGCCCCAAGACAGAGACCCCCCCGACAGCTGCACTTCCCGTGCCGGAGGACGTGGAAGATCCCCTGTCTCAGATGGAGCAAGAAGCAGCAGCCACCAGAGACCAACCCACCCCCACCCCCAGCTCCACCTCCATAGAAAGCAAGCAGAGAGGTAGACCGGAGGGACAGAACCACACTGTCCTCTTGGAGATCAGGGACACAAATAGAGCCAGCATAGATCTCCTCTCCCAGCTGGTCCACTTCGACATACCACCCTCAAACCGCAAGCCCTTCATCACGTACGTGAGCCAGACCCTCATGGACATGCCCGAGCCCCAGTACCAGGTGATAAAGGAGAGGATCACTGCGCTTCTGCACCACCCTCCAGGCCCAGCTGAACCTGCTCCCACCCACTCCAGGTCTGCTCCTCCCCCAGGCGATGTCACAGCCCTTCCACGGATTTCAACAGCCCCTTGCCTACCAAGCCTACCACTACCAGGACTTCCCACAGCAGAGGCAGCCCTTCCCAGTCCAGGCCCAGGTGCTGGAGCCTCAGACCAGCACTCCAGCCACAGCCACCTCCACAGTCCCTGGCCCCTTTACATCTGAGACCATGGGCATGCCTCAGAGTGACTGAGAAGAGTGCCAGAGACTGAGTTGTTACTGTTTGTCTTATCTTTGTTTAAAGACACTTTACTTGGGTCATTTTGCTTTTTAATAAAGTCATAAAGGTTTGTTATTAAAAAAGGTTATCTTTGCTTCACACACTTGGTTCATTTTTTTAACTTAATAAAGTGTTGGTGAAACTTTGAAAAAAGGGTTAAGCCTTTGCATGCTTGTTGGATGGGTAAGGATAGCTGTGGGATATGTAAGGATAGTTGTGGGATAGGTAAGGATAGTTGTGGGATGGGTAAGGATAGTTGTGGGATAGATAAACCTCCAGTGCAAGCATAGTGGGACTGTATGGTCCACCCTGCCAGCTGCCACACATATGGACCTTTATTATCAATAACAATTTATTCATTGAACAACACATTTCAACATAAACAAAGCTCTTTATTAATGCCCTATTCATTGTAAGGTCACTCAACATACATGGCACAATCTCATCAGTGTGATGAGACAGGCTCAAGGAAGCATCCATTAAGCATCTACCATCCTGTCTTGCCACTCCACTGCTCCAGCTGGGGAGTTGCACCAGTGTTTCAGAGGTTGCACTGCTTCTTCCCTCCACGTGAAGCTCTGTTGGGGCCTTGCACATCCACAGTGTCTATCAGGTTTAGTCCTTGCCTCCATTCACCAGGCTCCATGTCCCCATTCCCTTGTTGACGGTCCACAAGCCTGTTCTGCAAGACTGGGTAGTGGGTGCGCATGAGATTGTGCAGGATGCAGCAAGCTTCCACGATCCTCCTCACGGTCTGTGGGCGATGCTGCATGGTGGTGAGAAGTACCTGGAACCTGTTGGCCAGGATGCCAAAGGCGTTCTCCACCACACGTCTTGCCTTGGACAGCCTGTAGTTGAAGATCCTCTTTCACAGGTGAGGTATCTTGAAGTGTAGGGCTTCATGAAGTAGGTTCTGAGGGATAGATGTGCCTCCCATCTATGACTCCAACGGTGTGGGGAAAGTTCCACCTCTGATACCACTGCTCTGCAATTTTCCTCCAGCCTTCTTCAGTGGTGGGACACTGGAGGAGCTCCACTACGTATTCTTCGATAATGGCCTGCACCATTTCTCTGACCACAATGCTGATGGTGTTGTGTAGCACCCTCCAGGCATACTGCATGTTTCTGTACGTGGTCCCAGAGTCCAGATGGCGCAGAATCAGTGCCACCTTCATTCCAGGGTCCAGGCTGGGACGGAAGTTGGTGTTTGCCTTGGTCAACCTGGGTCTCAGACGCTCCACAACTTCGTCAAACATGGCTGGTGGCATCCTCATGAAGTGCTGGAATGCACGAGTGTCTTCATTCCTTAGCTCCACCATCAGCTTGTCATAGAGTCCAAACTCCACTCTTCTCCCGATCCATCTTCGGACCCAGACAGCTATTCGACGTCTCCTTCTTCTCCTTGCGTAGAAAAGATGAAACAGTCTGAAGAGGGCTTGGTTCTGGTGTTGAATGATGGCGGCTACCAAAAGGAGTGTGCAATGATCCATGGTGGACATCAATGGATGATGTGGAAGAGCAAGAGCAAGGCTGAAGAGGTCTGCACACCAGGGCTGCTGGACTGATAGTGAGATCCAGGTGATTTCCTCCCCCTTTTTATAGGAAATGTCAGTTTTCTGCTAGGTGTCCTTCCACATACTCTAGGCATCCTCCAGACATCCTAAATATCCGAGATACGTCCCATATATGAACGTTTTGTCCGTTTTAATGCTTTATATCCGAGCTGCATCTGCTTTCATCCTTTCTATATCCGTGCTACTAATGCTGTGTGGATGTTCCACGTACCTTTCGCTTCCTCCTTCTTTCCGCTTTCTGCTAGAGCGGATGTGAGTTGCGCGGATGCTCAGAGGATGCCGAGAGGATACATCGGACGTTTAACGGATGACAACGGATGTAGAACGTGTGTTGCCTGTATGTGTCACGGATGTAGATCGTCCACAGCGGAAAGTTCATCCGCTCAAAAAGTTTTGTGCAGCTCAAAACTTTTTGAGCGGATGAAATAGCAGTAGACGGATGTTTGACGGATAGAGCGTATGAAAGATGTACGCAGTGAGTACACAACGGATGCATCGCGTTTTCCAATGGTTGGCAAGCTTTTTTGTCCGTTTTACATCCTCTTTGCATCCGTTGGTGCAGTGTGACATGGGCTTAAGATTACATAAAAGCTGAAGGCAATATCAATGAATATATGCCAAAAACAGCAGCTGACTTGTAAGTCTTTTCCTTCATTCACTCAAGGAATGTAAAGCATATAAGCCCAAAACAGAAGGAACAGCAGGCTGCAATATTCTTGGTTTGAATGAATTAATTTAGTTTAGTTTATTGTCATTGCACCATGTACAACAACGAAATCAAACACCATCTTCAGTGCACATCATGACCATGAAAATAAACACAAACACACTGAATCAACCCCCTCCCCTGACACTGCACCTACATTGCACTATCAGTAGAATTTCAAAAGAGCCCTGGGATAGAAGCTGTTTTTCAGCCTATTTGTGCTTGTTTTTAATATTCTGTACCGTCTACCAGATGGTAATAGTTCAAAAAAAAGGATGCCCAGGATGAGATGGATCTTTGAGGATGTTTTGAACTTTCTGAATGACCTTGACATTCAGTTTTAGGGAAAGAGGAGTGTTTTGTAACTCATTTATGTATTAAAAACTGGGATTCCCTTTTCTGAAATTATTATTACTAAAGTTTAACAGCACAGTGGTTTTCTCCTCTGGTTTATTTAAGAACAAAAGGTGATAGTCAGGAATATCCTTTTCTACATCATATTATTCTATGTTCCAGAACATTCTTCGAGGTACAAACTGTGTTTTCCTTGGAGACCAGCCCGGAGAAAGAATTATGTTCCATAATTAAGTGGATGTGTACAACACAGCATGTGTTGTCCCATGTCTTCTTTACTTGTTGACAGCTAAACTGTAGGATCTTTGGAACAGAAATGGGTTCTGTTCATTGCTGTCTGTTACACAGATGGAATAGATGGCTCTTTTCTCCCCCCACCCCCGCCCCTTGTTGCAGGATCTTTTAGGAAGTAGAAGAACAATTCCAGGACTCAAATCACAATGGCTAAACTAGGAAAACATGAGATTTAAACATATTTCAGGATAGCCTTCAGGAAGAGGAATGCAATATGCTTGATTGGATAACAGCATATGTGAGATCTTAGAATTTTAAATAATCACAGATTGAATGATGGTTAACAACATGAGATAATCTGCCAAGCAGGGTTATAGCTATACACAGGGAATATAGGTAATCCTCCACTTGTGACCACAATTTCCATCGCTAAATGAGATATTTGAAAAATGAGTGTTGCCCTGTTTTCCAACTTCTCCTGCCACAGCTGCTAAGTGGAACATTGTAGTTGTTAAGCTAGGAACATGGTTCTTTAATGAATCTGGCTTTCTTACTGACATTGCTTGTCAGAAAAGGGGATCACATGACCCCAGGACACTGCAACCGTCATAAATATGAGTCAGTTGCCAAACCTCTGAATTTTGATCATGTGACCATGGGGATGCTGCAATGGTCATAAGTGTGAAAAAGTCCTAAGTTGCTTTTTCAGTGTTGTAACTTTGAACGGACACTAAATGAACAGTTGTAAGTCGAGGACTACCCGTAATAACTTTATTCTATTCTACTCTGTCAGATTCTGCTTCTAGTGCTGTGTCCAATTCTGGCTACATACTCTGAAAAGGATTCCGCAAATTGGAAGAGGGAAATGAAAGTAAAGAGGAATAAAAATTGAAACAGAATGAGGAAACTGGAAATGCTTACCCCTAAGAAGAAAAAAACCAAGTGAAAATATGATGGCACTTTTCATGTATCTTTGAGGGGTACCAGAGAAACCTCAACTTACTCTTTATTATCCCCAAGTAGAGACATGGAAAACAGTCTTAAAATTACAAGAAGGCAGTTTTTAAATAGTCTTAAACTGACAAGAAAGCAGTTTTTAGTTCAATGATGGAAAAATGTTTTATGAATAGGAACAGCTAAACAGCAGAATCAATTACCAAAGAAAATTATAACATTCTATGCAGGAAATAACTTCAAGCAGCAGCTGGCACACCTTTGCTGTGGATGCTTTAATTTGGAATTACACTAAATAACTTCTTCCAATTGTTTTATTTTAATTTTCTTAGCAAATTCTTTCTCCTTTCAACCTCTTCTTCCATCCTGTATTGGGACCGGAATGAGACCACAAACAATAATTCCAGTTTTGAGTCAAAGAAAATCAAATTTCATAAGAACTAATACACAAGGGAAAACAAGGACTGTTCCAATCTGTTAAAGCTCCAAACCATCAGACTGACTTTGCATTTATTTTGATAAATATATTGTATACCACATTGTGATAATTAAAAAATAAAGAACACAATGCTAGTATTAGCATTTACTTAACGATTCAAAGAAAATTAAGAAGCTTCTTGGATTGTATTCCTTAAGCCCAAACAAACTGAAAGTAGACAAATGCAATGCTGTTTTAACAGCTTTGTTGTATATACACCCATATACACAAGATATACACAAGCACAGTGAAACTTCTTCAAAGGTAAGTAGGTGTTTAGTTTACTCTTAGAGGAAGTACATCCTGTAGTGGTTTCCTCTTTGCCTGTAATGATAGCAATAGCAATTAGACTAATATACCACTTCACAGTGCTTTACTGCCCTCTCTAAATAGTTTACTGAGTGAGCATATTGCCCCAAGCAATCTGGTTCCTCATTTTACCAACTCTGGAAGGATGGAAGGCTGAGTCAACCTTGAGCTGGTGAAAATTGAACTGCTGGCAGTCAGCAGAATTAGCTTGCAATATTGCATTCTAACCACTGTGCCACCACGGCTCATGATTCACATCAATCATACCAAGAAGACAAAACTGGGTTGATATGCTTCTGAAACAACAGGGACGACCTCTTGTACACAGACTAAACTAAAATTTTAGCTTTTCAGTTTTAGTTAGAAAAAACTAAAAAGCAACATTGTTTTCATTCTTCCCATCCTTCTTGCACTACTACTGGAGAGGCATTAAGACATTTCCCAAAGACAAGACAAGAGAAGATATGAGAAAAGGGTGATACTGCAAGATATCAAACAATAGCAGAAGTGGTCCAAAAGATGAGAGAGAGAAGAAAAAAGAATATGATATACATAGAATTTGCCTTTTCTGTTCAACAATATTGTGCGTTTGATTTGCAAATCATATTTAATGCATTAAGCCCATACAAATAATGTATACATCATCCCTGTGTGTTATTTTTTTTCCTTTCAAATTAAACAGTACTGATATTTGCACTAAAGATACAAAAAATGACTGCAGTTTTACAAAAATGTTGAAAGAAAGTAAAGCATTGAAAAAGATTGATTGATTTTGATCAAAATCAATCAATCTTTTTCAATGCTTTACTTTCTTTCAAATACACCGGACTAACAAGGTTACAGGCCAGAAGCACCTGAAAATCACTTCCAATTATAAGTGTCCAGGAGTTATCAAAATCACTTGATATCTGAAGTTAACAAATTAGACTACAAAAGTGTAAACAGATTCACAATACTGCTTTATCCATTTCATTTCTAAAATAGCATCTTAGTATTTCAGAAAGGATGCCTTCAAGGTGACAAGAATCATAAGTTCTATTTTCTTTGCTTCATTAAAATTCCCTTTCATAACAAAAGCATCACAGAAAACTGTTAGCAATGTAAATATGCTCAAAAGTGAAAGTCCACAAATAAATAGTATACTGTATAAATCAATCTTAAAATGACATCAAAGGACATTTAGAGATATCTTTTCAAGCAAAATGATCCTCAAGGCACTAATCTGTATACTGATAAAATTCACAATGTTCTGAAGCTTGTTCACACTTGAACTTCCATATTTCATAGCAATAACATATAAAGAAGGTCCTTCAAACCACAGATGGAAAAATACTTCTTTAGAGTACCTCAGATAAAAATATTTTTAAAATTCCTTCATTAATCTGGGATTTATTGCACTTGGGTTAACCAAACAAAATTTATGTACTGTTATGGCTATTTTACACTTAAGCATGTTCTAGCAATGTAAATGAGCATTTGTGCCTTGACATTTCTTTAAGGAGTTCAGACTGATGCATAAAACCCCCATTGGAGTTTCTGAAGAAATCCCAACTCCTAATGATCTTTTTTTCCTTTCTTTAGTGAAACAAAAATGTTCTAGTTCCTTGCTGTTAACAAAACTAGTTGTTAACCCATAGATAAATTTTTTAGCAAAATAATTAGTTTGAAGCTCAATAAAATAGTTCACCTGTCATAACACAGTTATTTTCTTCTCCAACTGCTTTTTAAACAATTTAATTATGGGGAAATGTTCAAGACTTAATACAATTTGACATCCATAGCAGTCTGGCAAACATAAAGAAGACAAAAATATTAAATCATTACGAAGGTTTTAATCTATGTCCACAAAATGGATGAGATGAAATCATACAATAGATGATCCCCCAAGAATTTAGTTAAAGAATAATATTGATTAAAGAAAGCTTCCCTTCTTTTATAGGATAATGAAAGAAAATATCTCAAAGATTGTGCTAAAAACAATAGGAATAAGCTATTTGTAGAGGACAATGGAAATAGTTTAAGGTGGATAGTTAAAGTTCACATCTAAATTAAATTTGAAGCATTTAAAAGTTTATTTTACTTATTTTCTCCAGCCAGTATAATGGTTGGTTATTTTAGGCATTTCCACAGTATCCAAATATCTATTTAAATTATTTTTTGTTTCCTCTGTATATTGAAAACACTAAAGTCAGAGCACAGTTTTTTTTAATATGCAATTAATTATCACGACATAGTGTAACTGCACAATATTTTAACAAATTGATCCATCAAATCCTGAATTAATTCCTGAATTTATAATGAAATGAAAAATCTGGTTGAAATGTTTCTGAGCTGCAAAAAGTTAAAATGCATTAAATCTTTTTTTCATTTTTTGCAACAGTAGCTCTAGTGGAGATGGGCAGTTCATAGGAAAAACAAACAAACAAATGCTATTGCAGTGTATCACTTCAAACTCCAAAGGACAAAAAGCTAAGAAGGTAATAATGAGAAAGATTATTTATGGTTATGCCAATTATTTATTTATTTCCATTTAATCTTGCTTTTTTTTTTGTAAGAAAAGATTGCCTTAAATTTGTAACTGCCATTTTCGGGGTGTCTATAACATTTCAAAATAAATATACATAGGGATTAGGCTGTATGTCCTATTAAAACCTGTTGTATCAGTTTTAAGCAAACATTCTTCAGACAAAATTGCTTACTAATTGCTTACAACTTACTAATAATAATCTTATAAATATCATAGTTTGATATATACATAAAAACAAATAGATAGAACCACTTCATTTTCAATGATAAATACATGATAAATGTTGTGTTCCAACCTCATAGCTTTTATTGTTAAGCTATGCATTGTGGTTCTGTATACTGAAGGGCTCCATTTATTTCCATAATCCTGAAAAAGTTATAAATTAATCTGATATATTTGATCAGAAAATAATCCATAATCTCAATATTCCATGGAAGTACATCAACATGGCTTTACCATAAAACAAGCATACAAATTTAAGGACATAATCTCACATATATACAAGGAGAATTTCCTACACAACAACACTGAAGCTCCAAAGTAAGCTTCCTCTACATAACTTCCACAACATTTAGCAGAGCTAAAGGAAAAATAAATGTTGTTTGTAATATTTTGGAAAGTACCCTATACATGTTAAAATTGAGCTTGCATAATCCTGACGCTTAATCTGACTGTATCAAGATGAAAATATTTAATTTACAGCATGATCAGTTTTACTTTAAACCAAGAATGTTTAAATAGGAGAAGCATGTCACTTTTCTGTGTTTGTTTGTTAATGCTACACAGAATGACTTAGGTGTGTAGATAAGAGGGTGTTGGTGAATTAATACTGGTTGTCCATTTCTCCAATGAAAGCAAAGTGAAGCAGAAAACCTGAGCGTAATAGCGAAGCTAATTTCACAATTACATGTCTAAATAGTTTAAACAGCACTGAAGGCACACTTAAATTTTCCCATTAAAATGCATTAGGATAAATATGGCTTTCTACTGCAAAACAAAAAAGCAAAGATCTCTGTTTTCACTCCCCTCTAGTTAATTCAGGTCTAGCTGCATTACTGCAAATATATTTCACAATAGCTTAAGGATACCCACCCCTTGCTGACAGCTTTTTAGTGTTGATAATTTTGGCAGCATATTCTTGTCCTGTAGTGATTTTCAGGCATCTTCTTACCACTGAGAAAGCTCCCCTAGAAGTCAATAAACAAGAGTAATATAAATGCCAGTTTGGGATATGCTATTTAACCATGTCATAATCCGAACAGCGTTAAGAAACAAGACAAGAAATAATTTTTTTTTTAAAGAAAAAAATACTGCCTTAATTTGGGCTTGTTGCAGTGGACTTAAACTGGAAGGAGAAGCCATCTTCTTCAAATATATTGACGGTATGCACGAACTCTTGTAATGCTTTTGACACCGATTCTGTGTTTTACTGTGCTTTGATTTTCAAAGGCGCGCGTGCATGTACCTTTCTTTATCCTGCAGGGATAATGTCGTTACATTTTATCCATGTCCCTCCTCTTCCGATGCAACAGACACAACACCCATTCTACTTATTTAAGCTCGAGGCTCCGCGGAGTGGGCCTGGATGCCGCCAACCTCACTCCCTGCAGTTTTAGGCACGAGCGTCCCTGTGCAATTCCCTTGCAGAGCCAGCCCGGGAACGAGGCTGCTGCCTCCGACAGGCGCCCGAGGCTCATGCCCCGCCTGCCATTGGTCAAGCGTTTATACAAGAGCCTTTCGATAGCACCCAATTGATAGACGTTCCTGTTTTGGAAGGAAGTCGTCCGAACAGAAACAGAAGCAGCAGCAGCAGCAGCAAGAGGAGGAGCCCCGTGCCCTGACTCCGAATTGCCCTCTTCTTCCCCCGAAGAAAAGGCACCTTTTCCTGGGACTCAAAACGCGGGGCCGCCCACATCGCTTTTCGATTGCCGTCGTTCGAACGGACGCCGGAACGCAAAGCCCAAGCCTGCTGCCCAAGGGCCGATTTCGTCATCGGCGGTTCTCCCCGGATCCTGGGTCCCTTCCACTTTACGGAGGGGCGGGCGGGAAAACCCCGCGTCAAAATTCTTGCTCCCGGCCAAGACCGTGAAAGAAAGGCAGCGGAGAGCCGGAAGATCTGCCGGGAGCGGATCGCACACCAGGCACACAGAGAAACACGCCCTGCAGCCCCGGGCTGAACTTTACGCGTCAATAAAAGCGGCAGCAAAACGGGCGAAAGCAGGCGACCTTTCCCCGAACATCTGCGTTCCCCTCCCTCCGCCCGGCCACCAGTTCGGCTCAGGCCGCCGGCCCCGAAGGCAGCGAGAGGAAGAGCTGCCGAACAACGCGCCGTCCCCTTCGCGAGGGGCGACCCAGCGGCAGGGCTCGACCCAACGGAGCTCCCCGCCGGCGCGCCATTCCTCTGACGCCCCCCACCCCTCAGCTGTCAGAGCCCTTTCTTCCGACCGCCCCGAAGCCCTCCGGTCGCCGCTCCGCGGGCTTTCGGCCACGCTTACTTTCCAAGCTCCTCAAAGAGCTGATACTCGTCGGTAAACCTGGTGCAGGTTGCGGTGGACGCCATCCTCTCAGTGCGGCTCTTGCAGCCCCTGGGCGCTTCCGAGGAAGGAGAGAGGGCGGCGGAGGGAAGGTGGATTCAAGCAAAGGGGGAGGCGGTCAGGACGGAAGATGGGAGGGCAAAAGCGCTTCTTCTTCGCCTCCTCTTTTCCTCCGGGGCGAGTCTCTCAGTCACGCTCTGCCTTGGCAGCTTCTTGCGACTTTCCGCCTGGCTTGTTTGTTTGTGAGGTGAGCCGGAGGGGAGGCTGGGCGGGCTTCTCCGCGAACTTCCCCCCCCCCCCCCTCTCTCTCTCTCTCTCGGCGCGCCTGCTTCGGGGGTCTCTCCGGAAAGAGCCCTGGCTGTGGGAAAGCTGCTAAACCATCCAAAATGGAAACCCGGAGCCGCCGAGAAAAGGCTTGCGCTCACGCGGGGGAAGCCGCAGCCCTCGGGCGGATTTAACGCCAGGGAACGGGGCGAAGCAGGGGCGGGGGAGGATGACGGCCTCGTCCCTGGCTCGGGCAACCTCCGATACCGCCCCTGTCGAGACCGTTTCTTTCTGCCGGGAGTCCCCCGAAGCGCCCCTTTCCCGAGGGCGGCCTCGCTGGAGGCGAGGCGAGGGAAGCCCGAGGGGCGACTTATCCTTCCTCCCTCTCCTTCTCCCTCCAAACAATCCGTCGCCTTGGCGGGTCTGGCGGCCGTTTGCTCTCCTTTCTCCCTATACCACACCTCCCTCTAGCGACGGGTGGACGAGCCCCGCTGCCGGGCTGGAGGAGAGCGGAGCAAAGCAGCCGCAGATCTTCCCGGCTTTCCCTTTCGGTCTCGATACAAATCGACTGCGAAATGTAGCGCTCTGTCGGTTTTCGTGGCGAGTTCCATGAACGCCCCTCCCTCCCCGATTCTTTGTTCCAGGGCGTGTGAATGAGCGAACGCGTGAAAGCTTTTTCCAAGGAGACCGCCTGAAAGGAAAGATTTGTTGGCCCCGCGGCCCCGCTAAGGAAGAACGGCGGGCCACGGATCCTTTTTGCACGGGCTGCCTTTACCGCAGGGCTTCGGCTTTAGCCACGACTTTCAGCCCAAATCGGCCGCCTTTAGAGACAAACCGCTCCCGGGCGGGCGGAAGGGAAGCGCCCCCGCCCCGCCGCCCTTCTCCGCCTTCCATTCCTCGGCGTCACAACGGACGGGAGGCCCCGCGCGCTCCATCCGGCCACTCTCCGCTCGGGAGCAAAAAAAGGGAAGCGCGGAGAAAGAGGAGGGCTCCGAGTCTCGCGAGACAGCCCAGCCTCTCTTGACGGAGGGGGGCGGTCGGGCTCTCCAGGAGGGAGGAAGAGGAGGGCGCGGCGGGGGGGCGGGGGCGATCTTGGTGACCTGGGGCGCTGCATTTTTTTTTTCTTTTTTTAAATTGGAAGTCTGAATTTTTGTTAAAAAAGAATAATAAGTTCTGCATTATACTTTTATAGGCACAAAAGCGTGTCGGCATGAGCACGTAGTCGGCATGCTACATTTTGACACGCGGGGAACCCTCCCACTCCAAAGGATTCCCAGTCACGTCCTTAAACTACGATTGGAAGGCTGTGATCCCGGCTCTGTCATGCTTTCAGACGCGACGCGGTGAGAGCCTTCCGCACTCTCCGTGCAAACCTAGGGTGCAGGTAAATTGGGGCGGGGGTTGTCCCTGAAAGCAAGGGACAAAGCGGGATTGGAACAAAGCTGGGGGGTTCCATCCTTCCAGCCCCCTTCCGTTTCCATGGGGATGTGGTTTGGGCTTACACCATCATGGATTGGTCAGCCCCATTTAAGATACTGTCATGCTTTTCAAAGTTGCCATGTCTGCTCTTCCTTGAGGAAGTGGAAGGTATTCCACACTTCAGAAATTCCTCAGCCTCGCCCATGCATTCATCCTCTGGTATTTTTGAATACGGAATATGCTACTGGATTTCCTTAATTTGTGGGAATTGCCTTGAGTGGGCTGACTGTGGAGCTAATTATGATTTTTTTAAAAAAAAAAATCTATATTAGAAACCTGATTCCTCCTGTTTGCATCGGAGTGCAGCTTGTGGGTTTCATTCCCGTTGGGGCTGTGCATATTTTCATGAATGATGGCTACTCTTCCTTCTGGCTCTGAAGTCAGTGTTTTCTGGAGCCTTTCATTGACACAAAACAAGCTCTTGAAATTAATATATATATTCTTTAGATTCTACACATAGGTTCCAATACAGCCAATGAAGTCAAGCTTATAGATATCAAAGGAAGGAACGTTTTATTTACAGAAACAGACAGAATTAACGCCAATAAATATGAGATTATAAGAAAACTTCCATTTCAGTGCAATATACTGTAATTTTATTGTACATTTTATACAGAACATATCAGAATGTCTATAATGATGACAGAATGAATGCATTTATTGAGTAATCAACCTAAGGATAATTTTTAGGACTTGTATGAGACAGTGTTTAATGTGGTAAATTCTATGTGTGCTTGTAATTAAAATATAGGAAAATAAAATATTGCAAACCATTAAGCCACTGCCTTATTTGTACAGCCTGAAATGGCCATGACTTTTGAATAATTTGTGTTAATTGACAAAGGATATTCAGATTTATTATAATTTTATTTTGTAAATGTTCCATCTCTTCTTGGTCATTCGTATAAATGGTTATCAAAGGGAAGACACAATCTATAAATGTTCAGAAAGGAAAGCTTTGCCAGGAATGTTTTTAGCAACATCCACCAGATTAGAATGAATAAATACATTTGCTAGATCTTGTTTTTATTGTCAAATTGATCTAGCTAACTCCAGAGAGGTAAGATAATTTTAATCAAGTGATCATTTGGTGTGTGCAGTGTAAACAGAAACAATTTTAAAACTGTAAAAATATAAATGAGAAATACTGTTACAAAAAATAAGCATACATAAAATGTTTAAATACAATAAAGCCCCCCCAAATCCTGAAAACTAAGGCGCTTACAGTAGTCTTGGAATGAAATACCTTCTGCTGAAAGATTTATTCTCTTATTTGAGGATGGTAGTAGAATGTAATGTGAATGAGATGAGATGTTTTGAAATATCTCAAAGAAACTTTGGCGCCGTAAGTGAGAAGCATTTTAAATGCCTCCTCAGTGGCACATCTTTACTTCTCACTATAGTCTAAAAAGAAATAATATAATTGTAATCACAATTCATTGTGAAATGCAATGCTGCAAATAGTTATTTTACAATTGTTATTGTGAAATGCAATGCTGCAAATAGCTCCAGAATACTGTAATTAAAACATCCAATTTTTAAAGTATGTATCCAGAATGAATCCCTCCAAAGTAAAGATTTGTGTATTTTATGTGTTTTACAACTAAACACCAAAATTTCATCTCTGGGCTTTATTTTTATAAAGTTCGACTGAAGAGACTTCTGTCTGCAAATATAGTTGCAATCCAAGTTTGCATGACTTTAAAGGTCATGTCAACATATAATAGATTTCAAGGGCACTAAATTACAGAGATTACCTGTTTGGTGGCAGAGGTTAAAAAAGTCCTTTAACTTTTATTTTTGGTTATCTCTGGGATTAACAATAATTGTTAATGTATTGCTTATTATCTCTGGGAGTAACAACTTTGATATTTATGGCAATATTTACAAATGATTTATGAATTATCTTATAATAGGTTTATGACTTTTAGGAAATTTCTTGTCATTTATGTAACATAAATTCTGGCATTGATCAACTTGTCAGAGAAATGGGTGGCTGTATTAAATCATCATCATCATCACTTTCAAGGGTAAATTTGTACAATTGGGAATGTCAAATAGCATATCAACACAAGTGATGTTGAGCTGGCCACAGGCCCCCCAGCCTCCAAGATCAAATACAACCCTGATGCGGCCCTCAATGAAATAAAGTTTGACACCCCCGGTCTAAATTTTCTGGATAGCATTCCTCTTAGAGACTGATTCTCCAGAAAGATGTGCAGGGCATTCTGAGCTATCACCTCTTGAACAGTGAGCTATTGGACATACAGTACTGGACATAATCCAAGCCTCAAGATGCCCATCTACATCTAATTGCTGTGGACAGTTGCAAGCTGTCTATCCAAATGGTCAGCACTTACAGCCTGTTCATTAAAATCCCTTGGCAGTGGTCAAGTACAATAAAGCTGAATGGAGTTTATGAATATTAAATCAGTATGACTCCTGATGTTTACTAATAATCCCAACAGCACATTTTATCACAAAAGTATCACATCTTCTATATGTATTTGGTTGCTTTTTTTGTTTAAACATCGCACACAGTTGTGCTTGAGTTTTTTTTCCCTCGACCTTTTTTTCCCCTTCTGATTTCCAAAATGAAAAATGCCTATTGCAAAGAAAAAAGCAAAATGCTTGTGATTTAATGGTTTAGGAAGGAAGGCTAGATTTCTGTAGTATTTCATTCTACAATATAGCTATGATATATTCTAGGCATAATTAGATTGTTGATACAAGGATTTTTAAAAAAAATCTCTATTTTTCTATATAGTTGGCAGATGAGTTTAGGACTTCAATTTTAATTTTCTGTTTCACAGCAGTATATATTATAGTTTTAGTTTTTTTGGTAATGTTTAACATGTTAATTATAGCTGGAATTTTATTTGTAAATGTTCAACCAATGTGGACACATAAGATGCCAATTTAAATACATTAATAAAATAGCACTTAATAGGTATAGGATCACCAAAATAATGAAGTGAAATCAAGAAACAAGAACATACATTCCATTTCAAATGTTAAATCCTATATTAATTTGACTGATTTCTGGATTCATTTTTCTTCTGCATATAAAATACTTCTTGCTTGATATTAGAGTCACTTCTAAAAATATTTTAAGATATGTTTCCATGTACTCAACCCTGCATTTCTCAAGTTCTTAGGACATGCATGAAGTGCTTAGCATGACAGAAACTTCTGCTATCATGAACTTATTGTCATGGGAAGATGTCATGAGAAGGGCAGATTAAGGGAAAGTACAGAGCTAAATTCTACCATTAATTTGGAGATGCTATTATGGACTTAAAAGACCCAATCTCATCTGAATTGGTAAAGCATAAAACACTGTGATTCCTTACTTTGACAGGGCAGATCCCTTTTGTTTTTGTCTGTGTATTAGATAATACATAATTAATCTATGCAATTAATCTATCATGACACCAGAGGATGCAATGAACTAGTATGGCTATCTTTCCAAAAATGGCAGAGATTTATTATCAAAAGAGGTAATTTATTGCTTACTTTGTCACGGGAAGCAAATTTACTTCTTTTGTTCAATTGAGCAAAAGATTCTTCACAAAAGAGCTACAATATTTTTTTAAAGGCTCCACAATTTCTTTATGGATTTTCTGTGCTTGCTGATGCTGGAAATAAGGAGTTCTTCATAAAGGGGTCAATGAAATGTGAGTATGTTTGCAGCTTCAGATAATTCTCTCAACACTGTCCAACTATTTACTAAGTCTGCATTACTATCACTATTAATCTTCTCATTACTCCTATCACCCATCCCCTCCCACTTGTGATTGTATGACTGTAACTTTGTTGCTTGTATCCTTACGATTTATATTGATTGTTTCCTAGTATGATTTGATTGCCTATTTGTACTCTATGACTATATTAAGTGTTGTACCTTATAATTCTTGATGAATGTATCTTTTCTTTTTATGTACACTGAGAGCATATGTACCAAGACAAATTCCTTGTGTGTCTAATCACACTTGGCCAATAAAGCATTCATTCATTCATTCATTCATTCTAAACTTAAGAGTTGATTTGGGAGAGGCATTGCATGATGAAAATCCATGTCTTTTCAACCTTTGGAAAATGTTTTGCATTTATTGATAACTGTCTAGCCTAGATAAGTAATGCAAATTCTAGGTTTTAGAAAGACCATTTATACAGAAGAAAAAGATGACTCTTAATACTAAATTGGGCACAGAACAGATTTCCCTACAAATTAAGGTTTTAGTTTAATAACTGGTCTTGCTCAAGGTAATGTATGGGAAGCTGTCTCCTAATATTAGCCCCACTAAAATGATCTGATGGCTAGAGTAGAGTAGAGTGCCCATGATTTCTGAAGGAAAGCTGTTCCACTGGTTAATTGCCCTGTTAGGAAGTTTCTCTTAATTCCGTGTTGCTTCTCTCTTTGATCAGTTTCCAGCCATTATTTCTTGTCCTGCCCTCTGGTGCTTTGGAAAATAATTGGACCTCCTCTTCTTTGTGGCAGCTCCTCAAATACTGGGACACTGCTATCATTTCACCCTTAATTATTATTTTCTTTAGATTAGCCAGACCTAAAACCTGAAGCTGTTCTTCATATGGTTTAGTCTCCAGGACTTTGATCATCTTAGTTGCTGTTTTCTGAATTTTTTTCCAATGTCTCAAAATCTTTTTGTTAGTATGGAGGCCAAAATTGGTTGCAGTATTCCAGGTATGGTCTTACTAGGGTTTTGTAAAGTGGCACTCATATTTAATGTGATCTTGATTCTATGCCTCTGTTTATACAACCCAGGACTGTATTAGCTTTTTTGGCTGCTGCTGCACATTTCTGGTTCATATTCAAATGATCACACTTAGTATAGAAATTGGTATGGAGAGTCATGGAGTTGATCTTGGAGAAACTTTGCAAATAAAGTTTGAGCCTGGCAAACTGTGAGAAAGAAGCCCAAATCAGCCAAACTAATTCACTACCATAAAGAGAGTGGAAATAGAAAATTCAGATTTTCAAGATTGTTATTATAGCCTACATCTGTAAAATATAGTAACAGTAAAACTTGCTTAGCCTGTTTCCTAACCCGTAGGGCTGACAGTTGGGGTCAGAAAGTGGGATGGCCACCAAGTAACCAGGTGAGCTTGACTGTCAAGTTTATTAATGATTGCACTGGTTGTTCAGCAGTGTATTATACTTGAGTGATTTATTGATTGATTAAATTTGCATGCCACCTGTCTATGAAGCAACTACTAAGTAAAAGCCATTGTTCCACATCCTTCCTTGTGTAACACATTTTCTGTGATACAGAATAAAAAAATGGGAAGTAGGCAGAAAGAAAACATGAAAAGATTATAAATGAAACAAGTCTTTAACCCAGAATTTATCCCTTCCTAGGTATGTGAATCGGGGAGAGCAATGGCATAATATACAGAGCATAGAATCTCAAAAGGCCTAAAATTGACTTGAAGTAGAAAGCCATTGTGGAGAAAACTAATGACCAGAAGTATGAAAGTTACACTGGAAAGATGAAAAATGGTTTTGATTAGCTTGAACGTACAAAGCTGTCCCTAAATAAATTGCCCCTGGTTAGTAGATTTTCTGTTGTGTAGCTGTGTAAGAAATGTTGTAGCTTCCATGTAATATTTCTTCCAATTTCTTAAATACCTGGCATACATCAGATGCTCATCAGATGCTATTACCAGCAGGCACAATATTTCTGAAAGAAATATAGACGTAACACTGCCTTTGGCGCTGAGGTCATTTAGTCAAATTTAAGGAAAGCCTGCAAAGATTTTCCAAATCCATAATAATCCTAATTTAACATTAATCTGCCCTAGCAACAATTTCTGTCAAAACTAGCTGTAAGAGATGACATATTTATGTACTATATCTGAGCACTGTTTGATCCCATTTCTCCAAGGTTATCCCATTTTGTTTTTAAGTTGGGTTTTTATAACACCAAATAATTAAAAAACATTTTCCTCCAACTGGATGCTGAATTGAGCTATAGTGCCCAGTATAGTTGATGACTACAGATTATGGGGGTTATAAGTTATAAGTATAAGAATGGGAGAATGAAATGAAGTATTTTTATGTTGGTTCTTTCTTGAGGGACACTATTGATTTTAGCAATATGTTCCTACTTGCCTGCCAGCTATTCAATTGTTGTGTAAAAAGCCATTTTATGTTGGACTGATTCCACTCTGATGCAATTTATAACAAAATCAAGGGCTTTTATCTGTGCCACATACAGATTCATCAAATGTCTGAAAATACCTTTTACTGGCTCAGAAACCTATTTTAGCATTTTCCTTCAGATATACCCTCCTTGATGTTAGCCAAATGGATAGAATTTTATTCAGTGGGGAGGCCATTAACTGTCTCACAAGGAAAACAATAATGAAGGCAAGATATTCCACAAGTTGGAAAAACAAGCCAAGAATCCAATAAAAGGTATGGGAAGCACATCTTGGGAAAAAGAGAAGGAAGAATATGAAACTAAAACCATTCTCAGATCTTGGCCTTACAGTCATGTGGAAAGTTTATAAGATCCCCTTTCCCCTTATTTCCTGAGGCAGTACAGCTGTCTTGCCATGGTACATCATAAGTACGAATGTAATAGAGTTGAAAGAATGGAATTGCAAAGTGTATTTTAATTTCATAGTGTCGATGTTGTTCTAGAGTCTAGACTTACCTTGCATGCCTTATATATTGGCTTATAAATATAGAAGTTCTGATGTTGTAAGCGGCCACATGTCAGATTTGTGCTTTTGATGGAATGTTGCAGAGTGCTTGGACTGGATGCCAACTAAGTGTGATACAAAAAGAGAGGCCAAACATTTAGGATGGTAATGGAAATTTAGAACAAGGAAGGTCAACTCTCTTTCCCTTCCTCTAGGCACACGATGTATAAACATTGCCAAACTGATAGAAACATTTCTGGAACTTAAAGCTGTTTATAATACACTGCTCAAGAAAATAAAGGGAACACTTAAACAACACAATGTAACTCCAAGTCAATCACACTTCTGTGAAATCAAACTGTCCACATAATAATCTGCAAATAATTTTTAGAATTATTATTTAGGCTATCTTGAATAAAACCTCCTAAACGTTCTCAATTTGCAAATTAAATTGCTTATCAACTCTGGCTTAAAGAGGATGGAAGAAGTTTGTTTGCTTGCCAAGTGAGGTTAAAAAAATGAAACTTCATGTTCTTGCTTTAATATGCTTCTTAATAAAAAGATTAAAAATCTTGAGGTGGTGTCTTGCATTGAATATCTATCAAAACTTAAGAATCCACAGGTTGCTTTGATCACAGTCTTTAGCTTCAGGCACTCCGGAGGATTTTCTTTTAAGTCCTCATTATTACTTATTCTAATTTCTTATTGTGCAATTGTATTTTATGTAAATATAATATGTGCAATTTTCTCTTTATTAGACTGCAATACTGACAACCTACCAATTCTTTTCATTATTTAAGAGTAACAATAAAGAAATCGTATTTTTATCTTGTTCTGCTGTTGCTCGAAGTTATTTTAATTGAATTGTGATTGAAGGAACAGCACAGGTATTTAAATAATACAATGAATATAGGCTTTATAAGCATCATTTTGCATTTTCTACATGCACTACAGAGTTGTTTGACTTTGAATCAGTGGGTTTTTTTATAGATTCTAAATGTTTGAAAACATTCTGGAAACTTGTCATTACATGGAGTCCTAAACTTACAACAGCAATTGGGGCTGGAACGGTGAAACTGCAAAGGGATTGAGGCAGAACACACAAACTCACTCCCTTGACTTGTGACCTTTCCTGTCCACTGGGAATGGGACAACTTGCCACAGCCAACTCAATATGGCCAACTCGCGGTGGCCAACCCATCATGGCCAACTCTCCACAGCCAAATCACCCAGCCAACTCACTGAGAGACAACTCATTGATGGACAATTTAACAATTTTATTTAATTATTTAAAATAAATAAACATTTTAATTTTTCCCATTCACGGTTCATTCTGTCCTTCTTTTTTATCTTTTCTTTAATGATTTTATTCCACCATTTCTTTGATACTAGTATAACTCTTGTGCCACAGTGAGTTGTGACAAGATGGCTGTAGTGAGTTGGCTGTGGCAAGTTGGCCGTGATGAATTGTCATAGACCTTTGTCCACTTCCTCATTGATTCTCTAAGGAAGCTGGCAGGGAAAGTTGCAAACAATGATTATGTGATCATGAGCGATGCAACAAGTCATAACTGTGAACAGGTTAGGATTTTCATTCTGGAATAAAACTCTATGGAACTAAGTTCTGGTTTTATTTTTGTTTTGTGCTCTTCTAACTAGGTCAGTTCAAATGGCATTATTTATTAAATTTATATTGTGCCCTTCTCATTCTGAAGAGCAACTCTGTTCCTTTTCTGATTGGACTGGATCACTGCTTCAACAGCAGCATAAAAGACGAGAATACCCCACACCAATAATATTAAAATAATCAATAATCAACAGATACAGGCTTGAGTTATTAGTTGCTAATCCCATCAAAAAGCCTAACAAATAGCCTGAAAGAAACAATGATTCTTCTGAGGAACAGTAATAGATAAGCGTTATTGCTGGATTTGGCAAAATCATCAACTGAATTCTTCCAAATGTGCTTTTTCAAAAGGCAACAAGATTTATTTTGTTTTTTGTAGAAGACCCTTTACTTCTCATCCAAGAAGCTTCTTCAGTTCTGACCTAAATAAAATTATTTAGATTAGTTAGGTCATGTCTAAAGTTAGGCCATCACATATGATGAAGGATTTACATTCTTTCCTTGCACAAAAATTCCAGGGAAGTAAACTGTTTATACCACTAATTTACTTGCTATTCTGTCTATGATAAGAATCAGGCTGCAACCTTTGTTTCTTACCTTTTTAATCTTAAAAATATTTTGAGTTTAGTAGGCTATAAAATGATTTTCAGCCCACCAAAGTGTTGGCTTGCCCTTCGACACACCTGTGCACCACACCATATGTTTATTAGTTAGTAATTTACATGCTGAGGAAGTTTTCCCCCAAGCAAAAAATTAACAAGAATTTTATGCTGAAGTAGGTCCAGCATGAAACATAATAAATCCACCGTGTCCAGCATTTAATTTTATTTTGCTTTTTTGGCATGAATAGTAAAGACATCCTTAAGTCAAGCTCAATTCCAGATGATTATATCCACACAGTTTTCTTGGCAGAATTGTTGAAGTGCTTTGCCAATTCCTTTTTCCAGGATGTTTTTTTCAACTTTCCAGTCTAATGCAAATGTTTATTTCATTCACAAAAGATAAATAAAACATTTTCCCACAGCAGTTTAAAATATTTTTTTTCTTTTTGGTAACATATATGGAACCATACTGAAGAAGCAATGGATTGCTTCTTCTAAGTAATAGGGGACAGGTGATCTCCCAGAGATTGGTAATTACAGATTCAGAAGAATTGTCCTCAAAAACAAAGAGCAAAAGACATATTTAAGTCGTGTGATTTGCAACCTCCCTCCTGAATTTCCTATACTCAAACAGCAGGGGGGGCTGTACATTCAATAGTGTCATTTTTGAATTTGTCTATTAAGATTAATACCAAATTGGAGCAGGTTATCATGGACCTCAAAGGTAGGTGTTCATTGCTAAAATAGTCAGAATATATCTTCTTATTTATGCTTATGATGTTCTGATCTGCATTTTGAAAGGAGAATGACAGCCACTATAATAAAGTTCTTGATAAGTGATTAGAAATAAGCATAGATTTCAAAGGACATTATTCATACACAGATATAACTTGCTTTATTCTTTACACAGTACCATAAGGTAGCTGTTTATATGAAAAATATGCTGCCAGCCCCACTACCCAATATTTAAAAGTCTACGGCTGACATTGGGGAAAGGAAAAAATGACACTGATTGCTTACATTTGAATACAATTGTAATTAGAAGTTAAGATTAAAGGGTAAGTCATAATTCTTTGAAATGATTAGTATGAAGAATGGAAAGAAAATCAGAGACTCAGGTTAGGAAGGAATTGAAAAGTTAAGGTTCATGTTGTGCTGGGACTGAGAATAATTAGTAGTTCTGTGTGTGTTGTGGTTCACCGGCAGCAGGTGTGGATGGCTGAGGTCTCGGAAAGTGAGAACTCAAATGAGGGGCCTACAGGTGATGCAGGGATGGAGCCAGGACCATCAGGGAGTGCAATGCTGCCTTCAGAGATTGTGATGGCTGGCAGCAGTGATGAAGAAGTTCCCGAGGAGCCTGTGACCAGTGTGTGTGCGCGCAGGGCTGCTCCAAGGAAAGAGCAGCTGCAGCAGTATGGGCAACTCAGGAGTAAGGCTGCAAGGAAATGGCCCCTCCCTCAAGTGATAAAAGCCAGTTGAGAAACCAGAGTTCTTTGCAGGAAGCAAAGAAGTTTTTGCACTCAAGCCTTGTGGACGTTCTGAATATTTAGGTTGGTATTTGGGGACTCCTTGTGAAATATTTCTTAATAATTTTATCTTGTGTTCTTGGCAGCCTTGCATAACCTTGGCAAGGCTTGTTCTTATCAGAGACAATTAGTTTGAAACAGCCTTTAAACCATGAAGGAATGGAATTCATAAAGAATCATTAAAAGGTATTGCTGTTAGCTCTGTTTCGTGTTTGTTTCCTTGAAGAAAGTTTGGGTCAAAACAGTATGTGTGGTTATACACACATACGTATGTATCTACTGTGTGTGTGTGTGTGTGTGTGTGTGTATGTGTATATATATATATATATATATATATATATATATATGCGGTATCTGCTATCCCGCATCAGATGGGCGCCTCATTGATATACAATTGAAAGCACATAAATGATACATAGTTACAACAT
>BLBF01000026.1:15691466-15701815 GCA_015471245.1 Laticauda colubrina | reverse complement strand
GAACACAAAAATGCAGTAAAAAAGCTGGAACACACCTCCTCACTAGTCCAACACATGAAAACCACAGGTCACAACATCAACTTCAATGGCACTAAAACCCTGGCCACTATAGAAAACCCCAGCCACAGAATCATCAGAGAAGCCATAGAGATTGAAAAAAGACCTGACAGCATGAATAGGAGAGATGATTCCACCAGACTGTCAATCATTTGGAAGCCTGCACTCTCAAATAGAAAGATCTCCATGCCACAAGCCAGGCAAACACCTGGGCAAAAACAGACTCCCTCTGATAGCTCCAACCTAACCCCCCCACCAGGCACCCAGGTGAAACCCAGCTTGCTAATGAAGAGCAGCCGTCCCTTCACACGGAGCCAAGCTGCACTGAAAGCATCCAACACAAGAACAGACTGTTGCCAGCCAATCAAAGCCACAAAACAGACAGAAGAAACCAGGAACACCAATCAATCAAACTCCAAGTCCAATGAAACAGGTCCAGGCTCCCAACCAATCAGAATGGACCAGCCTCAAATTTAAAACCAGGAGCTGTAAGACCCATATCCACACAGAAGCCTGATGATGGCAGATGAGATTCTGCTGAAACGTTGCTACAACTTTAACAGAACTACAATGACGTGGGATAATACCCGAAGGAAGCTAAACAGCACACATGTAAGTACCCACGAAAACCTAAGAAAACAAATATATATATATATATATATATATATATATATATATATATATATACACACACACACACACACACATAGCCTCAACCTAGGGGAAATTGATGTCTTGGTGTGTAAGACATTTTGGCCAATACAGGTAGTTCTTGACTTACAACAGTTTGTTTAGTGACCATTCAAAGTTACACCAGCACTGAAAAAATAACTTATGGCCATTTATTCATACATCCATAGCAGCATCCCTGTGGTCATGTGATCAAAATGTGGATGCTTGGCAACTGACTTGTATTTATGATGGTTGCAATGTCCTGGGGTCATGTGATCACGCTTTGTGATCTTCTGACAAGCAAGTCAATGGGGAAGCCAGATTCACTTAAACAACCCTGTTATTAACAAGTGCAGTGATTCACTTAACAGTGGCAAGAAAGGTTGTAAAAAGGGGCAAAACTCACTTAACAAATGTCTCACTTAGCAACATTAATGTTGGTCTCAATTGTGGTCGTAAGTCGAAGGACAACTTGTACTTTTCACAAGTTTGGATAGTGCCATCTGCATTATTTATTATAATGCATTATAATATTAATAGGCAATAAACAGCTGCTGATTTATTGATAAACAGATTCCTTTTAGGATCTTTCAAGTATAAAGACAATGAAGGTGTACTTGTAGATATTTCAAAGAAATTGTTTCAAAATTATTTCAAAGGAATCAGAAGAACAGAAGAAATGTTAGAGCTCAAGTGTCTTTTTGTATTTAGTAAGAATATTAAAATGTAAACAAAACAAAGTTGGCATAAATTTACTTCTGCTCAACTTGAATCTATAATGCATTTCAAAACATCTTATCCAATCCTCTTTGCCTGATTCTCAAGATGACTATTCTATCTTTTTAAAGAAGTGGTGGTAATGGTTGTGTCACAAAATGGAAATTGTCAGATGAAGCTTTTTATCCTCCTGGTAAAAGGAAAGTCCATATTTCAAATAAGCTGGTTTTAAATTTTAAGCCCCTGTCACACTGCACCAATGGATGGAAAGAGGATGTAAAATGGAGAAAAACACTTGCCATCCGTTGGTTAACGTGATGTATCCGTTCTGTACTCACTGCGTCCGTTTTTCATCCTCTCTATCCGTCCAGCATCCGTTTATTGACGTTTCATCCACTCAGAAAGTTTTGAACTGCTCAAAACTTTTGAGCGGAAAATGTATCCAATGCATCCGTTCTGCATCCTCTAGGCATACGGGGGACATCCGTTCTGCATCTATTACGCATCTGCTATATCTGCTAGGCATCCGCTGCACATCCACACAACTCGAATCCGTTCCAGCAGTAAACGGATGCAGGGAGGAAGCGGAACGGACGTGCAGCATTAGTAGCATGGATGGAGAAAGGATGAAAGCGGATGCAGCTACGCATCCACTCTGCATCCGCTCTGCATCTGCTCTGCATCCGCTCTGCATCCTCTCCGCATCCGCTCCGAGTCCTCTACGCATCCTCTACGCATCCGCTCTGCATCCGCTTCCATCCGCTTCCATCCGCTAGGCTTCCGTTCCGCATCCACTTTCCATCCGCTCTGTGTCCTCCCCCCGTCCCTTCCTTTCCGTGTTATCCGCTCTGCTTATGCAAATTTTTGCCCCTTTTGAGAGCGGATAACAATGGATGGAACATTTTTCTCATCCGCTGTGTCCTTTTTACAAACGTTTTGCATCCGTTGGGCAGTGTGACAGGGTTTACATTTTAAATTCAGTTTTCAAGTCACATTTTCTTCCCTCTCATATATGCATTTGAAACTATGGACAGTCAGCTTTCAGTAATGAGCTCTAAGCCATATTGGCTAGAGTTTCTGGATCATGCAGATCCAAAGTGTCTAAGAGTCCTGTACTGGAAAGGCTGCCCCTTTTTCTTTGTGGCCCCTTGAATATGAATGCCCTGTTTTATAGAGATTCTTTCCTGTGCATTGATTCTTGTTAAAACAGGCTAGAATAGGGTGTGAAATTCACGTTGTCGCAGCAGAGTCACGTGATGTATCGGGACTTTTTTCCCCTTCACTAAACTGGGTGTGGCCGTGACCAGTGCGTGACACAAGTTTGACTAGACTAGACTGAAGTAGAATAACAGAATAATACAGTGGGAAAAAGATGTCTTCTAGTCTGATCATGGCTAACTTCAGTCTTTTCTGTGAAAAAACTTCCAGTTATTCATATCATTGCTCATACATAATTGCATCTGTCTGCATTAGGGATTTAACCTTAACGTGTTAACAGGAACAACAGCATCATGATTTTATAAAAATGGAAATCCTAGTATAGAAATGTGTGCAAGCTCTCTTGAGAAGAATTGTGCATTTCTTCTCTACATTTCTTCTCTTACTACTTATATGTATATGAGATACTATTGGGGAAAAAAATAATAGAGTCACTCCCATTTTTCAGCCCTACTCCTTATGTCCCTAACAGATTGGTGTTTTTTGCTTTCCTAACCTTCCAATATTGAGATTATGTAGTCCAGAAAAACTACCCATAATTCGGGAAGGCTGTGCTCGTTGTTTCTCTTCAAGAGATCTCATTTGTACTCATGTATGAGTGTGCATGCGTGTATGGAGAGACAGAGAGACAGTGGGGTGAGAGAGAGGAGGTGAAACATGTGTTGGACCTCGATAATTAATGCGAGTAACTTTTGTGCAAAATGTATAAAATGCACACCAGGCAGTTAGTAGTTACTACTAACATGTTCTACCAGCAGTACATGTAACTGCACATTTCATACAATTGTTGTTAACATTTCTCCTCCCAAAAGACTTAAGTCATGGGTAGCTTATTTTTCAATGACTACAGGCATTTACTTCTCTTTCCAGTCCATGTTCTGGAGCAGCTACAACAAGATGATTGAAGCCATGTGGATTTTCTGCTTTTCTGGGCTGTTCTCTTATCATATTTTATAAAGCCATCTCAATATTAGTTTTTTTAACTTGGAAAGTCAATGACATAATGGAGTATTAATTTTCATAAAAATAAATTATTTTAATAGACATATACAATATATTCACAAAGCTTTTTCTACTTTCCACCCAAGAAAATAAAGTAATTGGTTACAGTTATAGAGTCAGATCATTACCTTGAAAATAAGTGAGACAAGCACATAATGAAGAGATGCACTTGAGTAAGTTTTTTAACAGGTCTTTCTGATTTACAGCTACGTGAAGCAGCAATCTCTTAGGAATAGCAATGGAGCAACAAACTAACCACCCGTAAAGTACAAGCCAAAATATTTGGACTTGTGACACAATTAATTATGTCATGCTTGTACTGCAAGGGGCAGTCTGCTTCTTCTTCTCCCCCTCCCTTGTCTTATTTTTACAAAGTATACAACTCTTCATTCAGGCTTCTTATCTTGGCAAGATACTTTCATATCAGAAATACCCGAGAATGAGCTCCATAGGGATTTTAGAGACTGATGGGATGCAGCTTAGCACTAAAGAGGCATTCTGATTCTGCAATAGGTTGGTAGCAACAATTGGAAAAACAAGACTATCTTCATTATTTGGGTGTCTTGTTTATTTCTTTCCTTTTATTTGTTTGGCAGAATTATTGCAAATCCTTTAAGATAGTATACAAAGATCAAAAACAAGTTAGTTTTTTAAAAAAAAAAACAAAACCTTTCTTACAGGATCAGGACTGTAGGGATAGTAGGATAATGCTGGTCCAGGGATAGAAGTGATAGAGAAGGTACATATCCAAGGTTCATTAGGATGATGTTGTCTTGATGGGATCTGGAGCATGCTGACCCTGGCAATTCTTGTAGGACAGGTAGAAACAATTGGAGAAAGCCCCTTTAGACATGAAGAGCTTTATAGATAACTATAGGCACTTTGAATGGCAAGGGAAATCTAAAAGGCAAGGCAAGTAAAGATAAACTGAAATTTACTCATAATTGCTCATAATGCGGTATCCTGAAGCAGGAAGGGCAGCCTCATGTACACTGTGTTGAAATAGGCTCTTCTAATACAGGAAAAGAGTGCTATTAGTACACAAGATAAATCTGTGGAAGAGTTTTCTCAGCTGCAGCTGTCATTTGCTTGCAATAGGAGTCTAGAACAGGGGTGTCAAACTGGCAAGGCAGTTTGCATCATATGTAGCCCACGCCCACCCCAGCTCTACAAAGGGGGAAAGCGTCACAAATGTCACATGACAGCAACGTGATGCCGCAAGTTTGACACTCATGGTCTAGGGGTTCAAAATTGTGTGCCAGTAAGCGGGATGGACCCTAAAAATGAAGAATCATTAAATCCAGAGTCATTTAGTTTTGTTAGAGTTAGATCGAAATCATTTTCTCCAATTCTAGACCCCAACTGCATCTGGTCATGGATCCAGAGTAGGATTTGCAGAATTAGACATACACAGGTTTGCATCACTAGTATACAGTATTGGTACCTGCTCTCATGCTGTCAACGATCATATACAGCAGCTATTTGTAGATGTTAACAAAGACCAAGGTAAGTGACAAGTGAAATATCCCACAAAGTGAAGATTTCAGGTTTACTATTTCTTTCCCAGCACCAAACAGAATTGAACCTGAAAAAGGAGAACCATTGAAACATAGTCTCTCATTCCCAACTTTCCAAATCAATCCCAAGGTATTGAAAACCAGTAAGACATTAAGAAGAACCAAGAAAGTTTGCCCCCTCCCCCAGGCAAAATCAGTAATATATCAAATAGTGAAATCTGTCTGAAAAGAATCCAAATTAAATTTCAGTTTACAAAAGAAATGCCCCTCCATTAAATTGTTAGGACTGTAACTGCTATTTGATTCTTGTCAGCTGCTTAGTTTGCATTCATGGAATGTCACCTATTCTAAGGAAGATTGGATCTGGATGGCCTATTGTTTCATGGGAGTGCAGCTTTTAGCCATTGCCCTTACTTACAAGCAATTCCCTTATATGTTAGTAAGATATATTTGTGACTAAATTCTGCCGAATAAATTCACATGGTGACTATAAAACTTGTATAAAACTCTCTTAGCTGGAGGCTTTCTTTGCTTATGCTGACTCTATTGAAATGTATTGAAACTGCTGGGAAACAGTAAATTAGGAATGTCGGGTTCTGCCACGCTCTGTTTTGGGTTTGGACAATGGTAGAAAGCTACCTATTTTGTAAATGTACTTAGGAAATCTGATAACACCTTTAAATGGAGTATGCTGTTTAAATCTTCAGAATGATTGGAGTAAAAATGGAACCTGGTCTCTTCAAATCAGCCAAGAGTGATTTTAAAAGGTGTAGGAGAGTTGCTGAAAATGTTGGCTTTGCAAGATCTTCAAACACCCTTGCAGTTTTTCAGAGTTGAAAAGAGAAGCTGAATGGTGTGATGAACTGGTAGTGACATGAGTATCAAGCCAATTATTTCAGTTTCCTTCCTGCTCTTGTCTGTTTCCCTTTTCTGATAGAATTCAATTAGGACAGTTTGTTTAAAGGGAGACAGATTTATTCTACTCTCTTTTATCTGTTTTGCTATGACCTTTGTGATCCTACATTTCCCTCAATTCACAATCGTTATATTCCTTTTATAAGATCATACCATTTATTAGACCAATCTATTTTGTAGCATAATCCAATCCAACTTTGTATTCAGTTTGTATGCTCTTACTTTTCTCCTTTTAAAATGTTTATTGGTTTATAATCAGAAGTCAATATAAAATATTTACTCTGTACCTGTATTTCCTACATCTTGTCCTAACTCAGCCTAAAATGATCGAGTTCGCTGCTTGAACTCTAGGATGCATATATCTAAATTATTTTATGTCATTGTAAATGTTACATTGTAGTGCATTCTAAATGCAATTATGATATATTTCTATTTTTAAAACAATGTTGGACAAGCAATGTTGCCTTAAATATTCATGTTTTTATTAAATCTAGGGCAGTTTGATCTAATAGTTAAGGCACCAGGAGAATGTGAATTCCAGTTTTGCTTTAGGCATGAAAGCCAGCTGGGTGACTTTCTCCCAGCCCAATTCAACAATGGAGTTATTGCTGTGTGGAAAATGGGAGGAGGAAGGGCTATTAGCTATGTTTGCCACCTTGAATATTTTATAAAAATAATAAAAGTAGGATTTTTTTTTCAAAAAATCTAAAATAAATACAGTGAATATTCACAACTATAGAAAGAAAAATTATCAACCAATAAATCAATAATAAATATATAAATAGTTATCTATATGTCCTTTGTTGGACAATGGAGAGAGTATCGTGCTATCATTTTACTTTTGGACTTAAAGAGGTATATCAAGAATTTATTTGGGTAAAACCTTGAATCCACAGATTTTCATCTGATTTTATAGATGAACAAAATGCTGGCATTTTGATGCTTGCCCGTTAGAGTTAATGACTGAATAGAGACATGGATTAATGGACTATGTCTATCAAATCAGTGTTGACTCTTAGCAACCACTTAGATTTTCTCCATGACAATAGACACATCTGCATGAAGGTAAAATGATAAATATCATGTTGCGATGATGCAGTGCAAACCACGACTTACATGTTGGGATACCAAGCGTGAAAAGCTGGAGTTACATTGTAAAATAACAACGTACATTTTTTGTTCTTTATGTTGTGGTTACTACTAGATGTCTATGTGGTTATTAAATATCTAATAGGTTCAAGTAAAATCTTATATTTAAATCTTGAATTATACATTTCAATGAAAACATAACATGTTCATATTTCTCTAATAATCTCAGTGCATATTCAGTTTCCATAGAGGATATTCCTTAGCAGTACTTGGTGTATTACCTGACTGCCATTCTTTGCAAAGTTATTTGTGGATACTGTAGTAATTTGAGTGTATTAACGCACACATCATCTAATCCAGGATTTCAATTTAATCTATCTGTAATTATAACCATTTATAAGGCATTTTATTTATATTTTATTTTTATTGGAAGGAATTATAGCCTGGCACATTCTAGAAGGGGGAAAAGTCATTTCCAGTTGAAAGCCAGACAAAATCTAAAGCAGCCTTTTCACCACTTATTTAAGTTACTTTGGTAGCAATATCTGAATCTGCTTCATCCAATCAAAATTAGGAGATAAACCAAAACTCTTTTAACATTTTGTCTTTTTTGTTTTGGTCTATTTTCTTTAATCCAGTGGAGATTTTATGTCTAATTAAAATGTGCAGGTGGGTCCCAGTTCAAAACCATATCGGCAAGTGTCCTAGAAATTAGGCTTGATTTAGTTATGAATGCAAAACTTATCTGTAAGACTTTATAATTCTCTGTATAGGCACTGACATTAACCACATCTTCCATATGAATTCTTCTGTTCTAATTCAAGCCCAAATAAAAAACTTAAAAGCGCAGAAATGACACTTTGGTGTTGATATTTCAATTACAAATGTTGGAGAACATTTCACTTTCACTTCACCAATAACATTCTGAGGCCACGCACCTTTATTTGGAAGTCAGCCTATAATGCTTTTGACGAAGATAACTATGGTTAGAATTGCAGCATAAAATTCCAGCTGAAATCATTGATTTAAAAGGCAATTCAAGGAGTGTCCTTTCTGCCTATTAGATTTCTTCTTGGTTTTCTTTTGCTTTTTACTCAGCTTGTTTTTATTTAACATCTTATTGTTTTTATTCTCCTTAAACCATGGGCCCCACACTCCCCCATTAAAATTTGGGTTGCTCCTGGGGTCTTTGGGTGGATAGCGGACAGGCACGGATGTCTTATTGAACTGGGAGAGCCTTCTCAGCAGCTGCTTGACTATACTTGGATACTTATTGGAGAGGTCCTCTCGTTCATAAGGATCGGCTGTGATATTGAACAACCACACCGTTTTACCTGCTGTCCATGAAACCCGTTCATTGTGCCAGCGATTGGGACCAACATTACTAAAAGACTGAGGAGGGACCCAGTCACCATATCCTGGATTTCCTGTTAGTAGTTTCCAGTGGCTTACCCGGATGGCTGATTGAATGGCAGTGTTCCATATTCCAAAGCCAGCTGCCCAAGAACCATTTCTGGCTTTTGTGTATATGGGATCAATATTATGTAAAATATCTATTCTTGGAGACCGCCTGCCTTCACTGATGGTCTCCCAAACATCATAGCCATCCAATTGTATATCTTCATCAATCTGTCCTTCCGCTAAGGTAATAAGTGTTGGAAACCAATCGGTTATGTGTATAAGCTCCTTGCATATACTTCCCTTGGTTTTAAGTAAAGGGCTATGAACAAAGCCAACTGCTCGAATCCCTCCCTCCCAGTAAGTACCTTTGCTTCCTCTGAGAGGCCAGTTATTTCCACCAGCTGTTGGCTGGCCTCCATTGTCCGAAGAGTAAATTATAACACTGTTGCTATAATAACCATATCGCTTTAATGCATGGGTCACATTGTTGATAGCTTCATCCAAGCATGCCAGCATGGCAGCGTATCTGCGCCGATTGATATTATTAATTGATCTATAATGTTCATAATACTTGCCTGGGGCCTGAAGTGGTGAGTGAACAGCTTGGTATGCAAGGTATAAGAATATGGGTTCCCTGGGATTATGGGAGGCTAAGATTTGTTCCACTCTTTGAGTGTACATCTGTGTAGAATACATTCCATTGTCATAATCCCAAGCAGCATTGTCATTTTCATATAAGTCATAGCCACACATTCGAGGACTGTCACACTTGTAATGGGTGTAATAATCACCACTGCCCAAAAGAGAGCCAAAAAAGGTATCAAAGCCCCGTTGAGTTGGCATACATTCTTTGCGATAAAAGCCCAAGTGCCATTTGCCAATCATGTGGGTTGAATAACCTGCTTCTTTCAGTTTCTGAGGAAGTGTCACATTGTCCAGAGGCAGGCAGTTCGGCTGGGTGGGCCGTATGACAGAATGCTGAAGACCTGTGTGGATTTGATACCTGAAAGAAAGAAAGCACACCTTAGATGAAGGAGAAAAAAATAAACTGTAAAGTGGTATCACAAAGAGGATGGAATGCATAATGGAGCTTGGAGCATCCATCTTTACCTGGAAGCAAGCCCACAAACATTCTTTATGGTTCTCAAGCTAACTACTGGGTTCCAGATCTGAAATTTTGGATACACTGTATGAAAATGCATTCTTGCTAAAACACTTTAGTCAAGAAAGATATTCTTTTTTTATCTTCTCAGGGCTCTTTGCCAAATGACATATGGAGGGTGGATTCAAGTTATGGAACCTCACCAACAAAGTGCCTTCTCCAAGGTGGTATGCTTGGCATAATGTCTTTTAGGCACCAGGCAAAACCGCTTCTCTTTTCTCAGATGTTCATACAATTTTATAATCGATATGATTTTAAGATTTTAAGATCTAATTTGAATAGTGGCCATAATGTTCCCTATGCTAAAAATTGTACCTTGTTGTAAAATTGCATTTTATTATTTTTATTAATTAATTACTGTTTTTTTGTTTTTGTAATCTTTTAAATAATAGTAAATCATGAAGACTATTTTGTTTACTGGGTGTATTACAAGAAATAAAGCCTGTGACTTCCATAAAACCCTCAAGTTGATGATTAGTCTAAGTAATTACTGGCTCTTCAAATACAAAAAAAAAAAAAAGTTCTGAGGCTCCTTCCTTCCTTCCTTCCTTCCTTCCTTCCTTCCTTCCTTCCTTCCTTCCTTCCTTCCTTCCTTCCTT
>BLBF01000026.1:15663346-15691456 GCA_015471245.1 Laticauda colubrina | reverse complement strand
CTTCCTTCCTTCCTTCCTTCCTTCCTTCCTTCCTTCCTTCCTTCCTTTTATGCCAATCATTTAAATGCATCCTAATTATTTTTCAGATGTGACTTTAAAAGAATTGTTTGTACCCCAGTATCAAAATGATACTGTCAAAAAATGACACTGTGTGCATGATTTGAAATCAACCATTGACTATTTCTAAAACTTCAGATTTTCAAGCAGAAAGACACATTCAAGTGTACTAAAATATTCATACATTTTCAGTATATTGTTAAAGCAGTAGCTCTAGTAACTGACTGATCGTAAAAAAGTAAAATTGAAGCTTTGATCAAAGCATTCACTTCAAAGCTTTGTATCATTTATTAAATAGGTATTATCTTAACCCATGAAGCCCATCTTTGATGGGTTGTGATCTGGATATACTAGAGTTCCATGAAACTCTGAAGATGTAAATAGTAACACCAGTTCAACAAATAGACAATGGATTTGTATAGGTTTATTTTACTTTATTTCATTTGCTATATGTTTGGCAATATAGTAGAGCAGGATCTGGTGCTCTTAATCTTAGTCAATTCATTTACTGAAAAGGGATAGTGACTGTATAATCAAATTTCTCTTAATTCTGTTTAAATCTATATTACAGAAGACAGGCATCTATATGTACACTAGGAAAAAAAGCTGGATGGAATTTGATGCTGAGTTGTCATGCTAAGACTCATTTCCTGAAGAACAAGAACTTTAAATAAAAGCAGATCTTCCTGTCCATCCAACCCCAGCAATGCAATCTGAGAAAGAATATGCTTACTTATGACCGACTTGTATAAATACTACAGCCAAAAAAGCCCTATAAAAAAGAATCCTGGAATACTTAGATTTTTTAAAAAATTTCCATGGTTTGTAATTATTCACATGCATAAATATTCATTATATCTTTAATCAAAAACAGCCCAGTTATCATTCCAACTAATACATGGAACATATGTGAGGAATCTTCATGTTTATTGAGAAGGGAAAAAGCACTATGTTACACAAATGATGCTGTAGCAATTACATTTTTGGTTACAAGTTAAACAAAATGTAAAAACTATGCTTTTGAATTGTGATGGTGAAGAAAACGTCTGAGAACAGCCTGGACTGCTAGAAAGACCAATTATTCAATACTAGATGATATAAAACCAGACTGCTCACGAGAAGCATTAATAATGAAGCTAAAGGTTAAATATATTGAATGCACAATGTAAAGGAAAAAGTCAAGGGAGAACGCATAGAAAAATGAAAGGTTTTGATAAAAAGAAGTGACAAGGTGGCCAGATAGTATTATTGATGACACAAGGATGAACTTAAAAGAACAAGTGAAATTATGTAGATGAAGTCACAGACACAACTGAATGCCTGAATAACATTTCGAAAATGGAAGGAATGGGAAGGAGTACACAAACATAATTATCTCATTCACTGAAAAAACATGAAGTCCATTCTCTTGAAGATAAAAGCCGGGGGAAGGGTGCCTACATTTTCTGAATGCATTTAATACATTCCCCACATTTTTTTTTCAAAAAGTTGCAGAAGCAGTGGCTTAAATCAACTGTCCTGCTTTGAAAAGTCATTTACATTATTGCCATTTCTTTCTTCTCAGGCTGTCCTGCAGCCCATACATGTAATCTTGTGGGGTTTTTTTAACTGATACCATTTATATAAGAGGACACATTTGTCAAAAATAAATATTTGAAAAAGTTGAAGGAATTCGAGAAGCAATCTTAAGAGGACTGTTGTAATATATTCTTGACCCTTCCTGAGATTTCAGAGCTGTATTTTATTGAATCTCTGCATGGAAAAAAAAAATTCAGTGTCCCTGCCTATAAACCCCATACTTTTATAAATCTAGCTAGTCTATTCTGATGCATTCATATGCAATGGCTTGAGTTCTTGGAGCACACAAAGAGTAACGCTTCATCTGATACATGAAGCAAGCTAAAGCCCATGTCACACTGCACCAACGGATGGAAAGAGGATGTAAAATGGAGAGAAACACTTGCCATCTGTTGGTTAACGCGATGCATCAATTCTGTACTCACTGCGTCTGTTTTTCATCCTCTCTATTCATCCAGCATCTGTCGACTGAGGTTCCATCCGCTCAAAAAGTTTTGAGCTGCTCAAAACTTTTTGAGCGGAAAATGTATCCAACGCGTCGGTTCTCCATCCGCAACACATATGGGGAACATCCGTTCTGCAGGCGTCCGATCTATCCGCTAGGCATCCGCTGCGCATCCGCGCAACTCAAATCCGCTCCAGAAGAAAGCGGACACAGGGAGGAAGCGAAATGGACGCGGAACGGATGCGCAGTGTTAGTAGCACGGACGGAGAAAGGATGAAAGTGGATGCAGCTCGCAAAGAAAGCATTTAAAACTGAAAAAACGTTCACAGAGGGGACCTATCTCGGATATTAAGGATGTCTAGAGGATGCCTAGAGGATGCAAAAGGACACATAGTGGAAAACCCATATTGCCTATAAAAAGGGGGAGCAACTCACCTGGATCTCACTTTCAGTCCAGCATCCCTGCTGTGCAGACCTCTGCAGCCTTCATCTGGCTCTTGCTCTTCCACAGCAGCCATTGATGTCCACTATGGATCGTAACACACTCCTTTTGGTAGCCACCATCGTTCTGCAACAGTGCAAAGCCATCTACAGGCTCTTTCAACTGTTCTACGGGAAGAAAAGGAGGCGGCCAAAAAGCATCTGGGTCTGAAAATGGATCGGGAGAAGAGCAGAGTATGGACTGTACAACAAGCTGATGGTGGAGCTGAGGAACGAAGACCCTCGTGCATTCCTGAACTTCATGAGGATGCCTCCAGCCATGTTTGACGAAGTTGTGGAGCAGCTGAGACCCAGGTTGACCAAGCAGAGCACCAACTTCTGGCCCAGCCTGGACCCTGGGCTCAAGGTGGCACTGACTCTGCGCCACCTGGCCTCAGGGACCACCTACAGAAGCATGCAGTACGGCTAGAGGGTGCCACACAACATCATCAGCATTGTGGTCAGAGAAGTGGTGCAGGCCATCATCGAAGAATACCTGGAGGAGCTCCTCCAGTGCCCCTCCACTGAAGAAGGCTAGAAGAAAGTTGCAGAGCAGTGGTATCAGAAGTGGAACTTCCCCCACACCGTTGGAGCCATAGATGGCAAGCACATGGCCTGCAAAGCTCCAGCCAAGTCGGGGTCCACTTATTTCAACTACAAGGGCTTCTTCAGCATCGTCCTCTTCGCCATGGTCGATGCGGACTACAAGTTCATGTACATCGATGCTTCAGGAAACGGGTCAGCTTCAGATGCCCAGGTATACAATGCCAGTGACCTCAAGGAGGGGCTGGAACGCAACCTCATCATGGGCTTCCCAGATCCAGACCCCCTGCCCAACGACACTCAACATGTACCCTACTTCATCGTGGGGGATGACGCCTTCTCCCTCACAACCTACCTCATGAAGCCCTACACCTCCAGATGCCTCACCCATGAAGAGAGGATCTTCAACTACAGGCTGTCCAGGGCAAGGCAGGTGGTGGAGAACGCCTTTGGCATCCTGGCCAACAGGTTCCAGGTACTTCTCACCACCATGCAGCATCGCCCAGAGACCGTGAGGAGGATCGTGGAAGCTTGCTGCATCCTGCACAATCTCATGCGCATCCATTACCCAGTCTTGCAGAACAGGCTCGTGGACCTCCAACAAGGCAATGGGGACATGGAGCCTGGGGAATGGAGGCAAGGGCGAAACCTGATCGACACTGAGGATGTGCAAGGCCCCAACAGAGCCTCACGTGAAGGGAAGAAGCAGCGCAACCTTGTGAAACACTGGTGCAACTCCCCAGCTGGAGCAGTGGAGTGGCAAGACAGGATGATAGATGATTAATGGATGCTTCCTTCAGCCTGTCTCATCACACTGATGAGATTGGGCCATGTATGTTGGGTGGGCCTACAATGAACAGGGCATTTAATAAAAAGTTGTTTTTATGTTCAAATGTGTGGATCAATGCTTACATTGTTATTGATAATGAAGGGCCAAAGGTGTGACACCTGGGAGGGTGGACCATACAGTCCCACTATGCTTGCACTGGAGGTTTATCTATCCCATAGCTATTACCCATCCCAAAGGTATTCCTGCCCATCCCACAAGTATCTTAACCCATCCCAAAGGTATCCCTGCCCATCCCACTGCTATCTTAACCCATCCCAAAGGTATCCCTGCCCATCCCACTGCCATCTTAACCCATCCCAAAGGTTTCCCTGCCCATCCCACTGCTATCTTAACCCATCCCACAAGCATGCAAAGGCTTAAACCATTTCTAAAGGTTTCCACCAAGACTTTATTGAAAAAAATAAATGAAGCAAGTGTGTGAAGCAAAGATAATCTTTATTAATAACAAGCTGTAAAAGAAAAATGACCCAAGCCAAGTGTCCAAATAAAGTCAACAGGTAGCCACCCAGTCTCTGGCACTCTTCTTGGTCACTCGGAGGTGTGCCCAGTCTCAGGGGTGAAGGGTCCACGTGCTGTGGAGGTGGCTGCTGCTGGAGTGCTGGTCTGAAGCACCACTGGGGTGCCTGGCCCCGAGAGGACAACAGGGGACGGTATGTTGAGGAAGCTCTCAGACAACTGGCTCAGCCCTGTGATGTTGAGAGCCCCTTCCTCCATGACATGGGGTGTCAGCCCCAGTACCGATAACAGATGTACTGAGGCCGGGCTTGGCTGTGGGGTGGAGGAAGGAGCAGTGTCGTGGGGCTGTCTGGTCTGCAGCTGGGTGAGGACTGGCGTTGGTGGCATCTGTGGCATGGGTGGCATCAGTGGCGTGGGTGGCATCGGTGGCATCAATGGAACCGGTGGCGTCCAATAAACATGTGCCTGGACTGGGAAGGGCTGCTGCCTGTGCTGCTGGACCTCCTGGTAGCCGTAGCCTTGGTAGGTGAGGGCCTGTGGAAAGCCTTGGAATGGGAGTGACATTACCTGGGGTGGAGGAGCAGACCTGGACTGGGTGGGAGCAGGTTCATCTGGGTCTGGAGGGTTGTGAAGCAGATCGGTGATCCTGTCCTTCACCACCTGGTACTGGGGTTCCGCCATGTCCATGAGGGTCTGGTTGACATAGGTGAGGAAGGGCTTGTGGTTGAAGGATGAGGAGTCGGTGTGTACCAGCTGAGAGAGGAGATCTATGCTGCTCCTGATGGTGTCTCTTATCTCCAGCAGGACAGTGTGGCTCTGCCCCTCCAGTTTGCCTCTCTGCCTTTCTGTGGAGGTGGAGGTGGGTTGGGCTGTGGTGGAAGTGCCATCTCCTTTCTCCCACTGCGCCAGGGGGTCCACCACGTGCACCGCCACAGGTAGTACAGCTGTTGGGGGGGTCTCCATCATGGCACGCTCCACAGATACCTGCCTAGAGACAGGAGCTGACTCTCGGCCGGAAGAGGACTGGCTCTCAGCAGGCTGCCGGAGAGAGAGGGTTGTGAGAGGGGCTGCTCCTCGGTGGCAGATCTCACCCTCCAGGAAGCTGCACTTGGCCATGACGTAGGTCTCTCTGTCCATCAGCTTGACCGCGGACTGGCCAGATTTCTTGAGGTGCAGCTTTCCGTACCAGGTGTGCATGTGCTTCCACCAGCCAAGGAGCACCTCCGAAGTGTAGCCCAGGCTCTCCGCCTTCTCTCTCCAAGCAGCCTGCTTCCTTTTGGTGTCCCTATAGAGCCTGTGTCCCTTATGCCATAGATACTCATTCTCTCTCAGCCACTCCAGCACCTCATCCTCATGTTCCTCTTCTATGGTGTATTGCCTCTTCTCCCGTTCTCGCATCTGCCTCTTCCTCCCTTTGGCAGGACCACATGGGCCCTCATCAGAGGGGCTTCCAGGTTGTAGGGGCTGCTCCTCCGCACCACCACCAGCAGCAGTAGCAGCAGCAGCAGGACCAGGATCATCAGCAGCAGAGTAAGCACCAGCAACGCCAGCAGTACCAGCAGGACCAGGAGCATCAGCAGGACTAGGAGCACCAGCAGGACCAGGAGCACCAGCAGGACCAGGAGCAGCGCCATCAGAGTAAGCACCAGCAGGAGCACCAGCACCAGGAGCAGTGCCAGCAGAGTAAGCACCAGCAGAAGCACCACCGCCAGAAGCAGCTTCAGCAGAGTAAGCACCAGCAGAAGCCACCTCCAGGAGCAGCTTCAGCAGAGTAAGCACCAGGAGAAGCACCACCGCCATAAGCAGCATCATCAGCTCCTCCAGAAGCAGCATCAGCAGAAGCCCCAGCCCCAGAAGAGCAAGCCCGGGCTGCAGAAGCCCCAGCAGAAGCAGAGTGAGGGCCAGGGGGTGGGAGGGTGGCCCTGTCCCTCTTGCCAGGGCTCAGCAGATGGCTGAGGCTTTCTCTTCTTCCCCATGGTTGTGGGGTTGCTGGCTGGTAGGCAGGCTGGCAGGCAGGCAGGCTGGCAGGCAGGCTTGAGAGCTGTGTCTGGAAGCAGGTCTTTCCTCTGAATGTTGACCTGCTTGGGAGCTGCTTCCCTTTATATCCGCGGGGCTGATGCAATGCATCCTCCCCACATGCGCAGTGAACGCTAGGCATCCGCTAGGCATCCGCTAGGCATCCGCTAGGCATCCGCTCGGCATCCGCTCGGCATCCGCTAGGCATCCGCTCGGCATCCGCTCGGCATCCGCTTTATCCGCTCAGTATCCACTGTGCATCTGCTTCATCCGCTCGGTATCCGCTCTGCATCCACTGTATCCGTTCCGCGTCCGCTTTCCTGCGCTCCCCCGGAAGCCTTGCAGATGTGCCATCTGCTCTCATCCGCTTCCATCCGCTAGGCTTCCGTGGAGCATCCGCTTTCCATCCGCCCTACGTCCTCCCCCATCCGTTCTTTTCCGTGTTGTCCGCTCTGGTTATGCAAATTTTTGCCCCTTTTGATAGCGGATAACAACGGATGGAACATTTTTTTTGTCCGCTGTGTCCTTTTTACAAACGTTTTGCATCCATCGGCCAGTGTGACAGGGCCTTAATAGAAGCAACAGTAAATAAAGGACTGTACTGAGTTTATTTGCCTTCCAGGCATAAACAAAACTTTAAAGGATTTGTAGAATTTGGGACTATTATTGTTACATTTGAAAAGAAGAATTAGATGAATTCAGGAACTCCACAAATATGGACTGCCCTGGATTGCACCCTTCAATTGATGATTTCCAGTTCCGACACTACTTTTCTCCAGTGGCTGCTTAAGGACAAACAGTCCATAACTACAGCACAAGTGGCTAGATTCTGCACAGCAGCATTGAGGATTCATTAGAAAAATGTGTCTATTCCACTGTAGCTATTTTATTCAAAAAAAGTGGCAAACCAGTTGCACTGCTTATTCCTTTCCCTTTTTGTATTAAACTGACTATGGGCCACACAGTTTATAGATTGTAATTCTAGCATAATCAGACCATGTATAATTGACAGACTGGATTTTATCATAGTTTTTAGCTGTTATTTATTATTTTCTACTAGAATTTTTAATTGTATATTTATTGAGTATTTTTATTTGTTCTGGTCTCTGTTCTATGACTGTAATAAACTGAAATGGTTCAACTGAGATCAGCATACAGAACCTCTGGTCACAAATGTTTCTGACCATGACCAAATCGGGTTCCAACCAAAAAATTCACATTTTTTTTTGTGGCCAATTTCTTCTTCTATGCCATTTTTTTTGTAAGTGCCAAATTTCAAAAATTAGGTTCAGGACTAAATTGGGTTACGACCAAAGTTATGGAATGAATTATGGTTGTGACCAGAGGTTCTACTGTATATGGGATTAATAGGGGTAGATTGTAGGTGTGATACCGAAATATAATTTTATCGTATTTTATTTATATATTAAATTATTTTATTTTATTCCAATTTCATTTCAAATTGTGTTTTATCCAATTCCATTTGAAATCTTTTTTATCAGATTTTAGAAATAATTTGTGCCTGGAACTCTGCACTTTGATATGGCCCAAGGGCTAATCAATAAAGTCAAGTAAGTAACCTTTGCCTGTTCACTTTTATTGTGTCACTTTGACTAAAGATCATCCCAAATACTCCAGCTGTTTTTTCAGGAGATCTGTTCTAATACCCCTAATCATTCCAGCTGCTGTTTTCCTTTCCTGTTCTGTATTTTCTAGGCACAAATCAGACAGGGGTATTTCCAAAGATAGTGTCTAATTTGAGAATTTACTCTAATTTGCAAGGACTATTCTGTTTTAATATTTCATTAAGCATGTTTTCCATTGCTGAATTACAGCATGGAACTACTTTACTTTGCATATTTTTAATCTTTAATTTAAAACATATTATATTTCATTAGCTGAGTATTTTTTTAAAAAACCCTTTAGATATTTAAAATAACGGTGTCAGCTTAGAAGCCATTTTTCTTTGTGGCTTCTGGGCTGCCACATTCAGTGCCTGGGAATTTGGAAGGGGGACTTCAAAGAGGAGTGGAGGCTTAACCACAACAACATTAATTTCTCAGAAAGTCAAGGACACATTGCCCTGCACCAGGAGGGGAGTGACTAGGGATAGTTTCAGTTGGAACGAAATAATGATTGGACCATGTGATGGACTATTGGGTGGAGGGGTTGATTTTTGAGTTTTCTTTGGGCTAGGGAAAAACCAGAACTCTCAGCTTCAGGTTTTTCCCAGATGTGCCCAAAAAAATATCTAATAAAATGGATCTTTGGGAAGATGATATTCTCAGAATCTTTTTCTCTGGAGGCTGTGACTTGGAATGCTGACAAACTGTCTCTGGAGATATTTCAGATGAAAAAGTGTTATTTGTGACAATTTCATAAAATGGATAGAATAAAATTATCATATGCACATATGAATATTCTGTTGAAATCGCCCTTGGGTAGCTTAATTAAAATGTTTTAACTGCTCAGTGCTCCCCCCAGGAAAAACAACAGCATATTATCAAGATTAAAGTTTTAAAAGCCGGAAGACTTTATTCTACAAATTGATGAAAAATCTATCTAAAAGTCTATACATTGCACACAAAATTCCACAAGATTATGCTCCCCAGCAAATGGCTAAGCTAAATTTCAGTTATGGGAGCTGTAGGAAATGCATCTGACCAGTAACAGACTGGGCAAAGTTCCCTTAACAAATGCCAATTAAACTTTATATAATGTAGCAGAATTTTGGAAAGTCACTGTCAAAAGACAGCTGAACCTGCGCTAAATCAGTTATGTGATTTATCATGAAACCACCTTTCCAATTGGTTACTAATTAGCTATCATTCAGCCAATTCTATATTAACTCTGTATTCTATTATAGAACCATTAAGAACATTTGCAATATGTGTTTATTAGAGACTGTTCAGGCTAGATGGGAAAACTTTGAATCTTTATAGTTCTATCAAATCTAACATTAAGTTGGAACATTTTCCTTGCAGTGAATTACCACTTCCTGAACAGATACTGAAAGCTTCCTTGTTCTTTCTAAAACTTACCTATGCAACATGATCTTTTTCAAGGGTGTTTCTTATCTCCTGTTTCCTAATTTGTTCCAGATCATTATGATTTTAAATTATTCCAGCAGTTCTAACTTCCTAGGTCCTGATCTATGTCTGGCTGTAGTCTACATTTTATAAAAAGACATTGTCTTTTCTTCTTTTAAAAAAACCAATATAACAACCAATTAAATTCACCATAGTACCAAAATATTTTTAAATAAAAATAAATATATATTTATTTTTATAAATAAAATAATTGTTAAGGAGTACATTGAAAATAAAAAAAACTGAAAAGCTGTCAAAGAGTTGTTGTTGGAGTTGTTGAGGAATATTCCAAATATCATAGAAAAAAGAATTGCAAAAGTAAGAAAAGACCGTATTTCCAAGGGTAATATCTTCTGTCTTTTCTTGATGAAACAACTATTCTCTACTATTCTAAAGTCCAGGATATTCTAACTGGACTTTAATATAATTAATGCTAGCAGAAATTTGAAATCCATTAGAAAGAGCCAGATGGGGAATGGGCTGGTTCAATCATAAAACAATGGTAGAATTAACTATTTAGATCAATGTGCTTTTGAAATATTTGTGAAATCAATGTCCCGGGTAAGGATGCATTCCAAGCTTGGAAAGTATTATCACAAAATAAAAATGATATATGGACAAGATTATGATTTATACCTAATTCTTTTTTATTTTCAGGTACAATAAAAGAAGATACTTGCTGTTATTGAAAACACAAATGTCCTAAACATGATGTATGCATGCAAGTTGAAATTATCTCAGAAGACATTAGCTTTGATTCCAAGAACAAGCTCAACATTAATATAGTGTGTGTAAGAGAGAGAGAGAGAGAGAATTGACTTTTTGGCAATACTTATTTCCTTTTTGAATATATCATTTTAGAACAAGGATAGAAATAAAAATAAGTCAGCTAAAATGTATCATGATATAAAGGACTAAGCATTTGAATTATCTGACCCAGTTTTGTATGCATTTACATTACCTAAACAGACTGATATACTCCTTCAAATTATATTGAGGATTGTTTCTTGGAGGAACAGGGAAAACAGATTAAATTGGAAATTCCTTTTTTTGTTTGATCAAGTTGCAGTTGTTTAGGAATCTAGATTTTTTACTTTAGCAGTTAAAAGATAGATAAAAGTTTTTTGGCTTTAATATCCAAACCAATCTTAAGACTGCGACAATTTTTGCAAATGCAATTATAATTCCTTCTATTCTCTGCAGTTGTGTAGACCACAAAGAACAATAGTATTGTTAAAGATATTAGCCTAATAGATATTAGATAATCACCTAATATAATCTAATTCAATGACATCACAGTTGGCCTTCAATTAAAATTATTCCCCTACTTATTTTCTCTGGATATTATTAAACAAAATTTACCTTTCTGTTATATATTTTTCCAGGCAAAATATTTATACTTACCTCTGTCTAGCTGTCTATATATTTGAGACACTCTATAACTTTATATGGGACAGAATGTAAACTCTCATAAAATTTATTCATAAATTGTGATGCAAACACTGTATCACTGCAAGTCACTACATAATGACATGAAATCAAATTTGTATTTTATGTATATATGACAGCTTTCTGCTAAATCATGTAAGCTTTCACTCTCCCTATTTTGAGCAGTGCATATATATTCTGTGAATTGCATGTTTTGATACCAAGAATGAGTAAAGGCTTCCTACTTCCTGGGCTGTGTCATCTGTGTTAGACTCATAATACTCTCTACAGCCATCAAACAGCAATCCCATAAAAAAGGAAGAGTCCAAAAAATACAGCTCAAGCTGCAGAACTGCAAAGTCTACTCTTAGCCTTAGTAAAAAAAAAAAAAAAGCTGCATAAAACAGTTTTGCTCTGTTAATAGGGATTGATGGTTGAGAGAAGTCAATTCAGATACCATTATAGAATATTCAGTATGATGCTGACAGAACAGTTCCAGAGCTTGTTGCCAAAGCAAATTAAATGAGCTCTTAAGCTCATCCAACAAGAATGATGTTCTTGGCTAGAGAATCAAGCAAGGAGAAATTGGAGTTCTAAGCACTTTGTTCCACATAGTTCTACAAAATCAAGGCAGAGAGAAAGATAAGAAAGAAATTAAGGTTTCCAGGCATCTGACAAAGATGAAGCCAGCAAACAGGAATTAATATAAAGTGCCAGGAGCTATACTATCTAGGATATTATAATCTAGAACAGTGATGGTGAACTTATGACATGTTAAAGGAGATACACTATTAAACTTTAATGTACAGTAAAACCTGACAACTGTTCTTGAAAACATGCCCTGTTTCATGTGATGTCTGCAGACTGTAGAGGTCACGTAAGGATCAGATGTGCTTTCACATGGCCTTCAGTCCCTCTGTAAGTTGCACAAGAAAGTATACATTCAAAGTGTACATTATGAACACAAATGTACATTAGTGTACATTCAAAGTGACAATAAAGTTATTCTAAGTCTAACTCTTCCCTTTTGTTCACACACCTAAATGTCAAGTTAGGCATTTTCTGAATTTTTGACACGTTGAGCCCAAAAGTTTGCTGTCACTGAAGAACAGCCTTTTGTAGCTTCAATTTTTGGGGGACTCTGAACTTTTTAGGTTCAATTGGATGGCATACTTTAGAAGTCAAAAATAACATTATAATTGGCAATTGATGCAATATTTGAAATAATGTTTAAAAGAAGGTATTCTGGGCAATTAGATGATAAGCAAACAATCTATGATGATTTTAGCACATTCATTTCAGGGACAGATGAAGGAGTTCAGAAAGTCAGAGTATCAACAAAGCAAGACTTCTGAGAGAGTGACAGGGGGAAGACTGCGGACAAGCGATTCCTTTTATGCAATGTTCAGTTTCAGGAAGAGGATAAAGAAAGAAAAGAAACCAAGATTTCCTTTTTAAAAAAAGCTTTTTTGACATAGCAAAGTGGGAGGATCTTCTGAGATAAAGCACTCACATACAGGATTTGCTAAGAAAGAGCAGCTTTTGCACAGAACTATTCACTTGCGAATGGAGAATAAAATAGAATATTTCAGGAATGGAGACAGAGGGAAGGAGACGCAGATGGGAAAATAATCACCTTTGCAGCCCTGAGCTCTTTGTACATAGACTTCTGCTCCCTCTTTTTCAATTGGAAAGCATCTATATAGAGCTCAGGGTACTATTGAACTATTTAAGTTCAACAATGTTGCACTGATGATGTTACTTAGCCAGGTAATGAAATGTCTACAAGCAAACAGCAAAGCTCAGTGGTCACAAAAGATTCCCCAATTTTTCTCAAATAAAAAAGCCTTTTATTAGTGTTGTTAGTGCTTAAATATTTTAAGGACTTAGGAAATAAAAAATAGAGATAGAAGAAGATACAATATTATAAAAAAAGAAATATACAACATGAATGTGTTGTTTCATGGCTGCATAGCAGCAGTTTTACTTGGTGTTGTTTATATTTATATTATACTGACTTGTTTTAATTTTTTTAATGTTTTATGATGTATACCACCCACAGTCAATTGTTGAGATGAACACTTACAGAAATTAAATAAATAATATTTTCACCCTTTTCTTTTTATTTTGCACAACCACTAATTGTTGCTTAGATATTCATACAATCTTTAAACTTTTACAGATGGTATTTAAGTCTTTTAGCTGTTTGTTAATTTCTTTCTTTCTTACCTTCAAAGCCATGTTTATATGTCTTAGCTTGCCTTGCTCTATAATATGTTGCCTGTAAGAGAGCCATTCCTGCTTGAATTTGTTTAGATCTCTGTTATAAATATATACTATCAGTTTCACCATTGTCTCGTATTCTCCAATTTTGCCTCAATATTATATGATTCACGAGCTTCTTGTTTTTCCAATATTGTGCCTATTTCTTTCTGCTGTCAGCATTTATTTCAATAAATTGTGATACTTTTCGTTTATACTCTCTTGAATCATTTGGCAATAAATGGCTACAAAATATTTTAACTTAAAATTTTATTTTCACAGTTTTGACATATTCCTTTCCAGTACTTTTGAATTGTCAGAATTCATACTATGAGGTTAACAAATTTATTTTTCTCCTGATATCAAAATGGCGCTTTTGAGGTATCATCTTTATGACTTTATCAATGCATACAGCTATTCAGCACCATGGTTGAAAATTAAGCAGAATATATGAAGCCTATAGCATCATACATTTAAAAGGAGGAATTCATGTAGAGATCCATGATATAGATATAGTTAAGAAATAGAAATTTGTTTCTCTGGTCCCCAAAGCAATTCAATAAATCATCTGAAAGAAATATATAGAAATCACTATTTGTTGAATAGTAAAGACTATTCTACCATCACACTAAATTCAAGGAGGATAAATTCAGGCAACCATCAGTAATGTATCAGTAATTCAGAAAAAGTATCAGTAATTCAGAAAAAGGTGCAAAAATTATTTTAAGATAATGGGACTAGACTATAATGGTCTTGGTTGCAAGAAAATAGGTGTTGGCTTACTTGCAGTTTCTCAGCATGCCTTGAGAGAATACACATATATGTATTGAATCTGCCTTTTTTGCAGAGACTGAGTCATCAATCTTTTCTACTCCTCTTGTCGGGGCAGGAAGTCCTCTAGCCCCAGTCATGATGAAGGCACAGCCATCTGATGATCTTTTTTACTGGTGTTGGCTCTGCCTCCCACCTGGACACTGGACCAGATGGTTGCCTGAGTGGGAGTGGATTATCCCAAGGCATGCTGAAAAACTGCATTCAGGTAAGCCAACGCCTATTCTCCAGCATGCCTATGGGAGAATCCACACATATGGGACATATCAAAGCTGGCAGTCCCTATGGGCAGGTAGAAGTCTGGTCCTGTGAATCTGTATGCATTTGTTGTAGCACTCTTCTGCCAAAGGCTGTCTCCGCGGAGGCGTATGTGTCCAGTTTGTAGTGGCGTATGGAAGGAGATGGGGAGGACAATGTCACTGCCCTGCAGATGCCCTCAAGTGAGGCTTGTGTCGCCCAAGCACCTGTGGTAGCTGCACTTCTCATTGAATGGGCAGTTACTTGCCGGGGTACAGGAAGAGCCTAAGTCTCGTAGGCCTTGGCTATACAAGCCCTGATCCAATGGCCTATGGTTGAGGAGGAGACTGGTACCCATTGAAGACGGCTGAAATGAGAAAAACAGGCTTCGGTTTTGCGATATGTCGGTGTTCTTTTGATGTATATATGAAGTGCCCTCCTTACATCCAGTTTATGCTATCTGTGCTCTCTCTCATGAGATGGAAAGGGGCAGAAATCAGGTGGGATGATTTCCTGAGCTCTGTGGAAGAGGGAATTGACCTTAGAGATGAAGGAAGGGTCAAGACGCAGGACTACCCTGTTTGTGTGGAAGGTGCAGAGATCTTTGACTGAAAGAGCTGCCAATTCCGATGTGTGCCTGGCCGAGGTAATGGCCACTAAAAAGGTGATTTTAGGTGTAAGTAGCACAGGCTTAAAGATTGAAGAGATTCAAATGGTGCCTGGGTAAGGGCTTGTAACACTGTAGACAGTTTCCAGGAAGGATATCTGTGAATCATTGGTAGTTTGAGATTGACAGCTCCTTTGATGAAGGTGCAGACTACCGGATGGCAGGCTAGGGAGCCCCTCTTTCCATAGTGCAAGACTGTGGACAGGGCAGCTACCTGTCTGCACACTGTATTCAGAGAGAAACCTTTGTTGAGCCTGTCCTGCAAAAATTCCAGGACATGCAGGATGGAAGCCACTATGGGATCTGTGTCCTTTCTGGTGCACAAGTGATGGAACGCTTTCCAGGTAGAATCATATATTCTGTTTGTAGAGGGCCTCCTAGAGGCTAGTATTGTCCTGGCAACCTTTCTTGAAAGGTTATCTCTCCTTAGGATCCTCCTCTCAAGTGCCAGGCAGTCAATTGGAGCCACTGAGGTTCCAGGTGTTCCAAGACCCCCTGGCTGAGAGAGATCATGTCCTGAGAAATTGTCCAAGGATGGGACGCTTACAAGATCACTAGGTCTGTATACCATGACAGTCTGGGCCAATGGGGAGCTATGAGAAGGATTTCTGCCTGTTCTAATAGCACTTTCTTTATTATCCCCAGAATAGGGGAAGAGGAGGGAAGGCATAAAGGAGACCCTTGGGGCAGCGGCTGTGAAGGGTGTTGACTCTTTCTGCACCCAGTGATGGGAATCTGGAGAAGAATCGGGGAAGTTGAGTGTTTGTTGGAGTGGCAAAGAGGTCGAGTACCAGCCTCCTGAATTTCTGAGACATCTCCTGAAAGAGATCTAGGTGGAGATGCCACTCGGAGTTGTCCACCTGGTTCTGCTGAGGTAATCTGCCTGTACATTTGATGTCCCTGATATGTGCTTCACCTTGATAGACAGTAGGTGAGCTTCCCAGATTCCTAGTTGTTCTGCTTCAGTTATGAGGGATCTGGAGTGGGTCCCTCTCTGGCGATTGACATGTGCTTTGGCTGACACATTTTCCGTTAGAATCAATACCTGTTGGCCAGCCACTGTGCTTTGGAAGTGTTTAAGAGCTAAGTGAATGGCCTGAAATTCTAACCAGTTTATGTTGTGTTGAAGGTCCTCTGGGAACCATTGTCCCTGTGTGAGATGGGGCTGTAGATGGGCTTCCCATCCCAACAGACTCGCATCTGAGGTAACTGTTTTGTGATTGTGTTCCTTAAAGAGGAACCCCTTGTGGTGACTGCTGGGGAAAACCACCACCTGAGGGACCTGAGAAAATCTGATGTCAGTCAGACCCTGATGTTGGAGGTGCTGGAGCCTGCCCTCTGGACTGGCAAGAAGAACCATTGGAAGGGCCTGGAATGTAATTGGCCCAGGGCATGATGGCTTTGCATGAGATCAATTTCCTTAGGAGCTGGGAAAGCACTGCTAAAGGAACCACTCACTCTGCTGTGAGTTACATAACCAAGAACTTGATGCTGTCCTGGTGCTCCTGGGACAAGTACACTTCGCACTGATTGGTATCTATCACTACGCCTAAATTTAGTAGGCGGTTGGAAGGGATTATCTGGCTTTTCTGGAAGTTGATGGAAAATTCATGGTCCTGTAGAACCCAGATCGTAGAGGCCAGGTGTGACCTGGCTTGTTATTGGAACTGGACTGGATAAGAATGTCATCCAGATATCACTGGATGCACATCTGGATTGTTCTGAGGTGAGCAGCCAGTGCAGCCAGTACTTTTGTGAAGATCCTGGGGGCCGATGACAGGCTGAATGGCTGGGCCTGTATTGATAATGACTCCCTGTGTAATAAAAACTGAGAAACCTCCGATGGGAAGGATAGATGGGAATGTGGAGGTAAGTGTATGACAAATCAATGGAGATCAGGAGATGCCCCCCCCCCATGCCTTCCAGGATCGACTGCAGAGATTTCATTTTGAATCTCTTGTGTTCTATATGAACGTTCAGCTTTTTAAGATCCAGGATCGCTCTCCATCCCCCCCAAGGCCTTTGGTACGATGAACAGAATGGAGTAAAACCTATGCCCCCTCTGATCCTCTGGCACTGGCTCGATGGCCTGGATGTCCAGCAAGTGCTGGACCACCATGTTCATGAACTCTTTCCTTAAAAGGTTTTTGGAGGTTGGAAAACAGGTAAAGGTCCTCAGAGGAATGGACAGATAATCCAGGGTGAGACCAAATCAGGACCCAAGAATCAGATGTGATAGTCTCCCATCGATCTGCAAATAGGGCCAGCTGGACACCGATGGGGGGAAGGGTCCGGCATTCATTTGGATCAATGGAAGGAATGATGTCTTGTGTCATGAAAGGGCCATTTGGATTAGAACTGTTGTCTATCTCTATCTTGAAATCCCAATTTATCTGAGGGTCTATCTGACCTGGATTGGTAGGATCTTTAGAATTGAGAAAATTCCTGACCTGATTCTGAGGAATGAAATGGCTGCTTATGGGTGTAGGGAGAAGCCCTTCTATTTGCCCTCCTAGTAAGAGAGGAGAACACCTTCTGCTTGTCTGTTTTCTACTAGGAAAGGATTTAAAGCCTCTCCAAATGAAGAGGAACCCATGTAGGGCGCTGAAGCCACTTTCCATTTGATTCTAGCATCTGCTTACCAATGTCGTAATCCTAGCAAACAACGAGAAGTAACTTTAGATGCCAGAGCCCAAGAAGAAATTCAGGCTGCATGCAGGGAAGAATCAGCTTCAAATTTAGCAGCTGCCATCAATTGTTGATGTCTTGATCAATTCTGATTTCCTCGAAGGTAATCCTGCTTGCAATTGGTGGAACCAGAGGAGAGATGTTCTGGTGGAAAAGGAGGTGGCAGCAGCTGCTTTGACCACCCAGGCATTGGTCTGGTGAGTCCTGCAGAAATGTTGTTCCATCCTCTTGTCCTCTGTCTTAAGGGCCTCTGTTATGTAACCAGAGATTGCAGATGGAGACACCAAGGATGCCAAAGTCTCATCTAGAGGGGGCAGTTGAAGTGACTTGGTAAGGAGAGGAGCCATATTGAAAAAAAACCATTAACACCTCCCCCGGGGTGGGGAAGGTCCCTAGCTACACCCATTGCCTCTGAACTACATCCAGAAATAATTTGGGGCGAGGGATTTCTTGTTGGAGAACTCTAGGCTCAGAAAAAATCCTGCTGTTGGGTGCCTGAGTGTCAGATGAAGCAGTTGGAATATTAAACTGAAGATCAATTTGGGCAGTGGTCCTAGCCTTGTGGAATAGAGAATTAAACAGCCCCGGACTGAATCGGCTAATGAATGGGGGCGGATCAGGTGATAAGCCCTCATCTTCTGAGAACTCTTGTTCTCCCTGACCTTCCTCTTCCATCCCAGATGCCCTACTTCTGATGGAGAAGTATCCCCCTGGTGCCTAGAAGATCTCATGGAGGCCACTGGCTGCAATGTCTGATGATCAGACCTTAGGAAAGATGGATGGCTCCTCCCCGTTAGGGTGGAGGCTACCCCTTGAGAAATGGCCTAGAAATAAGGACCTTAATGTCCTCTGATAACTCTGGGCCCAATCTATCTGCTGAGCACAAACACGCTGCAGTGGGAGTAAACACGGCCTCAGGAATCCTAGTCCTGTCTCTGACTTGTAAATCTGCAGGACTAATAATCATGCAATCAAAGGGAAACCTTTGAGCTTGGAATTTCCTCTGCAGATAGAATAAATTCTTGCATTCTATCTCCCTCTGTGATAGAGAGATTTGGTCACTCCCTCTGGTGACCAGATCCTGAGAGCTCCAGGCAACTCCTGTACGAATGGCTGCTAAGAGAGGGAACTACTAGGCTCTGGCAAAAACGGCCGCCCTGGAGTTTCCCAGTTGAGCCTAGGTATGCAACGGCCTGCTGGGGACAATCGTGGCTTCAGCAGCCATCCTCAGGGGGTGGGGGATTATTTTGGGGTGTTTACCTGGGCCCAAGCCCTTGTTTACCTGGGCTGTTAGGCCTTCAATTGGTAGTTCAGGGGAGCCGCGAAAAAATGGAGCAGGCAGGAGGTCCAATTGCCGCCTGTTTATGATGTTTTCACTTTCCTTTAAAGCTTTGCAAACCTTTTTGGAGAATCCACACTTTAAATGCTGCTTCCTATTGAAATTGTTGGAGCCAACCTTTGCCACATCTCTACAGGGCCAAGACTGAGTCGTGACTGGGACTAGGGGACTTCCTGCCCCAACAGGAAGAGGAAGCATGCTGGAGAATTGTTGCAGTTTAGCACTAATCTGCAGCATTTTCCCTGTCTCCAACACCCTAAGAAAATGCTACTAAAATTTGCAGAAAAAAATACTGGCTTTTTGTAGCACATTTTCCTCCTTTACTGCGTTCAAAATTATGGGCTTCCTGCTCCAATTTTGTCAATTAGTCCCTGTTCTAAAAGCCACTTTTTAGACAGATTTCAGGCTGAGCTTGGCACTGGGTTGGGAGAGAAAGATAAGCATCTTATCATTAATCCTAAATTAATGCATCTCAATGGCCATACAAAGACTCAGCTGATACATTGAGTGAGCAACTCTACAAACCATTGTCCAGCTATAGGAGGCACAAAACTCAACAGCAAGAAGTTCAGGCTAAAAAGGGCAGGTATTATATTATATTCCCTGACCTTTAAGTTTACTCAAGAGTTTTTGTGGACTAAATTTGCTACAAGGCTTTTCAAAACTAGAAATAAATAATGTTGACATATCTATTCACATGCTGCTGATACTGAAAAAAAAAAACATTGTGAAAAACTCCTCCAAAAATTTGTTAAGATAAAATCTACTTTTCTAGAATCTTTAAAAAACCTCGATTTTCCTTCAGCACAATTATTTTTCCTGATGTTTCACTGTTTAATTTTGATTACCATTTCTATCAATTTGTACAGAAAAGACATTAAGCTGACTGACCATCAATTCCTGGAACTACCTAACTCCATTTTTTAAAAATGATGTCACATTAGCTGTCTTCTGTTCTTTGAGCCTGAGGCTGACTTGAGGGACAAGTTACATAATTTTGCAACATAATGATCAAATTTACATTTGCGGAAAGTCAGGTGGATGCCAATGTGGCCCAATGATTTGTTTCTGTGAAATCTCTCAGTGTCCTATGAGTTCTGGAATAGCTTCTCCAGTTACCTCAGTTTGTTTTAACGGTTACAGTGCTCCCCTTGAGAAAGTCAACAGGGGCATCTACCCTATATCTTCTGCAGGAAAAGGCAGATGCAAAGATTTCAGCTTCTCTCCAACTTCGATACCTTCCTTGATTCATCAATTATTCCACTGGAATAATTATTCCACATTATTCCACTGGATAACTGATTCACTACTAGGAAGGGTTTTTCCACCTATCATTAAATCAGAATCTGCCTTATTGTAACTCAAATCCTTTATTTCATGTCCTGTGTTTTGAAAAGAGACAGAACAGATCTTGACTTTCCATGCATTTAAAGAGTGCTATCATAATGCCCCCTTCAAGTAACTTAAGGCCAAGCATAACAGTTCCTTCAACCTTCTCTTCATGGTGTTTGGTTTCCAGGCACTTAATTATTTACATTGTTCTTTTCTGAACTTCTTCCAGCTACTCTGAAAATTGAAAGTAAACACAATACTCAAGATAAGGTCTAACCAAAACAGGATGAAGTGAAATAATTATTTCCTGCAATTTGGAAAGTATATTTCCACTAATACAGGCTAAACTGCTTTTTGCCTTTTTTTAAATAGCTGCACAACAGTGTTAATTCAAGTGCAGTTTGCAATCAAATACAATTTCTACATCTTCTTCACAATTATCATTAACAAGCCGGATATAAACTGTCCTATATTTCTGTGCTTGAGTTTTATTTCCTAATGAAATAGGAAATCACCTGTGTTAGTTATTTTCCCTTTCACTTAGTTTACTTTTAGCCCATTTCCCTAACCTATTAAGGTTATTTTGAGTAGTTTTTCCATCTTTAGGCTATTAGGTATTCAATCCAGTGTTATGTTATCTGCAAATCAAAGCTTTCTTATCAACACGTTGTGGGGTACTTTGTCAAATATTTTGTAAAGGTCAAGGTCTTCAACATTCCCACAGAGTTATTACATAACAAATTCATCAAATTTAAAAACAAGGGGAAAAAATACTCTAGCAAGATTTCTCCTTGTCAAATCTATGCCGATTGGCTTCTGGTAATTACCACATTTTTCAATGTGTTTACAAATTACTTTCTTTTATGATCTGCTCTAAAATCTTTTCGTACAATGATGTCAGACTGATTTTATCAGAACTTTCTTTTTAAAAGATGGGAACAACTCATGTCATCTGGAACTTGTTGATAGTAATGTCTTAAGGATGATACAAAAAAGTGCAACCATTGGTATTCTCCAAAGGAAAAACAAGAGACAGAGAGCATCCCATTTCTAATCTTTACTTGTTCACATGAGCCTTTTGTAGGGTACAAAATAAAATTAGCTACCATATTGGCTCTTATTGTGGAAGTAGCAAAGATGTCCTTGTTCAGTTGACATGGAGGAGAGGTGGCAGTATAATGTAATCTACCCCCTGGGTCTTGCAGGGGGTAGGTAGGAAATTCTACAGGCAAAAAGCAAGCTTCCCCATCAATGAGAAGCTACATTACCCCGCATCTCCCAAAGCAATGTTCCAAAACTGTTATGTAATATTTCCTCTGGAGAAATAGCTGAGCTTATAAATATGCAGAGCTAATCAGCTCAACTTTCCTAGGGTTGCTGGGAGCCCCAAGACTTTGTTGGAAATTATAAGAAGGTTACCTGAAAGAGATGGAATGAGCCTATATGTTTGTCGTGTGGCAATTGCCATTATTATCTCCCCCCAAATATTGCTTAACTTATGCCATAGACAAAGGAAAAATGGAAAACAGATGCTTCCCAATTATTCTCCCATTTTATTGAGAGCTGCACATAATAACAGGTACTGTACATTGAAAGATTATCATTTTGTACCCAAGTTGTAAAACAGAGCTTATTACCACAATGTATTTTGTATTTCTTTAATCTTCCTGTTTTTCGACATATTACCACTTTGTTTTTGCTCATGGATTTTTTTTTTAATGGAGTGCAACACTGAAATTGTATTTAACACATCTTATAGACATTTAGAGTAAAAATGTACTGAAGTAAAGGATTATATTTTTAATATGCTGTATTGCAAAAACACACTATCTTTGGCTCATAATCCAACACACATCTGATTTTCTACTATACAATACAATTTGCTTCATATAGTGGAAAGTTCATAAGTATAGAAAGTAGTTCAATGGTATGCTTAAATGGCTCTGGTGCTATAAAATGGACATGTTAAACCCTGTTTAATGGAACATTGCTCAAGTCCAGCAAAACTACTTATTATATAAACAGATCTGAATATAAGATACGCTACCTCTTACTCAAACTTCTGTTTTATGAAGACCTTTGAAATGTCAAACTGTCAGTCAATTAAACAGATTGTCAAGATAAGATCACAAAACTGGTCTAGTCAATATTCTGAGGTATTCATAATCAAAGAATTTGATCAAATTACAGGGCAAAAAGAATATTGCAAAGATAGTATAGCTATTTTGAGTTATTCAGTGGTTAGGAATGATGAAATGCTAGAGGAAAGGTTAAATAGAAGACCTCAAAACTAAAGAGGAAAATATATCATGAAAAGGCATTTTGATATGAAACAGATTAGGATGCCTTATGTTCAACTGAAGAACTAATGAACTTTGTGAAGTATTCCATTCATGATCATATTCTAAGATACCCATCTACAAAGAAATGGGAGGAATTGGAAGGCTCCATTGATTGACACTTCCTAGGAACTGAAGAATAGGTGGAGGTTCTACTGTATTGCATGTTGTTGTGAGCATCTTAAAAAACCTGAATGTCCATTATTTATAATAAGATAAATGGACAAGCCAAACTTTTCATCTGACCAAAAATATAGTGATGAAATATTGTTGCTATGTGAAAGAGGGCATGACATTGTAGCTATTTTAGAACATAATATGAAAATGAACACATATTTGCACTAAACAATTGTCATTTGATATTATTTATATAGTTCCAGTAGAAAAGTGTGTTCTGCCAAGTGCTATAAAATGAACATTTTAAAGAAATGCAATAGCAATAAAAGTCTTGGACTAAACTGAATAAGTGGAAGTAAGATTAAAGATAAAGATCAAACTAATTTCAAGTACAGCAACAATAGAGGCAATAAAAGTGTGTGTGGGGGAGGGTATTTATTTACAACCTTTTAGGATCAACTATCAACAGTAAAGGAACCAGCAATCAAAAATACATCACAAACTGCTATTTGGTAGAGTAGATCTGAAGGCCTTGGAAATGATACTGAGATGCTGAGACATGTCTATACTTACAAATAATAGAGTCATGTAGGTAATGGTCTATGCTAGCAAAAGTTGGACTTTGAAGAAGTGGAATAAAAAGAGCTTTGATACTTTTGAAATTTGGTGTTGGAGAAGACTCCTGAGAATATCATGGACAGTCATTATTGGAAAACCTGAAGGATCATATTGAGAACAAATCCTCCTGAATAAAATTTACCGTTCTGATCACTAAAAATTGATACTGACTGGACGGAGCATAATCAGTGACAACCAACCAAACAACTGATCCACCATTTAAAACTGCCTCCAATAACTTACCAATAATTTAACATTGTTTATGGCTAAAATCAGGAGTGTTTATTATCATTTCTTAATTTGTACTGACTTGTGTTGGAGTCCACCTATCTTTTTATTTCCATTAACTTCTTTTGACTAAAATTCTGGATCTTCTGTTTGTTTTGAATACTAGTGTTATGAATATTTGCTGACATTTCAAGAACCATTTATATTTTGCTCACTTATGAACCACTAAATTGCATAAATGCGACATAGAGCTCCCTTAAAAGAAACATAAATTTTCTCATTTTTTTCTTATTTTGTTATCCAATTACAATAATAGCTTTTATCCTCTTAAATATAATTATCCTTAAATATTTTTTGTATCATGAGGTGGTTTTCTCAAAAATTATTATACATCTAAATATATCTCTGCTATTAAATCTATATCGTTTATATATTTGTTCCATCTGTATTACAATAAATGAAGATAGATCAGATAAGGTGAACCTGAATACAATGCTTTAAAGAGAACTCATTGAAATGGCATTAATCCAGACAGATTAGAGTATGGTGGAGAAATGTGGGCAAGGAATGAGAAGTTCATTTAAATGAACTAATAAAAGAAACCACCCTTCTAAATATATACATAGATATACATATCAATAGGCAGCTCCTTGAAACAGTTAAGCTATAATTTTAACAATTATATGGGAATACATTTCTTAGTAATAATTCTAATAAGCATTTGAAATTGTAGTATTGAAAGCATTAGAAACTCCAACAGATTTATGTGTAAGATAGAAAATAATATTAATTACATGAAGAGAATATTTAAGCATGCCCTCTAGCATTCTTCAAAGATCTGAGAACATCAGAGAAAAGTAGTCAATCCCTTGATAATTTTCACAAGTGAGATCAGAACTACTTTTAATGGATTTAAATAAATAGATGTTTATATAGAGGATAACATTTTGATAGTAAGCACATATAAACAATTTGAGAAGGTGGTCTTTTCTGAAGTTGTGAAGAAAAGTCTCTTTGGAGATGTTCTACAATTTAAAATAGCATCAGGGATTAATGTCAACAAATTCATCTCCAATTTTAAGAGTAAACATGATCCTTGTAATTGGTTTAAAATGAAATACTTTAGAAATAAATATACAGGTACATTTTCAGAAATTCTAGGAGAACATCAGGAATTGCTTTGAAATCCTGAATTTCAATGGTAGAGAATCAGAAGCATTATGGAATGAACTTTACATTATGTAGTAAAGAATGGCAAGTGTTTTAAATCTGTATTTTGATGAGTTCCCCTGTATCAAACTTTATTGGATTTCTGTAAAGTTTTGCAAAACTGTAGATCTTATGATTATCAAATAGCTTTTGAGGTGACATATTTCTTACTAGGAAATTCATAAATAGCGTGATAAAAAGGAATTAAGGTTTGAAGAGGACAACAAATGAAACAACCTTAGCTTTCATTCATCCACTGGAAACTTTTGTTTAGTTTTATAGATGAAAAACTCCTGGTGCAAAGGCCCTGTTTCATCCTTCCTTCCAAGGAAGACAGATAGGGTAAATAAAATCAGGTCAAGAATGATGCTATTGTTCTATGGGATATACCTAAGGCTAATTTTAAAATCATATAAAGATTCTAAATTATACACAAGAGATAGATCTTCATTAATTAACTTCATTAATTCATGTGGATAACATGATTTTAATTACTTTATTGGCTCTGTGGTTGCAGAAGGTAATCAACACTCTCAGTCAAGGCTTATAAAAAAATCAGCAAGTTTGAAATGCAAAACCCAAGGCAAATCAGGATCATTATAGTGTTTATTTGACAATATATACCAGAGGGAATCTACCAAAAGAATAGTGAAAGATACTCCTGCAAACAAAATGATGCCCTGATATGTATATATTTCAAAAAGGAAAGAAAATGATACAGGCATACATATGCAGCAGAGGTGGTATTCGGGAGGTTCTGACCAGTTCCGGAGAACCGGTAGTGGAAATTTTGAGTAGTTTGGAGAACCGGCAAATCCCACCTCTGACTGGAGATTTTACAGTATCCTTCCCCTGCCACACCCAGCAAGCCATGACCACAGAACCGCTAATTCACCTGCTTAAAAATGTTTATGTAAATAGTATTGATAAAAATCTGATTAATAAGAAATATATTTGGTCTGTACTGGACTCCCCAAAGGATGAACTGTAGAAGATGAAGATCTGATTTTATTGATTGGAGATGTTCAAAAATTCTGGTTTAATTAACTCATAAGATACAATCCTGTGAATCTTTGACACTTTGGGTGATGGGGGACTTGTATTTTAAGATACATAGTGGTAAGCAGTTTTATGGGGAAACTGCTAAATGTGAAAGATATCAATGTGATCGTCAATTATATACCAAAATTCTAAAATAACTGTCCATGAAGAAATATGGATGTACCAGACATTGTGGTGACTAAAAGGAAAATACTGAGAAATTGGAAACGTGATATTATTCCAGATAGTCTGCCTTTGGAAATGTGTGACTTATTTATTTCATACTAATCAAAAGATGAAATGATATGCCCTTTCTTGGCCTAGATTTTAAGATATTTTACAATATTTTTCATTGGGTTATAATATCATATTATACATTAAGGAAGGGTGGTTGTTTTATTTCCTGTCTTCCTTTTCTTATTTCTTATTATGGATTATTTTGTTTAGCTTGATTCTTTTTGTTGTATATTTTTTTATTATTGCATATTGTTTTTTTGTGCTTTATAAAAATTTAGAATAATATTTAAGACAAATAAAGAACAATGCCACCTAACTGATACTATTTGACATGAACAAAATGACAAAAACACTGAAGTACTTCAATGCAAATTAGGTGCTATTGAAATATTATGAAACCAGTGATTTTAAAATACAACATCTACCGAAGAAAGAATGGATTTAAGAAAGTACATCTACTGGTTAAAGTCCCTGCTTCCAGGTGTGATATGTTAATCTGTAACAAATACCAACAATGTGAAGTTGTGAATGCTTTTAAAAAGAAACTGACCCCTCATAAGATTCTCTCATCAGCAAAATAAGATTCCCAGTTATCTGGAAGTAAGCCCACCCATTAAATTCAATGAGACTTCATTCAGAGCATGTCATATTTAGAATTGTACTAAATTGATGTTTAGGATATCCTCAAATTCATGTGGTGTCCAAGAAATAAGAGCCCATAAGCACATCAAACCGTAATTTTTAAAGACTAATCAATTAATTAAATGAAATAAGAATGTTTTATTTATTTATTTTTTGTCCCAGACAAGATCACTGAGATCAAGTTAATGATCTCCCACCCACCCATATCACCTACCTCCCAGTGATGAACTGACTTCTGGACGGGGTGCACATCGGTTGGACATAGTAATTCTCTAGCTTAACTCCTTCGGCGGCTAGTTTATCCAGGGTAGGAGTCCGGATCTCTGAGCCGTGATAACCGACGTCTCTGAAGCCCTGGTCGTCCGCCAGAATGAAGATGAGGTGCGGCTGGAAAGTGGGGAGAGGTGGCGTCTCGGAGCCTTCTTCCAACTTGACCGTCCCGTTGGGTTCCTCGGGGTCTTCTGCCGTCGGCCCAGCTAGGTAGCCTTGAGCAAGGAGGCTGAGCACGGAGAAACCGGCCAGCAACCCCCCGGCTCGCATTTTCCCTCAGCAGAGCCGGGTTCGGGTCCTTCCCGCGTCCCTTTCCTGAGGCGGAAAGAGGAACCAGGGGTCAAGAAGCCTTCTCCAGGGGGAAGGGTTGGAGGGAGGGCGAGCCCATGGCAAACGTCGCCCGGCCAAAACTCCGGAGTGTCCAGGGTGGGACGGCAGAGGAGGAGTCGAGGGGGTCCCGTCGATCTCAAACCGCCGGCGGCTTTCAGCCGCCGAGACTGACCGCTCCCTGCTTCATCCTAACCTGAAGCGCCCACCTAGGAGCTGCCAGCTGCAGCCAAACGGGAAGCCCGCCTTATGCCACTGTCCCACCGCTGGCGGGACGGACGCGGGCGGGGTGTGTGTGTGTGTGTGTGTGTGTGTGGAAACTCTCGCGCGCACCCAAATGGCTCCCGGGAAGGCGCTCTGACTTTCACCCAAACGGCGCTTTTCCCTCTGAGGAGAGGCGAGGAGCGAGCCGCCAGGTCTTCGCCCTTCTCTCTCTCTCTCTCTCTCTCTCTCTCTTCCTCTCGCCGCCATCGGCGGTGAATCACTCCCGCTTCGGTTCCTTTCCCTCTCCGCCCGCCTCCCTTGCTCTACTCCCCCCCCCCCAACCCACCCTTTGCTCTGCCTTGGCGAGAAAAGGCCAAGCAAACGCCCGCCTCCGGGCCTCGGTCCAGGAACGCGCACGCCCTCCGTTGCCGGCTGGAAGTGACCGGGAGCAGAAACTGCTGGCTTCGCAAACGCTCTAGGGAGGACTTTGCAAATTTGGTAACGGCGGGACTCATCAAAAATATAGTAAAACCACAACAACAACAACAACAACAACAACAACAACAACAACAACAACAAC
>BLBF01000026.1:15650250-15663336 GCA_015471245.1 Laticauda colubrina | reverse complement strand
ACAACAACAACAACAACAACAACAACAACAACAACAACAACAACAACAACAACAACAACAACAACAAAACAGCCAAATATACAACTCAAACGGAGAAAACTGGAATCAAATAAAACATTAACGCGGTGTGTCTCGTTTTCAGCAAACAAGAAAGCGTAAAGGCTTGGGGGAATTCTTGAAGGAATGTATTACAGGTCGTCCTCGACTTACAAACAGTTCATTTAGTGACCGTTTAAAGTTACAAGGGCACTGAAAATTGTTGCATGGGACCATGTTGCATACTTATGACTGTTGCTGCATCCCCTTCAGAGGTGGTATTCAGCAGGTTTTGACAAGTCCCGTAGTGGAAATTTTGAGTTGTTCAGAGAACCAGCAAATCCCACCTCTGATTGGTCCCAACCCCATCTCTTCTCTGCCTTCCGAGTCCCAGCTGATTGGCTGGGTCTTCTTTGGTTGCCCTGCACGGGAGAACGGAGCTGGAAAGCAGGTGAGAGGGATGGGGAAGGAATGGGATTTTACAGTAACCTTCCCCCAGGAATAGGGAGGGAATGAAGATTTTTGCAGTTATATTCTTCCCCTGCCATGCTTACCAAGTCAAGCCACACCCACAGAACTGGCAGTAAAAAAATTGAATCCCACCACTGATCCCCTTGGTCATGTGGTCAATGTTCAGATGCTTGGCAACTGACTCATGGTTATGACGGTTGCAGTGTCCCAAGGTCATGTGATCTTCTGACCAGCCGAGTCAATGGAAAAGCCAGATTCCCTTAGGAACTGTGTTACAAACTGAACAACTGTGGCAAGAAAGGTCATAAAATGTGGCAAAACTCCCATAACAAATGTTTCACTTCGCAACATAAATTTTGGGCTTAATTGTGGTAGTAAGTCAAGGAGTATCTGCATACATATCTGAGGGAGGAATTTTGTGGGAATTTTGTTGTTGCCTATTTTTCTGTTGCTCAGGGTTTTTTCCAAGCATAAGAATCTTCTCTAGCATCCTTCGCTTTCTTCTTACGTATTCAGCTTATTCAAGCTTCAACAGGCCAGTGAGCAGACCAGTGTAACATTATCAAGTACTGAATCACATTTTCATTTTATGGCCCAAGGAATTGACAAGACTTTCTCCTTCACAAATTCACAGGCAAAAAATTCCTTGTCTCTGTCTTTTTTATGGTCTAACTCTAGCCTTCCATTGCCTCATCTGTACTTCCTAAAAAGGAGAGAGGTCATATTTGTGTCAGGCACTCCTTGGATGATATGTGTCATGTTCTTCCCTACTGGTTTCAAAGGGGTGCTAAGCACTATATGGCAGAATTCCTATTATTCATAAAATAATATTGTAATGATACCTAATGAAACAATTGTTAGAAACAGAACTATTTGTGCAGTTGTCATCTGGCCAACATTCTAAACTAATTTGGCTAGGATTTGTATTTTTGCATTTTATGTGAACTTAGATACTGTAATGTGTTTAGTTTGTGGTGCAATCTGCTGTAGAACTCCAGGGAGATGGATAAGCAATTTTAAAAATAACAAACTTTAAAATGATGTGTGGATGCAGCCAATATCTGTAAAATTCTCAACATTGAAGGAAGCTGTTTGGAAGAAGCTTTTTGGCAAGTATCATTTATAGTGGAGGGGTGAGAATAGTTACATCTGTTGTAATTTTTCCTTTGGCTCAGTAGCAAATTGTGCAAGAGTTCTATCCTTTGCATTTGTCTTTCCTGTAGTAGGAATGTTAGAAAACCAAATGTGCACTGAAAAAATTATTGCGATTAATCATTTGTTTGTTAGATTTATGTTTAGTCTTTTATTCAGGAATTGAAGACAGCATCAGCTTAAAAAAAAAATAAATGTATTGTCCCATATATTTTCTTGGACCCCAGAGTAGTTGATCAGTTGCACGTAGAAGTATCTTGAGAGACAAATGTGTGTAAAAGAGAGTTAGATGTGGTGGAGAACAAAACTGAGCATGGTAAAGAAGAAAAGAAAAAAGAAATGTAAAATTTTTGAAATTGTGACTATAAATCACAAGTTTGGGAATGATATTACTAGTTTTCCTCTTGAACTAATTGGGATAACCACCAACATACTTTCATCCTTCTTTTCTTAGACTTGCAAGAGGTTTTACAATATTTTTCATGCTTGTTACTTTAATTTTTTCATGTATGTACTGCTGGCACTGCACATATGTCTCTAATTTTGAAAGACGTGTTCATTATTCCTATTTTCTCTTACTGTTTCCATTTCCAAACATTCCAGCTATTTTCTTTTGATACTCAGTTTGTTTTTCTTTAGTCTACTTTGTACTTGGTGATGGTGCTGTATGACTGGTGCTGCATCCTTTTGTAGAAGTTGATTTCACAACAAAAATTTTCAATGCTTCAGATATTGGAAATATGAATACAAAGGATTTATTTTCAACTGAATTGCCGCTATTGTAGTGCCATAAAAGAATATACCTACAAAACCTAACTTTAAAATAACACCAACTGTATTTCATTTAATGAATGCATACAACAATTTTTGCATTTTATTTGTTGTAATATGACAGTTCTCTTAATATAATTAAATTGACTTGACTGGACCTGTTGTAACTATGTATCATTCATGTGTTTGCAACTGTGTATCATTGCAACTATGTATCATTCAGGCATTTGCAACATTGTATCATTCACGTGTAATCATTGAGCTTCTGTCTTCTCAGTGACCTTTTACAGGGCACAAGGAGCTAAACCTCTGTAGAAATAGCCTATTTACATTTGAGATTACATTGTCTGGCATGCAGCTTTGTGAAGAAGGAATATCCTGATCAAATTATAAATCTTGCCATCCTGTCTGACCTGGTATCTTACCTTGTTTAAGCTATTGTAATCCTTTGTATCCTGTCTGACCTGGGCTTGACCTAGGCTCTGAATAAACAATCACCCCCTTTTGAATGAGCATAATAAAAGAGCGTGTGCCAAGACATTCTGGGCGCGCTCATCCCGAGGAACTTCGTCTCCTGTCGTTTCTTTCTCCTTCGCTCCCTATCATGAGACGCCCATCTGATGCGGGATAGCAGATACCGCATTCTGGTGACCCCGACATGATTCCCTAAGGGGGATACACCGCGACGCGCTCATATCTTACCTGCTCGATGGGAGCTGTGCTTCGCCAGGCCTGAAGCGAATTGCACATCATCGGATCTAAAACACGGTCTCGACTTTTGTAAGTATGGGCGGAAACTTTTCTCAACAACAGGCAGAGCATCTGAAGGAATTGAGGGAGTTAGTCGCTTCTTCTTCTAAATATTCTGCTAATTTAAAGGGCTCGCCTGTAAAAATTAAACCTATTGCTACATTATTGACTTATGTGTGGCAACATTGTCCCACTTATCCAGAGAAAGGGTCCTTAAAAATCTCCATTTGGGAAAAAATTGGTGACTATCTCCTTAATCCTCCTCGTGCACCTATTGGCATTTTGGTCACTTGGAGGAAAATTATGGAGGCTTTAAAAGTCCATTATAAAATAGAAGCAGAAAGTGTATTTGAATCTCCTCCACCAAGTTATGATAACTTTTCTGTCCTTCAACCCTCCGCTCCCAATGATCGTAAGTCATTACAAGAGCCTCCCTCCATCCAATCTACTTCTTTAAAAGGAGAGCTCTCGTGTCCTCCACCACCCTCCCGAAGTGGGGGGGGGGGGTGTTGTAAAAGCCATTCAACAAGCCTTTTCTGAAGGAGAAATGGATGAGGACACCCTTGCAGCTGCCTCCCTTTATCCTATCATACAAACCGGCAATCCTCCAGCTCCTCAGTATACCCCAATGCCGTACAAAATAATTAAGGATTTAAAAGCAGCTTGCAAGGAAAATGATATTCTTGCCTATATCCTCTTTGCAATTTCTACCTTATTCATATCCTACTTATACCTTTGTTCAACATGGTCATTGGACCACATTAGAATTTCACTTTATTAATTATGATAGTGACTGTCCTTTTGTCTGTTGGCATAATAATCTTCCCATAAATCTATCTCCTTATATTCACACATACTTCAACAAAACCTATGCTTCCTGTCAAAAGATTATTCGTGTAAAAGCCACTTCATTAACAGAAGGCTATTATACTTGTTCCATGTGGGTACGTCATGAAAATGCTACCCATAGCTTTCACTCTGTCACTTCTGTTTTGTTTACAGACCACTCTATCACTCGCTCTTTTGTTCCTTCTTTACTCTTCCTATGGAAAAGAACCTTAAAATCTTTTCCTCTATTCAAGCTAGATATAGGGGGACCTAAATGTCCTTCTCTTGTATTACGGGTTCCTCCAACCCAACTAACATCCTTGATGAATGACCAAATTAATCTTCATTGTCATTATTGTAATTATTATCCTTTTTCTACTAATTGCATTCCTTTCTCATCTCGTAAATGTTCCACAACTAACTTGTCCATAGTCCTCTCTCCTACTTGTGATGCTTTTATATACCCGAACTCTGATCCTGCCAACAAACGACGCTTCAAAAGAACTGTCCATGATGATCCGCAGAAGCCTCATAGAAAATATAATATTACTTGGACTATAAAAGACTTTCAAGGCATTCGTTTAAGCTCTACAACCAATTCTTCTCGCATAGAAGACTTCTACCCACCACTTCAATTCGATTTGGCAGAAATGCTTGTAGGCTCCACCGCCTACAACTCGCTTTCTCATCCAACGGAGCCTAGTCATAGAGTGGTAAATAAATATAGGTTTTATGTATGCCCCGGACAGCCCGTTTCCAACACTCAGTCCCCTGCCCAACGACTTCTCGACTGTGGGGGGTCGTCGGATTACTTTTGCAAAGCCTGGTCGTGTGTTTCAACTGGACATATTTATTGGGATCCGGGCACTAAGGGTGATCTCATTACTGTCACTCGCACCACATGGGATATTCCATGCAGTGATAAAAAATTGCCCAAATGCAACCCAGTAGCCATAAGGTTCACGGACCAAGGCAAGAAAAGTACCCTATGGGACACTGGCTTGAAATGGGGTGCCTGCCTAAAAGGAGTCTGGCCGGAAAAGCATTATGGAAATATTTTTTACATTCAACATCACATTGAACTCCCTCGCTCTAACCCGGTGGGACCACATGAAAAGGTTATTAAATCCCCATTCTTGCAACCCATAACACAGGGAGTTAACCCATTGATTCCAATGATCAAAGCCTCCTATGCTTTGCTGAACTCTTCAAACTCATCAATTGCCTCCACATGTTGGCTTTGTATTTCTGCCTCTCCACCTTTTTACGAAGCCATCGCTTCCCAAGAATCCATTGCTAATTCCACATCAGACGAACGTTGCCGTTGGAGGAACTCCACTATTACTGTTTCTTCCATCACTGGGGTTGGTTGTTGCTTAGGAAATATTCCATCCAATTACTCACAATATTGTCATAATGTTTCTAATGGCTATCATTGTAATGTATATCTTCCTAAGAACCGCCTTGGCCGCACCCACACCATCGGAGGATACTCTGCAGTCTACATCACTTCAGGAGGAAATTTAACATCACGCCTGAAAGGAATGTATTTTATCCCTGGCAACAACTCTGTCTGGGCTTGTTCCACCGGTCTCACAGCATGTGTCTATGGGGATGAACTTATAAAATCCAAATCATTTTGCATTCAAGTATGGCTTGTACCAAAAATTAACGTGTATAACTCTGATGATTTTATATCCCTACAGGCACCCATGGAATACCCCCTCAGAGCAAAGCGGGAAATTATTAGTACTCTCACTCTAGGTTTACTGCTTGCTCTGGGCACCACGGGTGCAGCCACGGGCATTGCAGGACTAGCTGTCTCTGAACAAAAAATTACAGCTCTGGGTTCAGTCATTGATGATTTATTACAAATTGAGAAATCAATTACAGCTTTGCAAAACTCCTTGACGTCCCTCTCAGAAGTGGTCTTGCAGAATCGCAGAGGTTTAGATCTGTTATTTTTAAAACAAGGGGGATTGTGTGCTGCGCTTAAAGAAGAATGTTGTTTTTATGCTGATAACAGGGGGATCGTGTTGGATTCTATGAAAGAATTAGAAAAACACTTAAAAGACAGAGAAAACGAAAGGTTAAACATGTATAATTGGTATCAAGGCTTGTTTTCTATTTCACCATGGCTTACAACCCTTATAACTGCATTGGCAGGACCATTAATAATCATTATATTGATATGTATTATAGGACCTTGTTGTTTTAATAGAATATTGCAATTTTTGAAAAATCAATTATCCTCCATAACTGCTAATGTTAATGTGTTATTGCAAGCTCATGTTAAGTCCTTAACACCGGATGAAAAAATGTCATTGCTGAGTTACCGCTCCTTGGACAACCCTGACGCTGACGGATCGCACTCCTGCCTAGATGACTGGGATGGTGAACATTTCAGAAAAAAGGTTCCTGTCTTCTTGGACAAGGAAGAAGACTCGTCATAAATAATAAAAACAGAGGAGATGTTGTAACTATGTATCATTCATGTGTTTGCAACTGTGTATCATTGCAACTATGTATCATTCAGGCATTTGCAACATTGTATCATTCACGTGTAATCATTGAGCTTCTGTCTTCTCAGTGACCTTTTACAGGGCACATACAGAGACAAGGAGCTAAACCTCTGTAGAAATAGCCTATTTACATTTGAGATTACATTGTCTGGCATGCAGCTTTGTGAAGAAGGAATATCCTGATCAAATTATAAATCTTGCCATCCTGTCTGACCTGGTATCTTACCTTGTTTGAGCTATTGTAATCCTTTGTATCCTGTCTGACCTGGGCTTGACCTAGGCTTTGAATAAACAATCACCCCCTTTTGAATGAGCATAATAAAAGAGCGTGTGCCAAGACATTCTGGGCGCGCTCATCCCAAGGAACTTCGTCTCCTGTCGTTTCTTTCTCCTTCGCTCCCTATCATGAGACGCCCATCTGATGCGGGATAGCAGATACCGCATGGACCTATATGATATTATTAACCTCAGCCTGTTTGACATTTGCCTGAATTCTTTGTGTTCTGTATATAGAATAGTAGACTCCTAACACAGGATTCTGATTGGCTAAAAAACCTGAATGGGGATTGGTTCAATAGGAACCAATCCAAGAAACCGCTCAAAAGGCGGCAAAACTAAATACCTGTCATTGGCTACAAGCCGGCAGGCAAATCCCTATAAAAAGGCTGCCGCGGCTTGAGCCAATGTTCCGTTTTCCCACTGCTGTAAATAATAAAGACTTTGTTGTTGGAACCCGGTCTACCTCGCGTTTTTCCGGACGGAATACTTTGCACTGTCAACAATAATTGTGATGTCTGAAATACTTTCAACAGTTAATTTTAGATCTGCAAAATGAATGAAACTGAAATCTACAGGTGTACTAAAATCTATACATCTGAGACAGGTATATTAAAGAAATCATGATACAGTGGAAGATAATATATGTTGCTCAGGATTGAACTGTAGGTTCTTGGTTTTCTCTGAACTTAGTTGTTTTCTTACAGATGTTCTATGACACAGGGATACACATAAAAATGCACATATCTTTTTCTAGACAGCATGGCATCTGCTATTAATTCTTTCTATCTCCCTCCTTCTCTCTCTCTACCCACCTTTTGTACATTCAACATTGTGGTGTATACATGTACTTAACAGGTGGAACAGTGTTGTGATATGTTTCATCATTTTGATGGCATGTCCCGATTCAGGAGATACATTTGAATGTAGGTTACATTCAAAGCATTCATATATCTTTTCATATTTTTTTATCTTAATCCTTGTAAATCATCCTTGATTTACCATTTCTATAAATTGCTTCATATGTTATATTTGGTTCTTTAGATTACTCATCTCTTCCTTTTTGTCAATCTTATCCATTCCACATAACCACAATCACATACAATTTACCCAGGGATTGGGCTTCAAAAATTTTAGCAATGGGTTCTCTGCCAGGTTGCTGGGTGGCCATGGTCATGGTAGAAGTGCACCCCATGGGGTGGGACATTTTTGCTCTCCTTGGGCTTTGGAAGTTTTCCTTGAGCCTCTAGGAGGAGTGCCTCTGGAACAGACCTATTTCTGGCCTTCCTGAACTTCAAGGAGGCCTGTTTTTCACCCTCCCTGAGCCCCCACATGCACCCTGTACTTACTTGTATCCAAAATAGGCCATGTGATGACTCCTGAGAGGGGCATGGTGGGATGGGATGGGCCAGCCAGGACTGGGATTTGGGGGTTCTCTGAGCTGCACAGAATCTTAGCTAGGGGCAAACCCCCAGAAGCCCACCACTGAATTTACCCATTCACACTTCATATATTTGCTTTGTGATTCTCTCTATATGACCAATATATTTCCTGCCAAACATAAAACTGCAATTCAGTTTCTCAAATCTTGATCATTGTGATCTGTTATACTCTTTCAATCAAAATCCTCCAAATACTTTTCCAGGTATACTTAACAGAGTAGTGCCATGAGCCATAATTTTTGCATTTATTTTTGCTATCTTTCTATTTTTAGAGAGGAACAAGAGCAGGATTGAAAGAATTTTCTTTCCCGCTTTTAATTTTAACAACTCTTAGCTCTCTTTAAACACATTATTTCCAATCACCTTTCTCTACTCACATTATGCAAAACTATTTTTTAATTATCTTTTTTGCAGCAATCATTCTCTTCTATACATTTTTCCAGATCCTTTCACCATTCCATCCAAACTCCCTTTAAAGATTTCCCATTATCACAATTCAAGACCCTTCTGTGGCACTCTTTGGCACTCTCTTCTCAGCAGCTTTCCCCCAAAAAATTGGATGTCCAATATCTATACCTTCTTTTATATAACCTTTTCACAGCATATGTACTTTTTCTTCCTACAAATATTCTATTTTCATCCCTTGGGGTGAAATTACAAAGGTACATTAAAAGCTACAGCATAAAAATTATATTAAAAACTAGCATAAAGCGTTGACTGTAAGTTTTACTTCTTGCAACATCTAATGCTAGGAATAGTAAACATGCTGCAGCTACATCCTCTCCCATTATGCCAATAACTTTTTTGCCTTAATTTTTTTTTATCTCATTCCTTTTAAATGTGTCTGTTTTTTCCCTCTAGATCCATTCTTTGAAAATACCAAGAAACAGTAGATCCTGCATTCCAAACCTTTCACCACCCCTATAGATTTCCCCAATTATATTTTACTATTACATCAAGACACTCATGATAAGATTCTGAGACATTACTTTAAAAAATGTTGGTAGGTGCTGGTATTTTTCATTGTCTTATAAAGTCTAGTGCCACTTTTTACAATGATCAACACTTGACAATATTTTAACTTTTGTGTTAATTGTGGCAAATACTGTCAAAGATGATAACAATGCTGATTTAAGCTTTCCCATGATCATTGTTTTTACAGCAACACATTTATGCAGTTATGCCTTTGGAGCCATGATGATGAGATCAAAATTAAACATAATTCAATTATCTCTGTATTTTTACATGAGTATTACATTGTCATTTTAATGCATTTTTCTCCTGTGCCAATTAAAGCCCATGTCACACTGTACCAATGGATGCAAAGAGGATGTAAAACATTAAAAAAAGCTTGCCATCCATTGGAAAATGCTATGCATCCGTTGTGTACTCACTGCATACGTGTTTCATACGCTCTATCTGTCGAGCATCCGTCCACTGCGATTTCATCCGCTCAAGAAGTTTTGAGCTGCACAAAACTGTTTGAGCAGATGAAATTTCCGCCGTGTACAATGTAAATCCGTGACATCCGAGCAACAAACGTTCTATGTCCGTTTATCATCCGTTAAACCTCCGCTGTATCCTCTCTGCATCCTCTGGGCATCCCCTCAACTCACATCCGCTGCAGCTGAAAACGGAAAGAGGGAGGAAACAAAAGGTACACGGAATGTCTACATAGCGTTAGTAGCACGGAAATAGAAAGGATGAACAGTGAACGGTTTGCATCCTATATACATCCTCTAGGCTTCCTATGAACATTCCTTTAACATCCCTGCTACATACTACCCATGTCCGTTCTTTTCCTTTCTTTTCCGTTCTGTTTATGCAAATTTTTGCCACTTTTTGGAGTGGATGACAACGGATGGAGCCACCCCTAAAAATTTGCTCGTCTGCTGTGTCCTTTTTGCATACGTTTTGCATCCGTCGGCCAGTGTGACCTAGCCTTAAGTATGTATTAATTTATTATCATGACTGAATTACTGTCACTCATTTTCTCATAATAAATATAAGACTGTATGTAAGTATATGGTAATACGATGATAGTATGTGATGATAAGTATATAATGATAATGACCTCACCCATTATATCACAAATCCGAGATTTAATAGACTAATAAGATTAGTCTGTTAAAGATGAAGATCTGTTAAATTAAATCCAATTGCAACAACAACAACAACAGAACTGGCAATTAGGCTTAGACTAGGGTGTATCTTCCTCTTTCCTCTTCCCTACAGAATATCCCAGCATGGCATATTCCACTGGTGTGTCCACAGTTTTCTTCATCTTTCCAGTCCTCTCCCCTGAAACCTGGTGCTGCCAACCCTGATGATCCAGTGCAACATATTTGATCAGCCTTCTGCCTCCTTGTGTTCCAACAGTTTTTTCCCCCTGGTTTTCCTATTTCCCATTATCTGCTTCTGCCATTAGCTGCTTATATCTCTAGATGATAGATGTTAGATAGATAGATAGATAGATAGATAGATAGATAGATAGATAGATAGAGATAGATAGATATATGGTAATTAGATTAGATAGATATGGATAGTGATAGAGATTGAGATGATAGAGATAAATGATAGAGATAGATGCCACAGTCAATGTATCACATTGAAAAATACAAACCAAAGCTATATTAAATAGCAGTTTATTAAATAAATAATTTCTATGCGTATTTCACAGACCTGAAGGAAGCTTGTTGGGGCCTAGGGTCCGAATCTTTGCTCAGGGCAGGAATTTAAATTAAAACATTTTAAATCAATCTCTATTAGATTCTCAGCCTAGCATATTCAAGACATCCCACAGTTTATTTTATTTATTTATTTATTTTTGTCAATTGCTGACAAAATAATAGGTATAAGTAAAAACATACTTATGAATACATTGATACATATAAGAAAAATAAAAAATAAAAATAAACAAAAGGATAGTTTTCCAAATGCATGTATCCATTACCAAGTGACTGTTACTTTCCTGTTTCATTTGTTTACCATTATAATTTCAAGTCCTGAACAATGTAAAGGAAATGGGGGTTTGGTCTACATGATTTGAAATGGTCTTTTCACGTTGCTGTTTGGTTTGGATGGATAATATGATGTTATAATCCAGTGGATGAAAAAGGGGGTGCTACTAAAACATTGAAGGCCCTTGAAAGACAAACCTGAGATTTGGGTGACATAATATTTGTAGTATGACAAAGTGAAAGTTAATTTGGATTTTAAAAAAGCATTATGTTAGATGTGTAATCTAGATTGAAAATATGGAATAGATAACAAACCTAAGTTATGAACTTTTATAGTTTCCAACCCCAGAAGCATTTTATAAATGAGAAACAATAGGTACACATAAATGGCTAACTTAGTAGAATTTTTTGAAGGGAAATGTGAATAAAATAAGATAAGATAGATAAGATAACATTTATTGTCATTTTTTTTCCTGTGAGCACATGGGCACACATTAAAAATGAAATTCTGTTGCCGGCTCTCAAAAGAAAGTGTATAAAATGAAGAGAACAACTGATGGCAGAGGGATAGAGTTGTCAATGTTTTCCTTTATTTAACAGTTATTAGAAAGATTTAGACATTATGCATTTCTTCATAAATTTACAAGGAACTGTTTTGTTTAATATGGCCTTTTCTTGTTTAACATCTTCTCTTATAACTGTGTGAATTTAAAGGGCACATTTGCTGAACACATTCAGTTCAGCAAATAAACAGTTTTAGACTCACAAAAACAATGAACAACTGGTTTAAGTTCTTTACCTGTCAGGGATTTTTCCAGATTTTCTACAAACTGAAATTTGAAAAGGTCACACATTATAGTTATAAACAAACAATGCAATTATTGATTGATTATGTGCCATTACCGTTCACTCTTAGTGACCACATAGATATTTTCTTCATGACAACTTGTTCCTAGCCCGCTCTTTCAAGTCAACTAAAGGTGTGCTTACCAGCATTGTAACTGAATCCTTGTTGCTGGGCTCTCTTTCTTTCTACATATCCCAGCATTAGTCTTCTCCAAAGAGCTAGATCTTCATATAATGTATCCAAAGTTGGATAAATTCAGCTTAGCCTTGTTTTTGGCATGAGTAAAAACTCCTGGTTAATTTGCCTGATGATCCACTGGTTTGTTTTCTTGGCTGTCCATGGTGTTCTCAGGAGTCTTCTCCAATATCAAATTTCAAAGCAGAAATATTCTTCCTATTTTCTTCTTCAGTGTCCAACTTTCTCTTTCACAGCATGTCACAAGCAACACCAAATGCTCGTCCAGGTGTATTTTGTGATATTGTTCCTTTACTGTTAATGATTGATCATAAAAGACAGAATGTATCCACAACTTTAATATCTTCATTTTTAATATTAAGAGTGGTTGTTCTACCTGTTGTCATTATTTGATCTTCATTTTATTTATTATAGTCTATTTTCTTACTTGACTTTTATTGCTAGAGTTTGCAGATCCTTTGCTCTTTGGGCTGTTAGCATAGTGTTATCATAACAGAGATATCTCATCCTTCCTTTCACCCATCTCCCATCACCCACTTAAGACTCCATGAATGTAACTTCGTTGCTTGTCTCCTTATGATTTTTTCAATCGACTATTTACTAGTATAATTTGATTTGATCACTTATTATGTTTCCTAGTATGATTTGATTGCTTATTTGTACCCTTGATTACTATTAAGCGTTGTACTTATGATTCTTGATAAATGTATTTTTTTCTTTTTCTGAACACTGAGATCACCAAAAAAAATTCCTTGTGTGTCCAATCACACGGCCAATAAAGAATTCTATTCTATTCTATTCTATTCTATTCTATTCTATTCTATTCTATTCTATTC
>BLBF01000026.1:15605244-15650240 GCA_015471245.1 Laticauda colubrina | reverse complement strand
TCTATTCTATTCTATTCTATTCTATTCTATTCTATTCTATTCTATTCCATTCCACTCCACTCCACTCCACTCCACTCCACTCCACTCCATTCCATTCTATTCTATTCTATTCTATTCTATTCTATTCTACTCTACTCTACTCTAATCTACTCAACTCTATTCTATTCTAACAGGAAAAACGGTTACAGGAACTGGACTTGGCTAGTCTAGTAAAGAGAAGGATCAGCTGAGATATGATAGCAGTCTTCCAATATTTGAGGGGCTGCACTAGAGAGGAGGAAGGGCAGGGTCAAGCTATTTTCTAAAGCACCTGAAGGACAGACAAGGAATAATGGATGGAAACTGAACAAGGAGAGATTCAATCTGGAAATAAGGAGAAACTTTCTGACAGTGAGAACAATCAACCAATGGAACAACTTGCCCTTGGAAGTTGTGGGAGCTACATCCCTGGAGGCTTTCAAGAAGAAATCAGACTCATCTATCAGAAATGGTGTAGGGTCTCCTGCTTGGGTGGGGGGTTGGACTAGATGACCTTCAAGGTCCCTTCCAACTCTGATTATCTGTTATCTGTTATCTGTTCTATTCTATTCCATATTGGTGCCTGTTCCTCATTTATTAAAACTGGGCTATTTATTGATTACTCTATAATTATAGTATAAAACTTCTTATCTCTTGTTTTTTAGGCAGAATTGGAAATTTAGGAATAAGAATCAACTGTAGGAATGGAAAAAAATTTTAATGAATATATTAGCATCCTAAATCTATGATGAAGAGAAGGCATAAGGGAAACAAGTCTGCAAAAAAAAAAATCAGTGTAATAAATGTTCTTCGTGATAAAAAAAATTCCACTATCCTAGGCTCTGAACGTGAATATATCTCTACTCAATCTCCTACTTATAAAATGATAAACTAATTAAGCATTTAAAAAATAAATTAGAGGGTTGGAAGTAGGCAGGGAAATAGCCATTTAGTGAACTGTTAGAACAGAAACAAAAGCAATTAGCTCCTGATTATAGGTTTGTAAGAACTAATTATACAGAAGCAAGTTTGGTTGCTTTATCTGTGTGCACATGTTGTTCTATTTGCTCGGGGAACATTAATTATAGTAGCACATTTTCTCTCATTAAGAGAGTCTAAACCTTCCTTTAACTGGAAGTAGTGATCAAAAAGAGAAACTAATGCAATTTGCAGATGATAATCTTTGGAAAATAGTGATCATTGTTGTCTTTTAGTACTTTCATTGCTGAAATTCTGAACCTACTATCAGAATGCAAAATTGCTTAAACACAGCAGACAGGCATATGAAAACCCTGCCCAAGAGATTATTTATTTGATCTCTTCCTTTTCTGTTTAGTCCATGTGTCTTAGTAACAATTATTGAAGTAACCATCCATTGCTGTATTGAGATGAAATATGGCAGCTTTGAATCTTCATAGAAGATTCCTAGGCAGCAGGGCACTGGGACCAAAGCTATTTCAGGGCTACTCTTCATTGTGCTGAAAGCCACAGAAAATGAAACAATTTATGTCAAACTCACAGGTAGGTAAACCTATTCCACAGGCAATTAGAATTTGAGCAGGATTGCTTGACAGAGGCAGGACAATTCAGCCTATCATATTCAAACTTTCAAGATTTCTGTTTTTGAAATTGCCTTCAGAAGCTGGTGGAAAGAAAAGAGAGAATCTCATTTCTTCCCAGAGAGAAGTATAACACATTCTATGGATTCTAATCAGTGGTGGGATTGGAATAACTTAACAAGCTGGCTGGGTAGGTGTGGCCAGTTGGTCTTGTGACTGGGTAAGGGATGTCACTCATCAAACCCAGCCCTGTCTCCTGGCCACTCACCTCAAAAGCAATGGTAGTATTCAGCGAGTTGGGGCTAATCCCACAACTGGCTGGCCCCATCCTGCCTCATTTTTGGCCTGGTTTTGGGCTGTTTTCAGGCCATTTTGGGGGCATTTTGGGGCTGTTTTTGGCCTGAAAAATGGCCCCCAAAAGCCCAAAATATGAGTGGGGGCAGGGTCAGCCAATGATGGGATTTGCCAGTTCGCCAAACCGCGCAGAATCTTAACGACCAGTTTGCCTGAACTGGTGCAACTGGCAGCAGTCCACCTCAGTAGTCCACCTAGTTAATATACCTACCAATTTCTGCTCCTCTTTCCTGTTGTTTTTTATTTTCTATGTAAAGAGGAATGCAGGGTTAAACCTTAGAACTTCTAAATTCTTATTCTATTATACTGAACAGAGGAAACATTTCTGATAGGGGACAAATGTAATTTGCATGTTAGTGAACCATGAAATTATGAACCACAGTTAAACTGGCATTCCAAAGAGAAGTTACCTTCTATGTCCAATCAGCTCAAGAGGAGATGCTCTGGGTTCTCCCTCCTAGGAAAGTAAAGGGGATATGGATATAAAAATAAGGTTTTTTTCTATAGGTGTCCTGTCCCTATGCTGCCTCTGGTGATGCACTGGACATATTTTTAGCCCTTATGTATTTTGAGATATGTTTTTATTGTTATGCTTTTTGATTATTATTGCTCTCGGGAGCATTATGATTTCCTTATTTAATATTAGCAACTCAGAGCTTTGGGGGCAAAGTGGAACTTAAATGTTAGTAAATTAATAAAATAAATACATATATAATAGATCAGTGAAAGAGACTTAACTCTGCAAAGATGCATTGATCATGGGTAGTACCACTCGTATATATGCCATCAACATTGAAATGTTTGCTCAAATGTTTTTGAGATCTGATATTACAGCACTGATATCCCTGGATGAAAATATCAGCCTCGGTTGGCAGATTTCCAAATATCATCTCAGTGTTCTAGATTTTAAAAAAATATTTCAACCCCTTTTGCTTAAGAAATGGTTCCTGTCATCTTTCTTACTCTTTAAAGAAAGACTTTTATGCATGCATGTTTCCATGTGAACAATAATCCTGATGCTGCAGAGTCCCAAAAGCATGCAAAGACTTCCCCTGGCAAATAGTAGCACTGCAGCTGAACATGCTGTGAAGATGAATGGAGCTAAGATAGCATTCTGATAGCACATTCAATATGTGATAGCGCCACCAGCATCAGTGTTGCATTTACATAAAGAGGGGCAGGTCTGTTATTATAGTGCAGTGATTTTTATGTTGACCTTTTTGACTACCCTTGACTTTTTAATCTACCTTAGTGGATACAGTAGTATCATGCATATATCATGCACCATATATGCATGCCTTAAGGAAGTGACTAGTACATATGTTTGATTGGGTTCTTATGCTACCAAAATCACCCTTGTGAACTGTTGATTTCAAAATTTCTGTCCCTACGTGAGTCTAAAGACAAGCTTATGCAGAATTTATAGCTAAATCTAGCAACAGCAAATCAAAGCCAGTGCTAAGCTTCTGTTTGCCCACTTAGGAGATATAATGATTGAGCATTTTATAGATGAGAAAAATAGATATGAGATCAATTTCCACAACTGCAATTCTGACAGTGATAATACTAGCAATTACTCTACATTTGGTCCACAAACTCCATCTTGGGACTGTGTTATTTATGCATTATGAGTGCTTTTAGACAGCTTCAATAATTTAAATTAAAATGGTTTACAAGCAATAATATATAAAAATATTTGAAAAAGGATTGATATATTGAGCAATGAAATACAAGTAATATTATATTACAATATTATAATCTTTAAATGGTATGTCATTAAGGGACAGACATTTATCACATAGGTAATACTAACAAATCTAGAACTCTAGCAAATCTCCAAATACATATTGAAAAAGCCACAGATTTAATAACTTCCGGAGTATATTAATGATATCCATCAAGCATAATCTATTGTACTTCCCAAGATGTAAAGATTTTAGCAAGGGCTCTCTGTAGGCATAGATTTTAGATCTCATGGGAGGTGCAGAATTTAGATTGCTAAGGCCCTAAGCTACATCAAGCTTGATTTAAAAGTTAGATCAAAAGATCTCAGAATGGTACATACAAAAAAGAAAAGAAAATATATATGGTCCTTCAGATTCAAAGAAGACACATTGTTTTCTGCAGTCCCAGTCTGGGAGCGTAGAGTCTAACCCCAAGGAGTCAGTTGAAATTCATTACTGTAATAACTGTAGATGTTATTCTGTGAAATCACTCATGGTTTTCTATCTTTGACAGTGTTTGTCTTCAAAGCTGGTGAGGCATCATAGCATAAGGGGCGCCAGTGTCTTTTCCCAAAATCTCGTACACTTTAGAGCAACTAAAGTGGCATATAGCAGTCATCCATTCTTATATAACATGTCCCACCCATCTTATCTGGGCCCTTATAATTAGGGACTCAATGCTGATTTTTTTTTTTTTGCAAAAAAAGAAAAAAAGGATGGAATAGAGAGTGTACATGTGAAACTTCTCCAATTGTTTGATATACTTTTGGTACAGGATCCAAGACTCAAATCCATATAGAAGGGAAGGGGTAACCACAGATGTATGAACATTTAGCTTTGTGAAGATACAGATGTTGTGTTGATTGAGCACACTAGTATGCAGCTGCCCTAGTGTCTTGCTGGGCTTCTGATCCTGGAGTCAGTTGTTGTGTCCAAAGACGTATCACTTGAGACAACGCTTCCCAAATATTTGGAACTGTTTACATCTGTCGTATGGTTATTCTCAGCAGGGATTTTTGGTTCTATAGGGTATTTGGCAAAAACTGAGAAAGTATTTCAGTCTTGTTCAAGCGCATAGTCAGGCCAAAGAGCCTTTTAATTACATATAAAACCATTTTAAAATTACACATAAAAATTTGATAAAGATTTTAAAAACCATATTAAGCATTATAGATGCATCAAATTCTAAAAGCTATACCCCCTCCTCCAAAAATCTGAAATTTTGTGGGGCCTTAAGTTGTAATTTCTTTAGCTTTGTGCCTAAATCCAGCACAGCCATCTGTAAAAAATATCTAGGCTATTACTTCTCAATCTTGGCAGCTTTAAGATGGGTGAACTTCAACTTCCAAAATCCCACAGCCTTGCTTCACTGGGTGTTGAAGTCCAACTATCTTAAATCTGCCAAGATTGAGTTCCCCTTCATGATTTTTCCTAAATGCCCAAATAATCATACATAATGATATTTTTTAAAAAACATAACTGGCAAATAATCCAAAGTTCTTTTACACTTTTAATTTCAGTAGGTTTCTGACAATCCAAAAACTTAGCCCAGGTTTTATTTGAAGTACATCCATTCGGACTTGCTGAAGGTGTTTCTGCATGATAACAGAGCACAGCCAAGGGACTGAATGAAGTTTTTCTGTTTTTTTCTACTCATATATTTTATGTGTTAAGAAAAAAAGAAGACATGATGAGGCAAGTATGGCAAATCTCATAGGTTTCCTTGAACAAAATTGTCCCTCTCTCCATTCATCTCAAGTAATTTAAAGCCTCCTGTATTTTTTGTATAATCATACCAAAAAAAGCAGGGACATTCTGATTAAATTGCTGCATATTTCTTCCCATCCCCAAAATTAAATTAACTTGGAACATATCAGTGGATAACTCTTATTACTTTGTCCATACCAGGATATTTTGTGACTTTTGCTTTATTATAGATTTCTCTCCACATTTCAATACTGTAGACGATTTACTTATGTGTAAGATTAATCCTATAGAAGTTAGATAGACCTTGATTACACAATAAAAGCACAGGATATATTTTGTGGGATGGTATTTCCTTAGTAAGAATAGGCAGTAATGGAAGTGAAAACTCCATTTTGCCTTGTTTCCTGTCTTGGAATTATCATCATGTAGAAACTTCATTACCAACTTTGTGTTTTTGATGTAAATATTGTTCGGTCTACCAGAGATACTGTAAATCCTTTTGAATAGTGATGCTTTAAATCAACAAAAATATTCAAAGCATGAAAGTAAATAAAACTTCAAAGCTTCTGTTATTAAAAAGTGCTTATATTTGCATACGGCAATGATTTTATTTGTGCTTGCTAGGACTTCTAATCTGGACTTCTACACCTCTCATTGGCTTTCTTGCTCCTTTACCTAAAATTTATAATATGGTAGCATTCCCGAAGCAGGATGTCTTCAAAAAATGAAGATTCTGGGAGTTGAAAACCATGAGTGAAATTAGGCCCCTAGCCAACAGCTACTAGGCAAGTAGTTATTCTCTCTCAATTTTGCCAACCAGGAAATGATGTACCACACCCTACTTTCATGAATTGTTCTCACATAGAAAAGGAGAGACATAATTTTAATTCAAAGACAGAAAGCCCGAGGCAAATTTTGCTTATAAAAAATTCAGAACAAATGGCAATCCTTGCAGTCCTGAAACTGAACAGAATACACACACAAAAGTACACTTTTATCTAAATGGCTAAGTGGCTAACAATTGAACATAACTGAAATGTTTCAAAGCAATACAATAATCAATAGCAATCAGATATTTTGCTCACATTGTAGTAAAAGGAAGACTGACAGTCAACCAATTCTTCCTTAAGGACATTTTGAAATAGAGTATATATAATGGTAGGGCAGTCAGAATGAGAAGGATATTGTCAAACCCATCTTTGATACTTTAATCAGTGGTGGAACAAAGAGAAAACAGGACATTTTAAAAAAGTAAATATTTGTGAATTTTAAAACAAAGTAGCTAAATCATCCCATCTGAAGAACATACTTATTAGATTTAATACTTCTCTATATTGTGACACACATTCGGAACTATGTCAGTCTGCTGTTTTTTTCTTGCTGAGTATTGTACAGATTTATTCTTTTCTGCACACGAGGCAGATTCCCATGCTGCTGGATAGGTCAGTAAGTTAAGGCCCTGTCACACTGGCTGACGGATGCAAAACGTTTGGAAAAAGGACACAGTGGACGAGAAAAATGTTCCATCCGTTGTTATCTGCTCTCAAAAGGGGAAAAATTTGCATAACCAGAGCAGACAACACGGAAAGGAACGGACGGGGGGAGGACGTAGGGCGGATGGAAAGCGGATACTCCACGGAAGCCTAGCGGATGGAAGTGGATAGGAGCGGATGGCACATCCACAAGGCTTCCAGGGGAGTACAGCAAAGCGGACGCGGAACAGAAAGAGCGGATGCAGAGCGGATGCAGAGCGGATGAAGCGGATGCACAGCGGATGCCAAGCGGATGAAGCGGATGCAGAGCAGAAGCCTAGCGGAAGCCTAGCAGAAGCCTAGCGGAAGCCTAGCGGATGCCTAGTGGATGCCTAGCATTCACTGCCCATGCGGGGAGGATGCATTGCGTCAGCCCCGCGGATATAAAGGGAAGCAGCTCCCAAGCAGGTCACCATTCAGAGGAAAGACCTGCTTCCAGACACAGCTTGCCAGCCAGCCAGCCAGCCAGCCAGCAACCCAACAACCATGGGGAAGAAGAGAAAGCCTCTGCCATCTGCTGCCAGCCCTGGCAAGAGGGACAGGGCCACCCTCCCACCCCCTGGACCTCACTCTGCTTCTGCTGGGGCTTCTGCTGCCCGGGCTTGCTCTTCTGGGGCTGGGGCTTCTGCTGATGCTGCTTCTGGAGGAGCTGATGATGATGCTTATGGCGGTGGTGCTTCTCCTGGTGCTTACTCTGCTGAAGCTGCTTCTGGAGGTGGCTTCTGCTGGTGCTTACTCTGCTGAAGCTGCTTCTGGCGGTGGTGCTTCTGCTGGTGCTTACTCTGCTGGCACTGCTCCTGGTGCTGGTGCTCCTGCTGGTGCTTACTCTGCTGGCACTGCTCCTGGTGCTGGGGCTTCTGCTGGTGCTTACTCTGCTGGCACTGCTCCTGGTGCTGGGGCTTCTGCTGGGGCTTACTCTGCTGGCGCTGCTCCTCGTCCTGCTGGTCCTGCTGGTGCTTACTCTGCTGGCGCTGCTCCTCGTCCTGCTGGTCCTGCTGGTGCTCTTGGTCCTGCTGGTGCTCCTGGTCCTGCTGGTGCTCCTGGTCCTGCTGGTCCTGCTGCTGCTGCTGGTCCTGCTGGTCCTGCTTTTGCTGCTACTGTTGCTGCTGGTGGTGTGGAGAAGCAGCCCCTACAACCTCGAAGCCCTTCTGATGAGGGCCCATATGGCCCTGCCAAAGGGAGGAAGAGGCAGACGCGCGAACGGGAGAGGAGGCAATACAACATAGAAGAGGAACATGAGGATGAGGTGCTGGAGTGGCTGAGGGAGAACGAGTATCTATGGCGTAAGGGACACAGGCTCTACAGAGACACCAAAAGGAAGCAGGCTGCTTGGAGAGAGAAGGCGGAGAGCCTGGGCTACACTTTGGAGGTGCTCTTCGGCTGGTGGAAGCACATGCACACCTGGTACAGGAAGCTGCACCTCAAGAAATCTGGCCAGGCCACGGTCAAGCTGACAGACAGAGAAACCTACGTGATGGCCAAGTGCAGCTTCTTGGAGGTTGAGATCCGCCACTGAGGAGCAGCCCCTCTCACAACCCTCTCTCTCAGGCAGCCTGCTGAGAGCCAGTCCTCTTCTGGCAGAGAGTCAGCTCCTGTGTCCAGGCAGGTATCTGTGAAGCGTGCCACGACGGAGACCCCCCCGACAGCAGTACTACCTGTGGCAGAGTGCATGGAGGACTCCCTAATGCAGTGGGAGAAAGGAGACGGCACTTCCACGACAGCCCAACCCACATCCACCCCCAGTTCCACCTCCACAGAAAGGCAGAGAGGCAAACCGGAGGAACAGAGCCACACTGTCCTGCTGGAGATAAGAGACACCATCAGGAGCAGCATAGATCTCCTCTCTCAGCTGGTACACACCGATGCCCCATCCTCCAACCACAAGCCCTTCCTCACCTATGTCAATCAGACCCTCATGGACATGGCGGAACCCCAGTACCAGGTGGTGAAGGACAGGATCAACGATCTTCTTAACAACCCTCCAGACCCAGATGAACCTTCTCCCACCCAGTCCAGGTCTGCTCCTCCACCCCAGGAGATGTCACTGCCCTTCCAAGGCTTTCCACAAGCCCTCTCCTACCAAGGCTATGGCCACCAGGAGGTCCAGCAGCATAGGCAGCAGCCCTTCCCAGTCCAGGCACAGGTACATCGGATGCCACTGGTGCCACTGATGCCACCGATGCCACCCACGCCACCAATGCCACCCACGCCACCGATGCCACCCACACCACAGATGCTACCGACGCCAGTCCTCACCCAGCTGCAGACCAGACAGCCCCACTACTGCTCCTTCCTCCACCACACAGCCAAACCCGGCCTCAGTACATCTGTCATCGGTATTGGGGCTGACACCCCATGTCATGGAGGAAGGGGCTCTCAACATCACGGGGCTGAGCCAGCTGTCTGAGAGCTTCCTCAACACACCGTCCCCTGTTGTCCTCTCAGGGCCAGGCACCCCAGTGGCGCTTCAGACCAGCATTCCAGCAGCATCTACCTCCACAGCACCTGGACCCTTCACCCCTGAGACTGGGCACACCTCCGAGTGACCAAGAAGAGTGCCAGAGACTGGGTAGCTACCTGTTGACTTTATTTTTGCTTTGGACACTTGACTTGGGTCATTTTTCTTTTACAGCTTGTTATTAATAAAGATTATCTTTGCTTGACACTCTTGCTTCATTTATTTTTTTCAATAAAGTCTTGGTGGAAATTTTTAGAAATGGTTTAAGCCTTTGCATGCTTGTGGGATGGGTTAAGATAGCAGTGGAATGGGCAGGGATACCTTTGGGATGGGTAATAGCTGTGGGATGGGCAGGGATACATGTGGGAAGGGCAGGGATACCTTTGGGATGGGTAACTGTGGGATACATAAACCTCCAGTGCAAACATAGTGGGACTCTATGGTCCATCCTCCCAGGTGCCACACCTATGGCCCTGTATTATCAATAACAATGTAAGCATTGATCCACACATTTGAACATAAACAGAACTCTTTATTAAATGCCCTGTTCATTGTAGGTCCACCCAGCATACATGGCCCAATCTCATCAGTGTGATGAGACAGGCTGAAGGAAGCATCCATTAATCATCTATCATCCTGTCTTGCCACTCCACTGCTCCAGCTGGGGAGTTGCACCAATGTCTCAGGAGGTTGCGCTGCTTCTTCCCTTCACGTGAAGCTCTGTTGGGGCCTTGCACATCCAGAGTGTCTATCAGGTTTCTCCCTTGCCTCTATTCCCCAGGCTCCATGTCCCCATTGCCTTGTTGGAGGTCCACGAGCCTGTTCTGCAAGACTGGGTAGCGGGTGCGCATGAGATTGTGCAGGATGCAGCAAGCTTCCACGATCCTTCTCACGGTCTCTGGGCGATGCTGCATGGTGGTGAGAAGTACCTGGAACCTGTTGGCCAGAATGCCAAAGGCATTCTCCACCACCCGCCTTGCCCTGGACAGCTTGTAGTTGAAGATCCTCTCTTCACAGGTGAGGAGTCTGGAAGTGTAGGGCTTCATGAGGAAGGTTCTGAGGCAGAAGGCGTCATCCCCCACGATGAAGTAGGGCACATCTTGCGTGTCGTTGGGCAGGAGGTCTGGATCTGGGAAGCCCATGATGAGGTTGCGTTCCAGCCCCTCCTTGAGGTCACTGGCATTGTATACCTGGGCATCTGAAGCTGACCCATTGCCTGAAGCATCGATGTACATGAACTTGTAGTCAGCATCAACCATGGCGATGAGGACGATGCTGAAGAAGCCCTTGTAGTTGAAATAAGTGGACGCCGACTTGGCTGGAGCTTTGTAGGCCACGTGCTTGCCATCTATGGCTCCAACGGTGTGGGGGAAGTTCCACCTCTGATACCACAGCTCTGCAACTTTCTTCCAGCCTTCTTCAGTGGTGGGGACCTGGAGGAGCTCCTCCAGGTATTCTTCGATGATGGCCTGCACCACTTCTCTGACCGCAATGCTGATGGTCTTGTGTGGCACCCTCCAGCATGCTCCTGCATGCTCCTGCATGCTCCTGTAGGTGGTCCCTGAGGCCAGGTGGCGCAGAGTCAGTGCCACCTTGACCCCAGGGTCCAGGCTGGGCCAGAAGTTGGTGCTCTGCTTGGTCAACCTGGGTCTCAGCTGCTCCACAACTTCATCAAACATAGCTGGAGTCATCCTCATGAAGTTCTGGAATGCACGAGGGTCTTCGTTCCTCAGCTCCACCATCAGCTTGTTGTACAGTCCGTACTCCGCTCTTCTCCCAATCCATGTTTGGACCCAGACACTTCTTGGCCGTCTCCTTTTCTTCCCTTAGAACAGTTGAAAGAGCCTGTAGATGGCTTCGCACTGTTGCAGAACGATGGTGGCTACCAAAAGGAGTGTGTTACGATCCATAGTGGACATCAATGGATGCTGTGGAAGAGCAAGAGCCAGATGAAGGCTGCAGAGGTCTGCACAGCAGGGCTGCTGGACTGAAAGTGAGATCCAGGTGAGTTCCTCCCCCTTTTTATAGGCAATATAGGTTTTCCACTTTGTGTCCTTTTGCATCCTCTAGGCATCCTCTATACATCTTTAATATCCGAGATAGGTCCCCTCTGCAAACGTTTTTTCCATTTTAAATGCTTTGTATGCGAGCTGCATCCGCTTTCATCCTTTCTCCATCCGTGCTACTAACGCTGCGCATCCGTTCCACGTCCGTTTCGCTTCCTCCCTGTGTCTGCTTTCTGCTGGAGCAGATTTGATTTGCGCGGATGCCCAGCGGATGCCTAGCGGATAGAGCGGACGCCTAATGGATGACGACGGATGCAGAACGGATGTTCCCCGTATGTGTTAGGGATGCAGAACAGACGCATTGGATACATTTTCCACTCAAATAGTTTTGAGCAGCTCAAAACTTTTTGAGTGGATGGAACCTCAGTCGACGGATGCTGGACGGATAGAGAGGATGAAAAACAGAGGCAGTGAGTCCAAAATGGATGAATCGCGTTAACCAACAGATGGCAAGTGTTTCTCTCCGTTTTACATCCTCTTTCCATCCGTTGGTGCAGTGTGACATGGGCTTTAGGTTTTGAAGTTACAGGAACATCCACCACAAATAGTTTTCTTGTTGTGTTAATCATGAATTGATGTAAATGTGAAGAAGTGTCATCCTGTGAAGTAGATCAGACAAGAAACCCAATCAGATGAGCTAACTCGAATTTATTGTAAGGTTACATAAACAATATCTTGCAAAAACCCCTCTCCCCTTTACAGCCCAAGTAACCAGGGAGGGTTCGTTCCCTATGAGCTGTTTGCTTCCCTATGAGCATTGTGTAGGTTTTTTTTTTTTTTTTTAGGATTAGATAACATAGTTGATGAATCATGTCTGCTCTATAGACTTTAGGTCAACCTTTTCCAAACTGGTGTATTATTTCAGAGCATTTGCAGACACCAATTTGGGGAAAGTTACTTGAAAATATATTTCCCTTGTTGACCTTTCTACTAACAATCATTTTTGAATCATCTCAAAATAATAGATGTTAAGGAGTAAAAAAAAAGTATATTTATTTATCATTATACTTTAAAATAGGCTTCATATCTTATATTCTTTTTCTAGTCTCAGATTTTAAGCACATATCTAATCAGCTTTTTTTAAAAAATGTAGCAAACCCTATGTATTAGCTTGAAGTGTGTGTGTCTTTGTGTGATAATGGATATTGTATTTCCCCCCTCCCCATTTTAACTCAAAAAACAGAAAGTCAAATAATTACACTCTCTCTCTGCAGGGACGTTATATCTGACTCCCAGCATATGTTAGATGTGAATAAATAACTATTAGCACAAATAAAATAAGATATAGGAACAACCAATCTTGCAATCGTATGTTTGGAATCATTTCTTCCAAGGATATTAGCATTCTAAAAGCATTTACTGAAATAAAAACCAGGCCAAGAGAACATATGGCCCTTAGATTTTTCTTAGATGAGGTCATTGTAAACTATGATCTCTCCAAGAAGAATTTTTCCTCTACAGACATTTACACATCATTCTCAGATTTAAATATGATACACAGAAATTATTGCACTCTCAACTCTTTGGATAGTCTCAAGTCTTATTCTCTCTATTATATTCTAGGAAAATATCCACAGTTTTCCAAAATGACTAACAGAATGTTGCCTGTAATGAAGCCAACATCAACTTTTATGATTGCTTTTATATACAGGTTGGAGTTTTTTCATGCCTCACACAGACAACCATCCTGTAACCACCACCACTTCCTCCTCTTCCTCCTCCTCCTCTGGTTTGTTGCCAGTCAGCCAGATGTTTAGATTGGATCTGGCATTTTTATCACCTATCAAGTCCTTTTCAAAGACCTAGAGCAGGAAGATGTTGTTTGATATTGTTAAAGGACATATTCATAGGATGTATGCTGTTTCAAGTAAAACTGCTTTTTCATTTAACTGAAGGTGATATCCTTCAGATATTCTTTCAATGCCTTTTTTTCTTCAACTGTTTGGTTTATCTGTAACATTCCATGGTCATCTATGCTCCTTGGTAAGCAGAATCTGTCAGCAACACTGCATGAATGAAGGGCAAGATTCATTGTTTTTTTTTTTTTTTGGGGGGGGGTCTTCCTATCCAGAGCTTTTAGTTCTGTTTGGGTCCAGCTGTGTGTCTAATGACTGGAACTGCCCATGTGTTAGTTGCCTGGATGATATTTCCTCCAATGAGTTTGGACTTCAATACTTCACTCTCTTGATGTATTCACTTTTAACCTTTTTCTTCTCTTTAGTGAAGAAGTTCTGTGTGCTTGATGAAGCTTGAAGAATTCTCAGGTATTTGTAGTGATCATCTTGATTATAGACACTTGATGTTGTTTCCATAGGGCATTCTGATTCCTTCTGTTTTCACTATTTTTCTCCTGTTGATGCCCAGGCTGGAACATTTATCCAGTTCAAATTCCATTGTGATATCTTGACTGTATATACAGATAGTGGAGCAGCCATTCTATTTCAGATAGTGTTTTTCCATATAACTTCTGATTGTCTTTGTAAGGAAGATGGGGTAGCCTGTCAGATGTTGGATAGCCATGGCCTGACCTGTTCAGTATTATTGACAGGGGAATCAATGCAATAACAAACAGTAGTGGTGACATCAGTACTGGTGACATCAGCCAGTAGTGGTGACATCAGAATTCTTTCTTGATATTAACCTCTTCCAGTCAATCATCATTGACAAGCAACTGTATCTTCCAATATGCCATCAATCTTTATACAAGGTTTCTGATGTTTCTACTAATGATGTTTCCATTATTTCTAAGCACTTGATTATCCAATCGTGTGGCAATGAGTCAAATGCCTCATTGTAATCATGTCACATTCAAGTCGATCTTTTTTTCTCACAGTTTTCCAAAATCATTATCTCAACTAGAAGATGATATTTTGTTTTTCTATTGTTTCCATTCTGCTTAGGTGGAATTTTTTTTTTTTAGATGATATTCATTGCATTAGCTATCATATCAATCAGTAACTTGAAACTTGTGGGATGGTGGCCAATTAGTCTCTGGTTGACTGGTGTTTCATTATCAGGTAGGTTTAGACAGAAATTAACTTATATTCAATTTCACCTTCTTCAGTATGTTGTTAAACTACTTGGCAACAAGTAGGTGAATGACAGACAGATGTTTCAACCAAAAGCCATACAGTTCGTCTTCACCTGGTGCTCATCAATTCTTGATCTTCCTTGCCCTTTTCTCCACCACTTCTAGTGTTATTACAAGTTATTCCATTTCAGCTTTTTTCCCCCTTCCCCACATACTTTATCCAAACTACATTCTTATATTTGGGGGGGGGGGTTTCCCATAACTGCACTGTTTCTTTTTTGTCAGTCTTCTTTGTTTGACTTATTCATTGCATTCCATCCATTAATGGATTGGTAGAAACATTTCTGATTCAACTGAAATTGGAGATTCTGCATATAGTGTGCAATTCAAAATTGTATCTGCTGATCTTGGATACAGCTTTTATTTGCTGCTTGTTTATTTCCATTGCTTCCTTATCTTCCTATTTTGTAAGTAATAATTCTTGATCAGATATTCTTTGGTTCTTCAGTTTGTTTTCTATTATCAGTTTGTTTTCTATTATCTCTTCTAGCTTGCTTGCATCTATCTGATCTTAGCTTCCTTGATCTTGTTTTTAATCTTGATCTTCTGTTCTGGTGATGCACTGTTTGGTTTTTGTCGATCTGTTTGTTGATTTTGCATTCAGTTATGACTATACCTGTGCTGTACATTAGCTGGTTAATTTCTTGCCATGAGCTGATGCTTATATTTGATATAATAGTCCTGGGATTTTTAAATACTTCTGCTAATTTTTCTTTTGTTAACAAGCTTCAATGCAGGCAACCCTATTCTATTGTTTTGTACTGTTCTAGATGCTCAGATGTAGAGGGCTTGTTCTTTCTGAGCAGAAGGCAGAGAACAGGATGCCTGCTTTGGGAATGAAAACAATTCAATAGCTATGCTGGTTTCCTCTTCTCCTAACTCTCTCTGGTTGGCTTTTACAGTCTGATCTACTTCTAGAAAAGTTTCAAAAAAATTGCCCTGGAAATGTCTTTGTAATTCTTCTAATTCTACTTTTGTGAATATTTTATTTCATATTACAAATTAACATAGATCATCATTTTTTTGTTTCTGTTTTCAGTCTTCATATATTTGTGACAAATAAACAATGTTTCTTCTAGTAGTCCTGCAGCTGCTGGCCCTGGTTGTTGGCTGAGCAAGCTCCATTTGCACAAGCAGTGGGCACTTGCACTCAAAGTTCCATTTGTGTGAATAGTGGGCTCACATACACACCACTTGTGTAAATGGAGCTGCTTGTGCCTCTCCCTCCTCCGCCCTGTCGGTCCACAAAGCTGGAAAGGTTGGAAGAGCCATGGTTTAGTGGAAAGTTCAAAATATTATTATTGTGAATTTTCTCTGCAAATTTACTGATAAGAAATGGTCAATTTTGTAATGTCTGGAAGAAAATTTGAAAGTGGTAGGGCACTCTCTGCTTATTGAGCCTAAAATAAATTCTTATAGATCAGCAAAAGGAATAAATCCAATATAAATATAACTAACATTAGAAGCTAAAATGAGGAATAAATTTATAAATTGTACTATCACGTTGATAACATCTGTCATAAGTCATATTTTGTAAAAATGGCAACTGATAAACAAGATGTCACAATCAAAAATATATTACTTCAAAATCTGCATCCACCTAATTTGAAGGTGCAAGAAGACATGGAGGAAAACAAATGATGACCAAAGAATGCAATTAAAAGCTTACCTAGATGTCCAGACTGACAATAGACTTGATTTCTGTCACAACAGTTATACATCAAGCATAGACAACTATTATTTAAATAGAGAGATATGGAAGGAAGCCCCATTCAGAATGTATGTATTGTTACATAGATGTATATTAAATTTAATGTACATTTAATAATATAATTACTATGTCATAAGAACTTTTTTAAAAAGAAAAAAAGAAGGAACATAGGAATAATTGTAAACTCTCAGGCACAAGGAACCAAAATGACATGATATGCTATTCAATTACTTTTTTTAATCACACCATGCCCACCTACAAGAATCTCACTAAACTGACTGCCTTCTTTTGGGAACAGTCAGTTAAGCTTCAGCGGTTCTGGGGGAGATAAAATCTGTGCCACTTTCTGTTGTGCCAGGACTAAGCTCACGTCCCCCTCTTCATTCCTCTTCCCCCTCTAGTTAGAGATTCCACTCCATAAGCAGATATAAAAAAGGTCAAATTGTTTCATTTTAAAAAGGTTGTAATTATTTTTTCTATCTGTTTTTCAGGGAGTAAATTCCACTGAATTCAAAACTCTGCTCTGTATAGGATGAAGATGCATGAATATATTCAAGCACATCTTTTAAAAATCATTGATTGTTAACCATCTAGAGATGGCAAGCATCATGCTCTCATGCTCAGTCTACATTAATATGACTTTTACATTTGTAGGGCAATAAGTCAACAATTTGGTGATTAAAAAAGAGATCAGAGAGGCAAACCACTGCAAGTCTATTCCCCATTCAGCCAGAGACTTCCTCTGTGTTTAATAGTTCCCGTCTGTAAAATCCTAGCCTTGTGCTCATGGGTGACGTGAGACTATATGAATTCATATTTGTACAGAACATATAGATTATTTTGGATTCCCTAGAGAAGACAAGCAGTTAATATTATTTCCATGGCAATAAGCAATTCTATCAAAAATACAATTTTATGGTTTAATTTTAATTCAGTTGCCAACAGACTGAAAGGTTTAATCAGAAAAAACAATTTTTAAATTAAAAACTTACCTGTGAGGCAGAAACATTTTTGAGAGTGAACATTTTATTTCTACTTTAGCTGGCAATATAAATACATAATGTCATGCCCCTGGTGAAGACTGACTCTGAGGAAGAGGAGGAACAGCCAACAGGGAGTGGAAGTGTGGCTCCAGAGATGGTGGATGAGGCTGGGGAAGGGCAGAGACTGGCTGAGCAATCAAAGGAGGCTCCAGGCCCATCCCCTATCTATCCTAGGACACGCAGGGAGGAGAGGATCAGAGAAAAGCATAGTCTACTTGGGAGGACAGGGCCATGATCCTCCTCATGGGTTGCAGCTGTGAGCTCTGTATTAGAGTTTGGAACTGCGTGTTCACAGACGCTGGAATCAAATTAGTGCTTTCCTTGGATGAGGTTTATCTTTGCTGGCATTCTTCCCACGGACTCTCCCCGGTTGTCTTCCTGGAATGTGTGATTAATTATCTTGGTTTGCCTTGGAACTCTCATCAATGCGGTTGTTTTTGGTTTCCTTTTGCTTCGTTATCTACTTTTTGAATTTAAACTGTGACTAATAAAACAGCGAAGCTAAGTTGAAGGCATTACAAGACCTTGATTCATATTTTAGTTTTTGTGTTATTTTTGAGACACTACGGGTCATCACACACAACTTCATGCTGCATGTGAGTCAGGAGCTTCCTGTAGCCCAAAGCCATGGCACGCCAAGAACCTCTGAGCCACAAAGCCTCTTTCCCTGGCTTCCCTGTGTTCATGCTGCACTACAACACCCTCAAAGTCCCATGTGACCTCCCTAAGTAGAGAATTATCTATAGAAGTGTCCTTTCAGATGCCAGGTTTCTTTCATAAATGAAGGCCCTGGGTAGGGTATGAATGAAGGCCTGTTTGGTATGCAAATGGAGGCTCTAGGCAAGGCATGAAAGAAATTGGTGCAAAAGACAGTGATGTGAAGATGTCCCCGGCCAATATAATAGGATTGCATACTGTGGCAGTGACAGCAGCAAGCAGGTCCAAGCCAGGCTGGAGGGAGGGGGTCCAGTTGTCAAGTGGTACAGTGGGGGAGACAGGTAGCTGAAAGATGAGTGGGCCTAAATATGGATGGGCAGAGTGGGCCTGAATTTTGTTCATGTCACCACGGGCAGCTGCAACAGCCAGAACCTCAAGGTCTGGTAGCAAATCTTTTCATTCAGCACTGCCATCACTTGGAATGGTCACTGAAGAAATAGACATTAAGCGAGAGGTATATGTCATGATATAGTCTATTTTCAGCAGAGAAAACTTTTGTGAAACGAATTCTACATGCTTAGCATGTAGAATCAATCCATAACAAAACATGCCTGGCATTTCACATTCTTCATGACATGCTAAATTAGACATCGCCGCTCAACCATAGGACACTTACTGCAGCCAAGACTGGGAGAAATGGGGGAGAAAAATATATTTGAAATGCTGCTGCTTTACTTGTGGTAACAGGGTGTCAGCAACCACATTCATGTGTTTTCTTTTTAACTATGCCATTTTCTAAAGTCACATGCCAAATCTCCATGCCTCATTTAACCTGGAATGCATACAAGCTGCATGAACTTGTGTTTTTTTTATATCAAGTAATTATCCCAGGAAGAATAGGAAGTTCTGTGTTTTATATAAGTTGTTATATTTAAGCACATTCCTTAATTTAAGCTCATATGTCGACAGAAGATGTTTATACATTTCTTTTAAAGACAAATATGCTGAAGCAGATGACAATTAAAAAAAAGAATACTTCTTTGCGTATAAGAGTTTTGCCTGGAATTTGGGTCAGCAGAAGGTTTTGAGGCCTGCAGAATTGTTGGTCCTATCCCTACACTTTCCCTCTGAAATGAAGCCCCCCTTCAAATCAGTGGTGGGATTCAAATTTTTTTTACTCCTGGTTCTGTGGGTGTGGCTTGGTGGGTGTGGCAGGGGAAGGATACGGTAAAATCTCCAGTCAGAGGTCATATCTGCCAGTTCTCTGCACTACTCAAAATTTCCGCTACCGGTTCTCAAGAACTGGTCAGAACCTGCTGAAAACCACCTTTGCTACCTATCTATCTATTGCAACACTGAAAGCAACAAAATCATAAAAATATATATCTAATCACAATAAAAGTACAGGTTATGACTAAAAGATAGGGAGAAAGGGAGTGGAATGTTCGAGTGGGGAGGTGGGATCTGCTATTGATACATCAGCCACCTCCACCATGATACTTCCCCATTGGGGCTCCAAGCCAACTGATGGAGCCAGGTCTTCATGCCCCTATGGCAGTGTGGGGAACAGGAATACAATAGCCTCTTCCCCAAGTGTGTGATGCACCAATTGATACTATTACTGCCTGATGGGAACTTTCCATTATTTGCTGACATGGATTCTTTTAGAATTGATCTTTCCAATTGCAATCTTCAAGGTAACCATAGGCACTCTGATTATAGTATGTACTCTCAAAATTATATTGCCTTTCCAACTGTTTTACTGTAGTTTTCTCCTACAGTTTTATTCTGGTACAACCTTCCTGTGTTAGAATTTTAATTAATGAATAGGCTTTCTTTTATGGTTTTTGCCAACAGCTTTCATTCTTCATTGTTTAATTATTCCCTTTTGTGGTATATCTTGTCATTTTCAAAATATACATCATCTTACGATTAATCAATCAAGTTGTCATGCTCTACCTATTTGTATGTTTTAATACCATATGCCATGCTTTAGGTGCTAAATGAGATCATTTGCCCATGTATCATCTTTAACTTTATTCATGAAAATAACAACATCAAGTACATCCAGGCAGAACTGGGAGCCTGTTATCTTGTCCCTATGATTAAATGAGAAGAAAAGTTTGAGACTGGGTGGAAAATGAATGAAATGTAAACAATGAAAATAGCTGTAGGTTTTATGAAAGCAGCAAGGCCAAATTTTCTGAAAGCATACTGAATATCATACTACTGAAGTTTTATACCAGAGTTTACACTTCCTCGAAGCATTCCTCTTAAGAAACTTCAGAAGGACGTGTAACTTTAACAGGAAGAGAACCAATGGATATTGTGGCAACACCTCATATTTTAATTGTATGCTTTCTACAGTATTTAAATTCCTCATTAGGAAATGAAATTAGCTCTCAAAACTTTTTGGTTCATGCTATAGTAAACCTCTCAAAATATTTGCCCTTAAAAGTAGAAGTTCTGTTAAATTGTGCTACATTTGTGTTTCAAAAGCTTGGTAAGAAACTGAAATATTACTTGTATGTCTCAATTTTGGACTATGGGGTGATTAATTTTTGAGAACAATTTTTAAAAATCCCTTCCTCCCTCTCTGCTTCAAACAAGCATATACAGTAGTTAGGTTATAATATGCATAAGAGGCAGCTAATTTTTTAAAAGGTTAGTTGCAAAATAGATTAGGAGGAATTTATAACTGATTCTGCCACTATAAGTATTATATTTGAATGGTTGGATATATTTTAATTTGGCAACACAGCACAATTACTCCATTCTGGCCTGATTTTGATATGTTGGAAGATTAATTGGGTATGCATAAATGTTAAAAGTCTGCCTGCCTGCTTTCCCTGCCTGTCTACTTACCTACCTAACTACCTACCTATCCATTCATCCACCCATCTATCATTTATCTATCATCTATCTAACTCAATCTCCTGCATTTTGAAAATTTACAATAACTAGAGATATCAGCATCTCTTAGTCAATAAAGGTAAAGGAAAGGAAAAGGCTCCCCTTGCACATATGTGCTAGATGTTTCTGGCTCTAGAGGACAGTGCTCATCTCTGTTACAAATCCAAAGAGCCAGCACTGTCTGAAGATATCTCTGTGGTCATGTGGCGAGCATGACTAAACACCGAAGGCACTCAGAACGCTGTTACCTTCCCACCAAAGTGGTCCCTATTTTTCTATTTGCATTTTTACATGCTTTTGGACTACTAGGGATTTGAACCACTGAATCACCGACTTTTCTGATTGACAAGCTCAGCATCTTAACCACTGAGTCACCATATCCCTCTTAGTACTAGTCATATACTATTGACTATTAACACAAAAAATGACTGCTCTCCTGCCTTCTTTAAATATCAACTCTGCTAAATGCTCAAGAAATAATCACAACATAAGCTTTCCATCTTACGGAAATATCAGTTAATGTGTTAGTTTTAATCTTTTTAAAAACATGATCTTCAAATACTTTCAAATACGCCTGCTTAGGGGCATTTATCCTTTGCCAGAATGGAGTATTTTAGAACTTGGCTACAGCACCATTATAAAAATGAGTTTTGCTACAGTCTTGAACAAAGCAAACAGTAATACAAACTTTCTGATGATAGAAGCAATTTAAATAAATTTGATGTTGACTGATGGGGAAGAATTTCTCCCTGTCCATTGATATAATGCTTCATTGTCTCCAGGAAATGAGAACTATCTTTGAAAACATTTGAAATATTTTCTGAAAGGCATAAATTTAGTCCAAATATTTCTCATCCATGCACAGCCATTGTTTTCTGTCATATATGATTACTGGCATAAATTTCTTAAATTTCTAACCAGGAATGTTAAAAATTTTAGTCAATACTTTATTAAAAAGTATCACACTGGAAAGAATAGTTGATAATTCGTCTCCAAAGATGTTTTCTTTAAAGCACAGAGATTAAACTGCTGAAGCCATAACAAATCTGTTTTTGTCATTAACATTCTCATTTTTGTTCCTTTCTTTTTAATTCATAGATTATGATCATAAGATGAAATATTGCTTAAGGATGAAAATAAAGACTTTTGGGCTCCATAACAATATTTACTAATTTTTGTTTAAAGTATCTCCTCTTTCATGGATATAAAATATTCTTAGAATACTCTCAAGTTCATTTTTATTGTGGCAGCTATACAGTTGTGGAATTCATACTTGCATAACCAGAATATTTCACAGATGATATATTTTTAAAGAAAAATTATATAAAAATAAGTTTGAGTTCATTTCGGCAGCTTGCTGCTGAAATTTGCCTCTGCTGTTACAGATTAAGGTACTAAAAGTTAATGATGGAAACTTTAGCTTGTATTTCTCAAACTTCTGGTTTCTTAAGCGTACACATGCACAGATATTTTAAAGCCCTTTGTTATACAGCATGAGTATTTGATCAAAATAGAAAGTAAGGGAGAGAATGGTTCAAAGTGACATAAGTCGATACAAAAATACAAAAAGCTTCTTTGCTTGCAAAAAGCTGCCTTAAATACCAACCATTAGATTAAAAATACCTGCAAGCTGGAGTTACAAATCAGGCAGGGTACCAGAGCACCTTGAGGAATTAAAATAGTTAAAATGCAATGATAACTATTAGCAGCCAACTCTTGCTCATAAAGTGAAACTCTTTAGCAGAGAGGTCATTTAAGCTCTCCAGATAAAGCACACCCAGGAGAAGCAATCCTTAGATCCATTTACACCACTTAAAGATACCAGCTGGGCTCACTCATCTTTCAAGATATCCAAAGAAAATCATCCAGATTTAAAGGAAAGGTCACATGCCCCCCAGAAAGTCAGTAAAAAAAAATCAGTGCCAAGCTTGCATCCTGCCTCTTGGAAGTACACCCCAAAAGGACAGTGCCAGATACCACTAAAGCAGTGAAGGAAGACCCCCCTCCCCAGATAGAAAAAGAAACCATGTGGCAGGAAAAAATTCAAACACAATACAAATAATTAAAGCACAACAGTAGCTGTTGCTTGTTAAACCAATTACCAGAACAAATAGACACAGGAACTAGCCAGATTTTTCAAACCAGTATCTTTTCAGAAACAGAGTATTTTTTTCCTTCCAAACAAAGCTAAATAGGGAAAATTATCTCATCAATAAAAACAGAATTAAACATCGCCAAGCACAGAATTAAACTTTACCAAAATCCAGTTTTAGACCAAAACTCAGAAAGGGTATGTAAACTCATGTTTGAATGTCAATCTTTCTAGCTAGCCAAGAAGAAGTGTTTCTAGGGGAGTATTCTGTCCCAAAAGCAGTATAAAAAGCTTAAAAACACACTTTCTCTTTAAGAAAGTATCAAGAAAGAAAAAAAACTATCCTTCGGAGACAGTAAGTCTAGGCATAGTGCCAAGAATATAATAAGGGTAGAAAAAAATAAAAGATTTCTTCTAACTACTGGTAGAATCCCACCCCTGTTTGAATCCCTAGCACCAGGTAAAGCCCCTGTCACACTGCACCAACGGATGGAAAGAGGATGTAAAATGGAGAAAAACACTTACCATCCGTTGGTTAACGCGATGCTTCCGTTCTGTACTCACTGCCTCCGTTTTTCCTCCTCTCTATCCGTCCAGCATCCATCTATCGACATTTCATCCGCTCAAAATGTTTTGAGCTGCTCAAAACTTTGAGCGGAAAATGTATCCAACGCATCCATTCTGCATACCCTACGCATACGGGGGACATCCGTTCTGCATCCGTTACGCATCCGCTATATCCGCTAGGCATCCGCTGCGCATCCACGCAACTCGCATCCGTTCCAGCGTAAACGGACGCAGGGAGGAAGCGGAACGGACGCACAGCGTTAGTAGCACGGACGGAGAAAGGATGAAAGCGGATGCAGCTCACAAAGAAAGCATTTAAAATGGAAAAAATGTTCGCAGAGGGGACCTATCTCAGATATTAAAGATGCATAGAGGATGCCTAGAGGATGCAAAGGGACACATAGTGGAAAACCTATATTGCCTATAAAAAGGGGGAGCAACTCACCTAGATCTCACTTTCAGCCCAGCAGCCCAGCTGTGCAGACCTCTGCAGCCTTCATCTGCCTCTTGCTCTTCCACAGCATCCACTGATGTCCACCATGGATTGTAACACAGTCCTTTTGGTAGCCACCATCGTTCTGCAACAGTTCGAAGCCATCTACAGGCTCTGTGAACTCTACTACGGGAAGAAAAGGAGGCGGCCAAGAAGTGTCTGGGTACGAAGATGGATCGGGAGAAGAGCAGAGTATGGACTGTACAACAAGCTGATGGTGGAGCTCAGGAACGAAGACACTCGTGCATTCCAGAACTTCATGAGGATGCCTCCAGCCATGTTTGATGAAGTTGTGGAGCGGCTGACACCCAGGTTGACCAAGCAGAGCACCAACTTCCGGCCCAGCCTGGACCCTGGGCTCAAGGTGGCACTGACTCTGCGCCACCTGGCCTCAGGGACCACCTACAGGAGCATGCAGTACGGCTGGAGGGTGCCACACAACACCATCAGCATTGTGGTTAGAAAAGTGGTGCAGGCCATCATCGAAGAATACCTGAAGGAGCTCCTCCAGTGCCCCACCACTGAAGAAGGCTGGAAGAAAGTTGCAGAGCAGTGGTATCAGAGGTGGAACTTCCCCCACACCGTTGGAGCCATAGATGGCAAGCACGTGGCCTGCAAAGCACCAGCCAAGTCGGGGTCCACTTATTTCAACTACAAGGGCTTCTTCAGCATCGTCCTCTTCGCCATGGTCGATGCTGACTACAAGTTCATGTACATCGATGCTTCAGGCAACGGCTCATGTTCAGATGCCCAGGTATACAATGCCAGTGACCTCAAGGAGGGGCTGGAACGCAACCTCATCATGGGCTTCCCAGATCCAGACCCCCTGCCCAATGACACGCAAGATGTGCCCTACTTCATCATGGGGGATGACGCCTTCTCCCTCAGAACCTACCTCATGAAGCCCTACACCTCCAGATGCCTCACCCGTGAAGAGAGGATCTTCAACTACAGGCTGTCCAGGGCAAGGCGGGTGGTGGAGAACGCCTTTGGCATCCTGGCCAACAGGTTCCAGGTACTTCTCACCACCATGCAGCATCGCCCAGAGACCGTGAGGAGGATCGTTGAAGCTTGCTGCATCCTGCACAATCTCATGCGCACCCGCTACCCAGTCTTGCAGAACAGGCTCGTGGACCTCCAACAAGGCAATGGGGACATGGAGCCTGGGGAATGGAGGCAAGGGCGAAACCTGATAGACACTGAGGATGTGCAAGGCCCCAACAGAGCTCCACATGAAGGGAAGAAGCAGCGCAACCTCCTGAAACACTGGTGCAACTCCCCAGCTGGAGCAGGGGAGTGGCAAGACAGGATGGTAGATGATTGATGGATGCTTCCTTCAGCCTGTACCATCACATGGATGAGATTGGGCCATGTATGTTGGGTGGACCTACAATGAACAGGGCATTTAATAAAGAGTTCTGTTTATGTTGACAAGTTTGGATCAATGATCACATTAGTATTGATAATGAAGGGCCATAGGTGTGGCACCTGGGAGGGTGGACCATACAGTCCCACTATGCTTGCACTGGAGGTTTATCTATCCCACAGCTATCTTAACCCATCCCGCAACTATCTTAACCCATCCCAAAGGTATCCCTGCCCATCCCACTGCTATCCTTACCCATCCCAAAGGTATCCCTGCCCATCCCACTGCTATCCTTACCCATCCCAAAGGTATCCCTGCCCATCCCACTGCTATTCTTACCCATCCCAAAGGTATCCCTGCCCATCCCACTGCTATCTTAACCCATCCCAAAAGCATGCAAAGGCTTAAACCATTTCTAAAAGTTTCCACCAATACTTTATTAAAAAAAAAATGAAGCAAGTGTGTGAAGCAAAGATAAACTTTATTAATCACAAGCTGTAAAAGAAAAATGACCCAAGTCAAGTGTCCAAATAAAGTCAACAGGTAGCCACCCAGTCTCTGGCACTCTTCTTGGTCACTCGGAGGTGTGCCCAGTCTCAGGGGTGAAGGGTCCAGGTGCTGTGGAGGTGGCTGGTGCTGGAGTGCTGGTCTGAAGCATCATTGGGGTGCCTGGCCCCGAGAGGACAACAGGGGACGGTGTGTGGAGGAAGCTCTCAGACAGCTGGCTCAGCCCCGTGATGTTGAGAGCTCCTTCCTCCATGCCATGTGGTGTCAGCCCCAGTACCGAGGACAGATGTACTGAGGCTAGGCTTGGCTGTGGGGTGGAGGAAGGAGCAGTGCAGCTGGGTGAGGACTGGAGTGGGTGGCATCTGTGGCGTCGGTGGCATTGGTGGCGTCGGTGGCATCAGTGTCGTGGGTGGCATCGGTGGCATCAATGGAACCGGTGGCAATGGTGTTGTCCGATGACTCTGTGCCTGGACTGGGAAGGGCTGCTGCCTGTGCTGCTGGACCTCCTGGTAGCCGTAGCCCTGGTAGGGGAGGGCCTGTGGAAAGCCTTGGAATGGGAGTGACATCACCTGGGGTGGAGGAGCAGACCTGGACTGGGTGGGAGCAGGTTCATCTGGGTCTGGAGGGTTGTGAAGCAGCTCAGTGATCCGGTCCTTCACCACCTGGTACTGGGGTTCCTCCATGTCCATGAGGGTCTGGTTCACATAGGTGAGGAAGGGCTTGCGATTGGAGGATGAGGAGTCGGTGTGGACCAGCTGAGAGAGGAGATCTATGCTGCTCCAGATGGTGTCCCTGATCTCCAGCAGGACAGTGTGGCTCTGCCCCTCCTGTCTGGCTCTCTGCCTTTCTGTGGAGGTGGAGCTGGGGGTGGATGCGGGTAGGGCTGTGGTGGACATGCCGTCTCCTTTCTCCCACTGCACCAGGGAGTCCTCCACGCGCTCCACCATGGTTAAAACAGCTGTCCGTGGGTTCTCCGCTGTGGGACACTCCACAGAAACCTGCCTGGAAACAGGAGGTGACTCTCGGCTGGAAGAGGACTGGCTCTCAGCAGGCTGCCGGAGAGAGAGGGTCGTGAGAGGGGCTGCTGCTGCTCCTCGGTGGTGGATCTCACCCTCCAGGAAGCTGCACCTGGCCATCACGTAGGTCTCTCTGTCCGTCAGCTTAATCGTGGCCTGGCCAGATTTCTTGAGGTGCAGCTTCCCATACCAGGTGTGCATGTCCTTCCACCAGCCATGGAGCACATCCGATGTGTAGCCCAGATTCTCCGCCTTCTCTCTCCAAGCAGCCTGCTTCCTTTTGGTGTCCCTGTAGAGCCAGTGTCCCTTCCGCCATAGATAGTCATTCTCTCTCAGCCATTCCAGCACCTCATCCTCGTGTTCCTCCTCAATGGAGTATTGCCTCCTCTCCCGTTCCCGCATATGCCTCTTCCTCCCTTTGGCAGGACCAGATGGGCCCTCATCAGAGGGGCTTCCAGGTAGTAGGAGATGCTCCTCCACACCACCACTAGCAGCAGCACCAGCAGGATCATCATTATCATTATCATCATCACCAGCAGCACCAGCAGCACCAGCAGGACCAGGTTCAGCAGCAGCAGAGTAAGCACCAGCAGCACGAGCAGGACCAGCAGGACCAGCAGAACCAGCAGGACGAGCAAGACCAGGAGCACGAGCAGGACGAGCAGGACGAGCAAGACCAGGAGCACGAGCATGACGAGCAGGACCAGCAAGACCAGGAGCACGAGCAGGACCAGCAGGACCAGCAGTACGAGGAGCAGCTACAGCAGAGTAAGCACCAGCAGAAGCACCACCGCCATAAGCAGCAGCATCAGCTCCTCAAGAAGCAGCATCAGCAGAAGCACCACCACCAGAAGGAGCATCAGCAGAGTAAGCACGAGCAGAAGCACCACCGCCATAAGCAGCAGCATCAGCTCCTCCAGAAGCAGAAGCAGCAGAAGCCCCAGCCGCAGAAGAGCGAGCCCGTGCTACAGAAGCCCCAGCAGAAGCAGAGTGAGGGCCAGGGGGCGGGAGGGTGGCCCTGTCCCTCTTGCCAGGGCTGGCAGCAGATGGCTGAGGTTTTCTCTTCTTCCCCATGGTTGTGGGGTTGCTGGCTGGCAGGGAGGCTGGCAGGGAGGCTGGCAGGCAGGCAGGCTGGCAGGCAGGCTGGCAGGCAGGCAGGCTGGCAGGCAGGCTGGCAGGCAGGCAGCCTGGCAGGCAGCCTGGCAGGCAGGCAGCCTGGCAGGAAGGCTGGCAAGCAGGCAGGCACCAAGGCTGGCAGGCAGGCAGGCACCAAGGCTGGCAGACAGCAAGGCTGGCAGGGAGGCTGGCAGGCAGGCAGACAGCAAGGCTGGCAGGGAGGCTGGCAGGATGGCAGGCAGCAAGGCTGGCATGCAGGCAGGGCTGGCTGGCAAGGCACTCGATGTGTCTGGATGCAGGTCTTTCCTCTGAATGGTGACCTGCTTGGGAGCTGCTTCCCTTTATATCCGCGGGGCTGACGCAATACATCCCCCCCGCATGCGCAGTGAATGCTAGGCATCCGCTAGGCTTCCGCTAGGCTTCCGCTAGGCTTCCGCTCTGCATCCGCTTCATCCGCTTTGCATCCGCTGTGCATCCGCTTCATCCGCTCTGCATCCGCTCTGCATCCGCTTTTTCCGTTCCGCGTCTGTTTTGCTGAGGTCCCCCGGAAGCCCAGAGGATGTGCCATCCGCTCCCATCTCCTTCCATCCGCTAGGCTTCCATTCCGCATCCGCTTTCCATCCGCTCTGCGTCCTCCTCCCATCCGTTTCTTTCCGTGTTATCCACTCTGTTTATGCAAATTTTTGCCCCTTTTGAGAGCAGATAACAACGGATGGAACATTTTTCTCATCCGCTGTGTCCTTTTTATAAATGTTTTGCATCCGTTGGGCAGTGTGACAGGGCCTTAATGGAGTGAGCTCCTGTTACTTATCCCAACTTCTTCCAACTTAACAGTTTGAAAGCATGTAAAAATGCAAGTAGAAAAATAGTGATCACTTTGGTGGGAAGGTAACAGAGTTCCCTGAGCCTTCGGTGTTTAGTCATGCTAGCCACATGACCACAGAGATATCTTCACACAGTGCTGGCTTTTCAGCTTTGTAACAGAGATGAGCACCGCCCCCTAGAGCCAGAAACAACTAGCACGTATGTACAAGGGGAACCTTTACCTTTACCTAATAATATGTCACACTAGTCCATATTGTTCTTTGAAATAATATTTTCCCAGCTCTTCTTTTAAAAGTTGCTTTTCATTGCACTACCTGAGTAATCTAAATATTGTGTTTCTGTTCCTAGAAATAACATTTTTTGCACTTCCCCAAAGCTTTCTAAACTCTAGAATAATGGCTTATCAGTGGTCTCCTGAATTTTTTTTTCCAGAAAAACCTTTTTTTTTAAAAATCAAAAGCTCTCGAACTGTGAAAAAAAGTAAAAAAAATCCACTTCTGCTTCTTTGCTAATATTGTGCTACTGCCACATCTATCATTCCTGCCTTTGAAAATACTATGCATTGTGTTGCCTACAAAATATTGCTGGTTAATAATGCAGTCAAACAAACAGCTGATTAATGAAGAATAGGGAAATATTATTGATGTTGATATTGCCAATATATTTCTATGTGTACATGCAGATATGTTCCAGTGTATTCTGCTGTCCAGTATGGTCCTTCCACATCTGATAATTGTGCCTTTGATTTTTCCTGCCCATATTTAGGACTTAGCATCTCTCCCTGTTGAAATTGTTCTCTGTGATTTCTGCCAAACTAGAGTTTTCGATTATGGATTGAAGAATGTAAGTAAGTACAATATTTTTACATGTATGTTATTATTATAAGTTCAGTTTCATAGAAGAAGAAATAAAATCATGTTATGGTAGTTTTAATATTAACTCAGAAATATTTGACTCAATTGAATAAAAAAAAAGCCTACCTCACTAAAAGAACTTTTCATTAAAAACACACGACTCCTAATAGCAAAGGGTAGATTGAAGAAGTGGGCAATAGGAATAACATTTTCTAGCCCCTCTCACGATATGCATTTGACGGTATAAACCAAATGAAAGGGAAGAAATACGATTATGTATTGCCTAAGGATTTCTTAAAACAGAATCCATAGAGAATAAAGAACTACCTTGAATTACTGAGGAATGCATATCCATAAATTCATTTCTAGATATGTATATATTCTGCAAAAAGATCCCCTTTCTTCAGCATGAAAAACCATGTCCAGCAGAAAAGCAGCTACATTTCAGTAGCTTTTGTTGCAGCAGGAAATGGAAGATTTACTTCATAGGTTATTCTATTTTCTAAACCATTTGGATGTCCCTCACTCACCGCTTTAGCAAAATTAATGGTTTCTCCAGAGAGCTTTACAATTCCTTTGTGGGTATACTATAGCAATTAATTATCCATTGCCACCATTTAAAACAGATTAACAAATTACTAACCTATTACATAATATCAATTAATAAATCTAAAGTAGCTATTTTATTAACCATTTAGTAACTTGGTTTTTTTTTTTTTTTTAGAGATTAACATTGCAGATTGCTGCTACAGATATTCCAGGCTCAGGTTGAAGTGAGGCACCTGTGAACATACCTGCCAAATTTTCAGCTGCTGGTAACACTTTTGTCATGTTCCAAGGAAATGGATGTATTTCTACCCTACTGTCTGATCCTTTAGCTCAACTCTTAACTAGATAAGCCTGTCTTATAAGTACTTGGATATGGATGGGAGCATTACATCCATTGCTAGAATTATTGCCACTTTTTTTTCTCCAACTCTCCAAATTGATAAATTTAAGGGAAGTGATAGAATTTGGTATTTGTGCTTTCAGGATTCAGGTCAAATTATTCAGGTCAAGCTATAGACCATCTATAAATATATATGAAGAATATATGCTAAACCAGGTATTAAAACACCAACAAAAATCAAATCCTACATAAAACAATCACCATCTGCTATTTCTCCTATATCCTTTCCACATTTTGTAAATTGGACAATTTACAGCTCAATATATCAATATCAATTAAGCTATCAAAAATAGAATAAGAATAACTTCCTGTGTCTTTCTTGTTATGAATTTCAATGTTGTACAGCAAAGGGCAAGCAGAAATTCATAACAAGAAAGATAGGGACACAGGAAGTTATTCTTATTCTATTTTTGATAGCTTAATTGATACTGTCAGTTTAAGAAATGCTATCTTTGATTTGAAATTTAAAAAGAGGCAATTTAAATTTTTAAAGAATGATTTCAAATGGTTAGGAAAAACATGGCAAATATACCTTTTCTTATAATGTCTAGAGTCTAGTGGACCACAATAAATACATTCTATTTATGTGTTTGCTTTTGGGGGCAGGCTTTTGCTAACAACATTTTAAATTGTTATTGTGTGTGTTACCCCCTCCTATACATGTGAGCTACTTTCACTACCAAAACTTTGTGATGCCACGCCCCCAGTACGTGTGAACTGCTTAAGACAACAGCTTGTAAGAAAATATTCAGCAACCTGAATTAGCCCTGAGAGCAAGAGGGAGAAGAATCAATAGGAACCAGTGGTTCAGTAAGCCAATGTGTTCATATTTAATTGTGTTATCATTGAATTCAGAAAGTAAAATCAGTTATTTGGGATAAAAATCTTGTTCCATTGTCGGAGACTCAGGATATTTTATAGTTTAAAAACAGAAGATGAAAGTCATCAAGCTATTTCTCACATTTAAAAAGTAAGTTCATCAATCCAATCTTTCTCATAAATCACCATGTGAACTGGACTTTATTTCTAATAGCATTCATCTTATCATGGGATCCACTGTAAATGAAATGCCTGAGATTGGTCCCAATCAACATCATGGCAGAATCTTTTAAAATCCCTAGTGGTGATTATTAATATCTGCAAATTTTATGTAAGTAATCCTGCACTGTCGACCAAATAGCAATAGCACAATAGTGTTGAGACATATATACCATTTCATAGTGCTTTATAGCCCCCTCTAAGTGGTTTACAGAGTCAGCATGTTATTCCCAACAATCTGGGGTTTTTTGGTTTTTTTTTTTCATTTTACTGACTTCAGAAGGATGGAAGGTTGAGTCAACTTTGAGCTGGTCAGGATTGAACTGCTGGCAGAGTCAAAATGCAATACTGCTTTCTAACCACTGTGCCACCATGGGTCTTTTTAAATGTTAAGATATTTGTTAAATCACAAATCTATAATTTTATTCAAGAGAAAAAAAAAATCAGATGCTGCATGATGTTACTTTACTTCTATCTTGGGCATGCATTTCTGTTCTGTTCTTTACTCCTGCCGATCTTCACAAGCAACATTTACTTGGCTGGGCTTCATTCCACCCTAAGACTCTAAGACTATGTTTGCTCCAGCTGGAAGTGTATTCAGAAAGCAAAAATGTGAGGCAAAAAGCAGAATCTAAACAGCTGTCTAAATACCATGTATTATTTTTTTCCCCTTTGCATTGTTACAGAAGAGCATTCGGATACATTGAGCACAGTATCCAATGCAAGTAATAATCAATCAATACGTGAGATATTTTCTTGTAACTAATAGAGACATTTTTGCAATAATCCAGTGACATACCTCATAAGCAAGAATGGAGCATGGCTCAGAATGTGAAATAAGGTAGCTGAATCACAAAACTGCACACAAACATCAGGAAAGCAAAGCAAAGCAAAGTTCTGCTATTTTTTTTCATGATATGGCTAAACATTGAGCATATTCTATTGATTCAAACTACACGTAGTCCTCGACTTATGACCACAATTCAGCTCAAAATTTCTGTTGCTAAGCAGGATGTTTATTAAGTGAATTTCCCCCCAAGTTATGGCCTTTCCAGCCACAGTTGTTAAGTGCAATTTATCACTGCAGTTGTTAAGTTAGTAATATGGTTGTTAAGTGAATCTGACTTCCCAGTTGACTTTCCTTGTCAGAAGGTCGCAAAAGGTGATCAACCTTTTGCAACCATCAAAAGTATGAAGCAGTTGCCAAGTAGCTGAAATTTGATCACGTGACCATGGAGATGCTGCAACAGCCAAACTGTGAGAAGTCACTTTTTTCAGTGCTGTTGTAACGTCAGTCACTAGGACTCCCTGTATTTCAAAGTATTTCATCCTATACTGCATTTTTATCCAGCCAATACAATTAGATTATCATTCTCCTAGAAATTCATGCTCTATAGAATGTCTGAAATACTTTATATACCTTATTTTCTCACCAGATTTTGCTCACAGGAATGTTATTTTCAGCAGGTTTTTTGGGTGAAGTTTGCTCTGAAAGAGACTTCTTGATTTTAAATATCCGTTGCCTCTCCTTTAAAGGTAAGTAACTGGAATTTCCATTCTCTCTTAAAACTCAGTGATACGAAACAGAATATTAATTTCAAGTACTTTGTATACATTTTCATTTCATTGCATCCTTGTGATTTTGTTGTTGTTCAGTTAACTCAATAGCTTGGTAAACAGGACTGGTGGGGAAATCCAAATATTGAAATAACCATTGGGATTATATTCAACTAAATAACTTAATGAATGCATTGCTTGTTGTGTAAAACTGAACCCAACATTCTGAGGGACACCATTCATACAGGTGAAATTTGAAAAATTAGAATATCGTGCAAAAGTTCATTTATTTCAGTAATGCAATTTAAAAGGTGAACCTAATATGAGATAGACTCATTCCATGCAAAGTAAGAAAGTTCAAGCCATGATTTGTCATAATTGTGATGAATGTGGCTTACTGCTCATGAAAACCTCAAATCCACAATCTCAGAAAATTAGAATATTACATGCAATCAATAAAACAAGGATTGTACATAGAATATCGGACCTCTGAAAAGTATAAGCATGCATATACTTATATTCAGTACTTGGTTTGGGCCTCTTTTGCAGCATGGCATGGAAAATATCTGGGAGATTTGTCTCTTGAACTCAATTGTAACTTAGGTGTTATAATTCAGGCTACATAAATATGGTTGAAATATGAAAATTTCTCTCAAAATTGTACAAATACACATGCTTATTTCGTTTAGTCATACATAAGGCACACAATGATATTACATCAGCCCACTGCTACACAGGATTGCTGATACATTTTGGATGACAAATACTTCTTAAATATTAAAGCCATAATAAGATTACTTTAATTATTTAAACACATCAACAATATTAAATAAGGAACAAAATCTAATTACTTATATATTTACCACCCACACTTGAAGGATAATAAGTATGAAATGTATTTGAATATAAGTAGCTTGGGTTGGTAGTTGGGCTGTTGGTCAGAGCTCCGAGCTTGGTACAAAAAACATCCACACTAATTTGCATCACATAAAAAAGTATCTAAAGGCCAATGCTCTGACAGTGAGCACAATTCAAAGTGCACTGATGATGTCTCCTCAAATGGTGATGAAACGTTTGCAACCAAATTGTCAAACTCAGACCTCAGACCAGCAGCCCAGGTAATCTATGTATCTATGGAGATTCTCTGTCACCCAGGTCATGGTTATTCCAAAGGTGGGGACACCTTTGGGACAAGAATAACAAGGTTTTCTCTTTATGTTTTTAGTTCTCTGAATAAGCAAGCAGGAATACATTTACTAAACTTTTATTATTAAGTATCCACTTAATAAAACCATTTCCAGGAAGGCCACCTAAGTAGAATCAAAACAGGCCATGTCAGAACTAAGGTAAAGTTCTTTAAGTGGGCAATGACCAAGAGCCGGCAATGAAACTGTGGTGCACTAGAACAAATTATAACACACATAGTTCAAGAATGTCTCCTCAGAAAATTTTAAGGTACCATCACGACCACACCAGAAGCAGTGGTCTAGCTTCCTTAGATACCAAATTATAACAAATTATAGCTTTTTGCTTAAATCTGTAATGAAGTTAGCATTTCTGGCAATTATTTTCTGTTTTGCAGGCAATATATCTGTGTCCTGGTTCCCAGTTGTAGTATAACAGATTTCAAAAAATTATCCAAAAGAGTGAGTACACAAATCATAGTCTTCCAGCTTCTGTTGTGGCAGCTGGAAAGACCACAGTATGACAAAATAATTGCAGGATGCGATGTGACATACCAACTCTGCTACTGGCAGACAGAGCTTGATTGTATTAATTCAACTAGGAGCTAGTTAAAAATTCTAGAATAAAACAATAACAATAACAAATAAAATCTACGTTAAATTAATAATTTGGCATCCCATCTGTCAGTAGCACATAAGCAAGAACATAGCCTAAGCTACAACATATTATTTTTTAAACCATGAAGTCCTATAGTTATTCGTGTGAGAAAAGGACAACTAGGCCTGAAAGTTGGTGTCGGCTTCTGCCTAATTGAAAGCCTCTGCCTCTTTTATTGAATTATTTTTATAACAGTGGATACTAAAATGCAACCAGGTGATAATATCAAAAGATTTAGGGCATTAACTGTCCAAAATAATTGTAATGGATTATTCATCAGGTTTTGATGAATCTTTAGTGCTGCTATACAGAAACCAGCTACCTGTGCTGTGACTACAATCTGTTCGTCTTTAAGCAGCTACTAAAGATAAGCACTGCTGGAACATCCAGTGTAATACCTCTTAATGAGAATTTTTTTTCTCAAATATAAAAAGAAGGACATGTCCATCTCCACTTCTCCAAAATCACAGGGACAGAGCCTTTCAGCCAGCGGTATCCTTTTATATTTGTTTTCCAGGATGGCTGAAGAACTGCATAGGATCATGCAGGCAAAGACTTTACAATTATTTGCTATCTCACACTGACAGGGTAACAGTATATTTGATAGGATCTGGATCCAGAAGCAATGGAGCTCTCCAAGTCTGCTTGCCTTTCTAGGAATCCTCTACCAGAAGGGGTATTCAGCAAGTACTGACCAGTTCTGGAGAACCGGTAGCAGAAATTTTGAGTAGTTTGGAGAACTGGCAAATCCCACCTCTGACTGGAGATTTTACAGTATCCTTCTCCTGCCACACCCACCAAGCCACGCCCACAGAACCGGTAGTAAAAAAATTTGAATCCCACCACTGTCCTCTACCCCAGTGGCCCCCAACTTGTTGGGTATCGGGGATTGGTTTTGTAGAGAGAGATTTTTCTGCAGACCGGAGGGGGAATGGATTCATGTGCTCCCTGCCTACTGAGCTTGTTTGCACAGCTCAGTTTCTGGCGTGTCGGGGCTTGCGCCAGTCACAGACTGGAGTTGGGGGGGGCTGCTCTACACTTTGTCTCAGCATTTGCTTGGCTTGCTCATAGTCCATTTTGAGTATTGAACAGGGAGAAAAGCAGATTCTTGCTTCAGATTTTGTTAATCCTGTCTTCATAGAATATTCAAAGAATGCGCCGAGGTTAGGGTAGGCTGGGTATGGTAGTTTTGTGAGGACACATTTCTGTGTTTTTCATTTTAGGATTCTCAAAATCTCAAAAAAACTGCTGTATCATATTCTATTGCTTCCTCAGAAGAATCAGCTTCACAAACCTATCAATAATACGAAGGATATGTCAACATTAAGATTTTTTTTAAATGCTCTTCGAGATAGCAAAATGATACCATCTTGTTTATGCCTTTTACCATAAATATTTCATGCATGTTAACAGTAAAATAAAGTAGTGAACAACACAAATTAATTAATTTTACAGTAGGAAACAATTATTACTAAGTACATGAACATTCCTGTAAATGCATATCTTCCTTAAAATAATTGCAGGTGATTCGGCATGTTTTACAGTGAAGTATAATTGTTTTTGTTTTTTTAATCTTTTTAAATGAATAAAAAATTTTTTTAAGCTGATTGGTTTTATGATGATGTTGTTATAATTATTGCATTACAAATAGTAATCTCATTGGTCACAGATTAATATATTAATATTATGATTCCATTTTATTGTTTATTAAATTCTGAATCAGAGGTTATATCCACATTTACTATTTAAGATATGTCTGTCCAATGTTCATGCCAGCTTAAGCTCAAACCAGGTTAAGAAAATTTCCGGATGGATTTCAGCTTGACAGTAGTTTATTACCTGTTCAAACTTAACAGCAGGTTATCAGGGGTGGGATTCTACTGGTTCGCACCTATTCGCTAGAACCGGTTTTTAATATTCTAAGCAGTTTGGAGAACTGGTTGTTAGAAGAAATTACTGGGCTAATCCTGTAAGGAAGGCAGGAAGGAAACATTCTGGTGAGAGAATGTTTTTCTCCGAAATTCTCCGTTGAGAGAATTTTTCAACGGAGAGAAATTGCCTCTCCGTTGATCCTTATTACATTCTTGGCAGGACTAGACTTCCTATCTCAGGAACTTCTCTGGAGTTTTTTTTTCCTCTCCTTTGCTGATACTTTGCTTGTGTGAAGTGACCATTCAAAGTTACAATGGCACTGAAAAAAGTGACTTATGACCATTTTTCACATTTACGACTGTTGCAGCATCCCCACAATCCTGAGAGGCCAGGCGAGGAGATGCATGCCTCGATGTGAGTGATATTGTGTTGGCCATGCCCAGCCAGTCACATTACTACTAAGCCATGCCCACCAACTAAGCCACGCTTAGTTAAAATTTTGAATCCCACCCCTGCAGCTTACCACTTTCTCTTATGGCTGTCCCAGGTTATGGATTACTAATTACTTTTCTATAGATTACATTTTCTGGGAAAAGAATAATGGATCAAAAGAGGACCTGCACATGAACCTCTGTTCCAGATTTGATTTGTCTCCCAATAAATGGCTGGAAGATTCATAAGAAAGACTATTACTATGCAATATTCTTATAGCCTGAACAAAATTTCAGTCCAGACATTCATACATTTTTACTGAGGTACAAAAGAAAGATATGAACTGTTCTGTATAAAGAATAGTAGACTCCTAATACAGGATTCTGATTGGCTAAAAAACCTGAATTGGGATTGGGTTCAATAGGAACCAATCCACGAAGCTGCTCAAAGGCGGCAAAACTAAATACCTGTCATTGGCTACAAGCCGGCAGGCGAAACCCTATATAAAGGCTGCTGCGGCTTGTATGTTCCGTTTTTCAACTGCTGTTAACTAATAAAGGCTTTGTTGTTGGAACCCAGTCTACCTCGCGTTTTTCCGGACGGAACACTGGCGACGAGGGTGGGATCGTCCTAAACGCGAGACTGAGCACGCGGCAACCAATAAAACCAGACTGAAGACAATGGCTCGAAATAACGCGCTGCCCGCACCCTTCAATCCCAATGAAGAGGATTGGGAATCCTACGTAGACCGTTTCCAGATGTATTTGGAAAGTAACGAAATGGAAGAGATCTCAGACCAGCGCAAGAGAGCTGTTTTCTTGACACATTCCGGGCCCACAATCTTCAAAATGGCCAAGGCTTTAGCGAAGCCCTGAGATGTGAAACAATTGACTTGGCCAGAGCTCCAAAGAATGCTAAAGGCTCACTATGCACCGGTGGTGTCAAACCTTATCAAGCGGCACGAATTTTACCTAAGAGACCAGAAAGAAGGCGAGACCATCGCTGATTTTGGCAGCCCTCCGACTGCCAAATAGGGGGAGCGTGCAAGTTTCTGAATTTAGATGAAGCGATGCGGGATCGAGTAATACTGGGTTTAACAGACTCTAATTTACAGAGCAAGCTGCTAAATAAACCCAACATAACCGTAGCCGAAGCCATCGCAGAAGCCACAGCTGCTGAAGCCACGAAAAAATCGGCGGTCAAAATGAAACAGATGAACGCGAACAACGATGAAACGAGCCTGGCCAGAGGGAAGAAACAATTTCCCACCACCATTCACCACAAAGATTTTGACGAGACGTCAGAATCCAGGAAGGAAGACGACGAAGTCCACTGCCTATACGCCAACAAAAAAGGGCGCGAAAAAAGAAATTGGCAGGAATGCGCTGGCTGCGGAGGAAACCATCCTTGAGCTGATTGCAGATTCCTCAATGCCATTTGCAGAGCTTGCAAGAAAAGGGGGCTTATCGAGAAAGTCTGCAGGAATAAAAAAAATTACAGCCCAAACAGACGCAGCAACTCCCCCGCACAAGCTGAGCCAAAACAAACCGAGAGAAAGTGGCAGCGGAACAAGCGAGCCAGTAACCGAGAAAAAACATATCAGACTTTCACTATCAGAAGCGCTCAGACGGAAAGCGGGAAGAAAGTAAAAATAATTGTAAAAATAGAAGGCAATCCCTGTGAAATGGAGGTAGACTCTGGGTCTGTCCTATCAATGGTATCATGGGACACCATCAAACAACTGGTCCCAGATATCAAACTCAAAGAACTCCGGAGACAAAAATTAACCCTCAAGGACTACCAAGGAAACCGAATTCCTGTAGTAGGCCTAGGACATTTCTGAGTCGCCTACAAACAACATGTCGAAGTACTACCATTGACAATAGTTGACCGACATCGACCAAGCCTCCTGGGCATCGAATAGTTCGCACCATTGGGCATCGGGATGACCAGAGTAGACCGGGTGGCCGCAACCGACTGGGAAGAAAACCTGATCCAAGAGTTCCAGGACATTTTCGACGGTTCCCTAGGCAGGTATCGGGGGACTCCAATTTCCTTTAGTCTAGACCCCCAGGTAGCCCCTAGAAGACTAAAGGCCAGACAAGTTCCTTTTGCTCTGAAAGCAAAAATAGAGGAACAACTAAATAAATTAATAGACCAAGGGGTTTAGAACTTGTTGACCATGCTAAATGGGAAACGGCAATCGTAACACCAATTAAACCAGACGAGTCGGTTCGAATCTGCGGTGACTACAAGGCTACCCTGAACCACGCATTGCAACAAAGCGCATACCCGGTGCCAGTCATACAACACTTATAACATTCTCTTGGGGAAGGAAAAGTTTTCGCTAAACTAGATCTAGCGCAAGCTTACCAACAGCTCCCAGTAGACCCATTAACGGCTGAAGCACAAACAATAGTGACCCACAAAGGGGCATCCAAATGCAACAGACTCCAATTTGGAGTGAGTGTAGCCCCAGGCGTTTTCCAGAGCCTCATGGAACGCCTATTGAATGGTATAAAAGGGGTTGTACCTGTTAAGCCTGGGTTCCCCAACCAGGGTTAGGGAGACAAGCTAAACAGAATGTGCAGCGTTAGTCAGATAGGCACACAGATAAATGAGTGAGCTAAGCTTGTATGTTTATTAACATAGAGTAAAAATAACAGATACGCTTGTGCTATCAAGAATATAGTTTATTCCATTATAAGTTCATGGCATAGTCAAATAACAGTCCAATAGTCATGTATCAAGTAGTCAGTCCATTCAGGGATATTCAGTTAGCAAAGTCCATGTAGAATATCCTATGTCAGTTCACTTACAAATCAGTCCTTTGTTGTCTCTCCCGTTCGAGCAATGCAGTCTTGATTCCAAGCAGTAATCAGGGATCATCAAAGCCAGAGTGAGCAAGCTGTAGACTTGCTACTTTTATAGTGTTTTTCATAACCACTCCCTTAATTACTATTCCACAGTTAAAGCTGCAGACACTTTAACATACACAACTATGATTCATAGTTATTATTTCACCCAAACCAGTTAGGGTAAACAATGTTATCCCTAACATTACCATACTTCGATGACATCCTAATTTCGGCCAAAGATGTGACCTAGCTAAAAAAAAGACTAAAAGATGTACTAACTAAATTCAGAGAATCTGGCCTAAAAGTAAAAAAAGAAAAATGCTGTTTAATGACTGATCGCGTCGAATTCCTGGGCTACTTAATAGACGGAGAGGATATACACCCTACTGACAAAAAAGTCAAAGCTATTAAAGACGCACCAGAACCAAGGAACAAAACTGAACTGCAGGCATTTTTGGGACTAATACATTTTTATAACGTGTTCCTACCCCACAAAGCGACAATAGCAGAACCATTACACCGATTACTGGATAAAAAAACAATTTGGACTTGGGGTTATAGAGAAAAGAAAGCCTTCCAAAAAATAAAAAACTTATTAACATCCAACACCGTTCTTATCCAGTTTAGTAACACACTTCCATTGACGGTGACCTGCGACGCCTCACCGTTTGGAGTCGGTGCCATCTTGAGTCACCAATTGCCAGATGGGAGAGAGGCACCCATCGCCTACTATTCAAAGACTCTGCCTAAAACTGAGCGTAATTATAGTCAATTGGACAGAGAAGCCCTGGCAATCGTCGCCGGAGTGAAACGCTTCCACGAATATCTATATGGAAGAATATTTTTGATAGTAATGGACCATAAACCACTACTGGGAATTTTGGTGGGAAACAAGCCAACACCGAACATTTTGTCCCCGCGAATGACTTGATGGTCAGAATTCCTAGCAGCCTACTCTTATACTCTGACACATCGCCCCGGGAAACAAATTTCCCATGCAGACTTGTTGAGCAGAGCACCATTACCGACTATAGAGGAAGACCCGGCGCTGATGATGACCACCTTGCAGATAGAGACATGCCCCGATCTACCAATATCTGCAAATGATGTCGCCAGAGCCACAGCAAGGGACCCATTGACTGCCTGTGTAGTGAACTGGGTAGGTAAAGGCTGGCCGGAAAATCAAAAAACTGAGAACTTTAAGCCTTTTCGGACCAGACAAACCGAACTCTCGATTCAAAAAGGTTGTTTGTTGTGGGGTGATCAGGTAGTTATCCCTCCCAAATTACAAACTAAGGTACTGGGTATGCTTCACGAAGGCCACCCTGGAATTGTTAAAATGAAAAACCTTGCTAGAAGCTATGTCTGGTGGCTGGGTATAGACAGGGACATCGAATACTGGGTAAATTCTTGCAACAAATGCCAAAGAACCAGGCCTTCCCCACCACAAGTACCCATAAAGGAATGGGAAACCCCACGAGGCCCCTGGTCATGAATCCACATTGACTTTGCGGGTCCTACGAAGGGACATACCTTCCTAATTTTCGTAGATGCATACTCAAATTGGCTGGAGGTTAAAATTATGCCATCTACGACAACTGAAACCTGAAACCATCTACGACAACTGAAAGTTATTAAACAACTTGACAAACTCTTTGCCACCTATGGCCTGCCAGAGGTCCTAGTGTCCGACAACAGGCCACAATTAACGAGTATCCAATTCGAACAATACCTAGCCTCCCTAGGTATAAGACATGCCCTAACCGCACCAGCTCACCCGCTGCAAACGGAAGGGCAGAGAGAATGGTCAGGTTTACCAAAGAAGGGTTAGAAAAATGGACATTGGGGATGTCCAAGAAAAAATAAATCGCCTACTCACCCTCCAGCATATCACACCCAGTACTATTACAAATAAAAGCCCAGCAGAACTACTAATGGGAAGAAAACTTAGGTCGCAATTCGACAGATTGCACCCAAACTATACACCAGAAACCCCCCCCCCCCGACTCCTCCACCCGTTTCAGGACATTTGAAATCGGCGACCTAGTCTATGCAAAAAATTTCACCGGGGACCCATTATGGCTTCCAGGAACAATCACACAAATTACAGGCCCCCGGTCCTACCAACTAACCGTAGATGACGGCAGGGAATGGAAGCGGCACATAGACCAGCTTCGATCCCGAAACGTAGAAAGAAGTACAAACGCACAACCACAAATAATAAAAAACGACAAAAATCAAACCAAAGGGGGGGGGGAAATACGAGAAAATAATAAAGAACCATTTAAATTAAACACAGAATACAATAACAAACAAAAAGAGCAAAAAAGAGACTTACAGTTAGAAGAAAATTGCGAGAAGTGTCCACTCGAAGGGGCCAGCCAGGCCAGCTCGACCTACCCGGAGAAAACAGGAGGGAGCGGCAAAACCGCCAGCCTAAGAAACTCAGGCGGCAGTAAAATGGCTGACTCACCCTTCCAGGCGGTTCCATGGAGAAGGACCGGAGAGACAGCAACCCCATCCGAACCGGTCGAAGTCTTCAGCAGAAATGAACCGCGCAAGTCCAGTCGAGTCAAAAGAAGCCCCACCTACCCGCGCGACTATGTCACCACGTAGGACTAAACCAAGAAGGGAGGGGTGTTCTGTATAAAGAATAGTAGACTCCTAATACAGGATTCTGATTGGCTAAAAAACCTGAGTTGGGATTGTTTCAATAGGAACCAATCCACGAAGCTGCTCAAAGGCGGCAAAACTAAATACCTGTCATTGGCTACAAGCCGGCAGGTGAAACCCTATATAAAGGCTGCCGCGGCTTGAGCCAATGTTCCATTTTTCAACTGCTGTTAACTAATAAAGACTTTGTTGTTGGAACCCGGTCTACCTCGCATTTTTCCGGACGGAACATGAACTATGGCTCATTTCTATTGGCTTTGCTTGTGATTTTCATATGAGGTTTAAATCCTTGCAAAATGCAGAGAACGTGGGCATTTTATGTTATATTTTATATACATTGTGCATGAAGGAATCATTAAGCAACAAGCCCAATACATTGATGATTGGACTCACTACATAGCTGGAGTTTTTGACAATATTTGTGCACAACAATTTAAACTCAATGGATTTAAAGTGGATACACAATGTTAAATCTAACTGAAAAATACAACCAGTTTAATGTCTGTTCCTTTCAATGCATTATGTTAAAATATATTATCCACAGAAGGAAAGGCAGATGGTCTGTTTCTAATACTCAGCATTTCCCCAGATAGCTACATCTTGCAAATGAATTGCAGATTTTCAGACATCTCAGTGCACAGAGCTCATCTCAGTATTAGATATTCGTTTGCCAAAACAGGCCATTGAATGGATTGACAGGCAAACTAGATTTTTGCTGTGTTGTTTTTTTCTCGTTTGATGTGTTGGACAGGTCATGCAGATCCCAAAGAAAGAAAGAACTTCCTTCCATCAACCTCGCCAGGATCTTAATTAAAACACTGCATTGATAACAAAATGCAGTAGTTACACCTGAATCAAACATGTTGTGGAAACATTTGGAACCCATGTGAACTGTTGCTGGCAAATGTTATGATTATTCTGGCTGATGCAATTCATTGAAGTGACAGTAATAGAACTATGCCAGATTCTAAGCTACATAGCACATGAGTGGTTTTTCTAGTGCACTAGAAAAATGACCTTTCAATTTTTGTACAAAGAAATGATTAAATGATATTCTTTCAGTTTTTGAAAAATAGCAACAGCAGCTAAATAATACATTTGCTTCTTTCACACTAGTTATGATATTTTTTTAGTAATATGAGTGTTTTGAATAGAGTTCAACCGTGTTTCTCATATAATAAGGCCAGGTCTTATTTTTTTTTGAGCCCCGAAAAAATGGCTAGGCTGTCTTTTCGGGGGTGACTTAATTCTCTCCCCCTTGCATCTTTGGGTGGGTGGCGGCGGCTTGGATGTTGACCTCTGCGTTGGTGGAGCACTTCGTATCGGAGTGAATGCAGGCAGCACCATATCCGGGTATGCAATAAAAGTACTTCCTAACGGCAAGCCCCCCCACCATTCCCCACCATTTTGCATGTTTTAATATAGGCCTTAATTTGGGGGGCAGGGCTTAATTTCATTTCGTGCCTGTAAAACATGCTGGGACTTCCCATTGGGGGAGGCTGTATTGTTGGAGAAACAGGGCAGAATAAGAAGAATTCACAATATATTTAATCACCCAGTTTTGAAACATAGATGTTTGGCTAACTTAGGCTTTTGCTTGAGGGAATTGGCAAATTATGTATTATTTTTCACAAAGCAAATTTTCATTCCAAGATCCTCTGCTATGAGCAAATTTATTATTTTTCAATTATATTGTGCTAGGCACAAGTCATTCAGTCTACATACTATGCCAGGAAAATAAATCAGTCTCTCTAAGATTGTTTGTCTTGCCTAAAGAACACATATGGTCATTTATCTGTCACCAAGGGTTTGTGAATGTCTTTCCTACTCAGAGTATGAAGTGATATTTGGTTTTAGTATAGCAACTAGACTTCTGTGTAAATCAAATTATCTGTTTTTCATTAAGGGCCACCTTAATGAAAGTTAAAGTTTCCATTTGCAAAACAGAAGAGTAACCAATTACATAATTACAACACCCTCAATTTGATGTGATAGAAGTGATAGAATGAATGAATGAATGAATATATATATATATATATATATATATATATATATATATATATATATATATATGTGCTGTTCAGCTTCCTTCGGGTATTATCCCAC
>BLBF01000026.1:15474715-15596784 GCA_015471245.1 Laticauda colubrina | reverse complement strand
AATAATAATAATAATAATAATAATAATAATAATAATAATAATAATAATAATAATATAAAAAGTATTTAGTGAATTAATGCAGTCCCAGGAACTGGTTTGAATTTGCACCATATCCTTTTGTCAATAAAAAGACTGTTCAGAGTAAAAGCACAAGGAAATTGTTTAAATACCAATAGGAAATCAGGGAGTCTTGGTTTTCCTTTTCCAGGTTAGGAAGCCACATGTTCCCCAGAAATGTCTGTGCCCATGCATTTGATTTATTTTGCATAAAGGAAAAGGAATTACACATGCCTGTATTTAAATTGATATTTTTAACTTGTTTCTGTTAACTGTCTCATTCAATTTTGTGTGCTGTACAAATCAACATGTTTCGCCTTTATATAATTCAAATTATTAATAAAGTTGTTTCACAATACTGGCCTGTGATATTTCATTTCATATCGATCCTAGAAAATGAAAAACAATTGATGAGAACTCTTTAAATATCATTTTCAAGTTAGCTATATGTCCATCTAATACAGTTGTTATTAGAGCCCAAATTTTAAACAGCATGTCATGTGTATTTATCAAATGTTTTGCTCAGATCAGGTTAAAATTCATAGAATTCCCACAAGTTACTGAAATAAGATTAGACTGATAAAATTTCATTATAAACCCATGCAGCTCTCTAGTAATCCCTAAATTATTTTCAAAGTGCTTATAGATTGAACATATTATAATCTGATTAGAATCTTTCAATATAATGCTGCTAGATTGACTGCAAAGTCCCCTCTTCTAATGATTTATGGTTATGTAGTATACCCTATTTTGTTATTTAAATTGGTTTTATGATTATTTTAACTCTGTTATGTAAGCTACCTAGGTTTGAGGTGGTAAAAAAAATAGTGCTCTGCAAAAGACTTGGGTCTATCAGATTCAAGCTATGAATCTCTTCTTTGAACCTAATTCTTAAAATTACCTAATTGAGTGCATATCTCATTTTTAGAGAATAAGAGTTGAGTATCTCTGTTCTTTGTGTGTTATATTTTACTCAGAATTTTTAAAAATTTAATGTTATACATATCTGAAGTCTTTGTATTCTTAGCATCTGTTAGTTTTATAGACCACAATTTCTCTGATGTTCAAAGTGAGTTTGGGTTTAAAAAAATTAAGAAATTAAAAAAACATCTGTGCTGAACATCTGTGATGAAGTTAAGTATACCCACACTAGAAAAAGAGGGAAAGACATTCCCAATCCAGGTAATTTAAATCATTATTTCCAGAGAAGACCCACAAATGATATGAACAGAAACAAGTTACCAAGGCAACTGGCCTTGACAGGGACAAAGTGAGAACAAAAGAAAGAAATGAGCTTATTAGATACCTTTAATTGTAAAAGTCTTTTTTTAAACTTTGATGTGTTTTTTTAGCTTTGATTGGAAAGCAAGGTCTATGCCTTAATAATATGTTGCACCAATCTCTAAATCAGAATTCCCATGCATGAATCAAGACTAATCAAGTGTTATTTAAAATAATTTCTACTCACATCCCAGATCCTTTTGTTTAGAAGTAGGTCTGATTAATTTCTATTAAACCTATTCCAGATAAGGCTATGTAGAATTAAAAATTTTCAGTGTTTAAAATAAATCACTTTACAGCATTACTGAATAGCCTAAGCTAAAATGATACAAAAGGGTAGCACAGATTCTTTTGAGCATGTCTTTTTCTAGTACATCTGAAAGAAAAATATTTTTCTTTAAAAAAAAAAAAGAAAGAGAAGATTTTATACCTGCACCATTTACAATACTGCATTCTAACCACTGATGGTACAGAGGTTAGAATGCAGTATTGCAGGCTAACTCTTCCCACAGTCTGGAGTTTGATCCTGAAGGGCTCAAGGTTGATTCAGCCTTTTATTTTTCTGAAGTCAGTAAAATGTAGATCCAGATTGTTGGGGGTAATATGCTGATAATATAAATCACTCAGAGTTCTGTAAAGCATTCTGGAGGAGTATGAATGTCTAAGTGCTATTGCAATTACAAATGAAACATTGATACTTTTTAGATCTCAACATCACATTTTCTTCATTTTTAGTTTTCATTACTTTTTCATAATTAGAAATGTGTCAAAGATAATGCAGCGCTGAATTGATCTTCTCTATCTTCAGACTCAGAGGATTTCTGGTAACTATTAGATTTTTCATAGCACTAACTCAGTCATGCAGTGCAAACATCTTGATTTAGCTGACAATTATGGCTAGGTCACTCGGAAAGCTGTAGCTGGATAGAGGCCACTGAAATTTGGTAGCCAAGTTTGTTTTCCTTTTAATTAAACTATTAAGATGAGATGGCCATTAAAGCAAAAAAATCTAGAATGAGTTTGTGCCTTGAGATATTAGTCATTTTACTTTGTCAGTAACTTTTTCTAGTAATTTGAAATAAGTTTTATGCATTCTTTGAGTCTTGTTTCATATTAATGTTCATCTCACTAGTTCATGTTATAGATGGAATCTCAAACTGGAACTGGAACAGTTGGGTTTTTAGACCATACTGTTTTTTAAAGGCAGAATTTAAAACATTCTTCCCTACGTCTAACAGAAGTAACAGAATAACAGAGTTGGAAGAGATCTTGGAGATCTTTTAGTTCAACTGTTTGCACAAGTGGATTTCCAGTCTCTTCTTCAAAGTCTACCATGATGGAGCACCCACAACTTCTGAAGGCAAACTATTCCACTGGTTAATTGTTCTTACTGTTAGGAAATTTCTCCTTATTTCTAGGTTGCTTTTCTCCTTGATTAATTTCCATCCATTGTTTTCTGTCATAACTTGATTTGACTATCTTCTCCAATCTCCCAGGATAATTTGAAGATGTTTGCCCAGAGATTTGCCTCAGTCTTGTCTCTGAGCAATTTCAGATTGCACTCTTTTTATAGTTGTCCCAGATCTTTGGGGTATTACCCCTGGATTGAAGGCTAAAGTTCTTTCTATGTAATGATACTAACCATACTATACATAGAAGTGGAGAAAAATATATTCCACATAACTCAGATGTAAGTAAACATTTTAAGTCATAAGCAGGTCTCTTGAGATTCCCTGATAATTCTGCTTGCTTACTATTAATATATAATTTAAAGAATAAAAATAATAAAAGCCTATAAAAGCAACAGTATGGTGGAAATTGATCAAAAAGTCTTTGGATATCAAGTTTTTTACTCTGTCTCCTATTAAAAAAATTCCTAAAGAAATTCCTTCAATTTCAATTATAGAGCCAATAAAAATGCCTTGTTAATAACTCTACTTTTTCCTAATTGAGGGTTTTACAATAAGGACGATATTGATGATGTCAATTGCAAACTGGAATGGAACACAGTATCTGGTGTTTTACCATTGTTCCATGATCCAACAACAATGACAGTCCACTCTAACTCTGAAAGTTAAATGGCAGCTTGAGAAAAGAATGATTAAAGGAGCAAAAAAAAAAGGGGAGGAGTAGACAAGAAGAAGAGGTATAAAGAAGGTTTTTATTCAGGAAAACTGCCTTTTGAAACTGAGATTGATTGTGAATTCTGATGATGGAAGAACTGGAATGATGTCTACAGTCTCCATTTAAATCAAATCACCAAAAATAATTCTAAATGGCCACCAATTGGGGAAAACAAAGGAGACTCAAGGAGAATTGATAGTCTCCATATAAATCACCCAGCTGATTCACCCAGCCTGAATTTAAATTTCCACTCAGCTGAATGGATAATCTTCACTAAGCCCCCACCCAAATCTCATCCTTTCCAAACTCCAAAGTAGATGATTGGTGAGCTCATTCAAATCTACTCCATTCAAATCTATCAAACAGCAATGCTTCCTCTTTAAAACAAAAAGATGGCTTTAAGGAAAAACAAAGGAACTTTACACAACAAACCTCCAATACTTTAGTACCTCCACTATTTCAGCACCTCAAGACCAAATATTTATAGATAATATAAATATTTGTCTATAATAATTGATTTATTATAAAATAGTATAATAATTAATTGTTAAATGACCACTAATTTACTGATCCATTGAACTGATAGAGATTTAATACTGTATCATTGATTATCTAGTCTATTGATTTATTGATTGATTCTTAGTAATAAGTTAAATGATTGATTTTAGTAATAAGTAACCTTACTTTTGATTTGTTCTCTAACTTATCAATTAACTTTTATTAATTACCAACATTCATTAATTAACTGTCTACTTATCACATTAATTAGCTTTCGTAATTGTTTAGGTACTATTGTCATTGACCATGCCAACCAGAAACTCCAAAAACTCCAAATCTTCCACTACCAAACAACAAAAAAATATCTCTACCAATGACCTCCCAGACTCCTGTACATGCTTTAGGTGACTTAAAACATTAATGAAAGTGAAAATAACATCAAATGCTACCTGTGTGACAATCAAGCCCACCTTGTCTGCTGAAACTTAAACAAAGACCTAGCTGATCTCTTAAAAGCATCAGATATCCCTTGTCTATGTCCATCATGTTTCCCTAAGCTAAACAAACCAAATACACTGCCTGACAGAGTTGATAGCATAGAATCACTCATACACTCAATAAAAAAAGCTTCACAACACATTTTGAAACAATTATACAAGAGAGCCTAATTTCTCTTGGAAAAAAAATACAGCACTGATAAGCGACTACCTATCAGCTCAAAATCAAATCCCAACCCAACAACCACCACCACAACTACTACCTCAACGACAATCACAACTACAACCAAAAACAACCACCAAACCACAAATAATTACTATCCCATCAAATAATTCCATAAATGATATCTCCTTACTCATCAGAGACACCATTGAATGTGATCAGAAACGTCCAAATGCCTTCTTATTTGGTCTTGAAGACACCAACAAATCACATGACATCACCAAAGTTCATAATATCATAAGCAACTCAAATACAACAAACATCTCTCCTGAAGATATCATTGAAATAACCAGATATGGCCCTGAGTCCAAATACAATGATGGCTTAGTGGCCCCAAAATTTTGTGGAGTTGTTTGCAAAAATGAGTCCAGCAAATGCATATTCATTCATACAATAAATGCCATTGCAAAAACCAATCCCAACCACAAAAAACTTTGCTCAAGACCAGACTTATCCATACTGCAAAGAATCCACTCCCATGAGCTCTGCAAGGAACTCAAAAGACGTCCAGACAATGGAGAGAAGGATCTCTACTTTGACTACCACGCTGATTGTACCAAAAGTAAATCACACAACTCACAACTCCACATCCAACCCTATTTCATCCAACCCACCATCACTCAAAACTAGGCATGCATGCCCCAAACTATCTCAATTCCAACTACTGCTGGCCTTAAATGCAAGCTACTCAATGCAAGAAGCCTTGTGAATAAAATACCTGAATTTCTCCTCTTACTAAATATGGCTAAATCCGACATCATATTTGTCTGTGAAACATGGCTCAATGCATCTCTCCCTGACTCCATTACCACAGTGAGAGACTATCATGTTTACCATTCAGATTGTGAAATCCATAGAGGAGGTGGTATTGCTATCTTCCATAAAAAGTCCTTACATCTAAAAAACATCCAAGTTAGCTTTCTCTTCCTGAGACCATCGTCTGTGAACTGTCCTTAAATATCACATTTCAATTCTTACTATGTTATAGAGCCCCTGATTATGACATCAAACATGTAAACAAGCTAAATTCACTACTAACATGGGCAACATCCTGCCCACACATTTTTATCTTTCTTGGTGACTTCAATCTACCTCACATTAACTGGACTCTAAACAAATATAAAATTGAATCCATACATGCAACCTTTCACAATGCTGTAACAAATCTGGGACTGGAACAACTAGTAACCAACAATACTAGACTTAACAACTACCTCGATCTCATCTTCTGCAATAGTTTGAATTCAATTTATGGAATACAAATTAAAGAACCTTTTTCCAACAGTGACTACAGCATGATTGACTTTTGTCTCAATATACGTCCACACAAAAATCAACACAATGATGTGATCCCCAATTATAACTTCAAAAAAGGCAACTATGATCTTATAGACAATGATCTCTCATCCCCTGATTGGCAATTTCTATTCACTGGATGCAATACTGTTGAAGATCATTACAATATATTTCTACTTGAGGTGAAAAGAGTCATCAAACTATATATACCAATAACAACTCCAAAAACCAGAAAAAAACAAATTACCCTTAACAACAAGGAAGCTTCAATCCAAAAAGAGATCACTTTGGCGGAAAAACAAATCTGGTCACGTTGCCAACTTCAAAAGCCAACATAATTTATGCCACCAGATAAAGACTGAATGCACCAATTATCACATTAAAAAAGAGGAAAACCTTCTATGCACCAATTCCATCCACACTTTCTACAATTTTGTAAACAGCAAACTAAAAGACTCAAAGTCCATCCCAGCCCTGAAAGGACATAATGGTAAAGATTGCAACAGTGACACTATTAAAGCCAATCTCTTTAACACATTCTTTGGCTCAGTATTTGGAAACAGCAATGATCATGCCCAGTATTTCCTCGTCGAACCACAGACAACTACAATGATCTAATACATATCGATTTTACAGAAGACAATGTTGAAAAAGCACTATGCAATCTAAAACCATCTCTATTGGACCGGAGGGAATATGTGCCTACTTCTTAAAAAAGCTATCCACTGCCATAGCTGAACCTCTAAGCATAATCTTTGAAAAATCTTTCAGGACCAACTCCTTGCCTAACCTATGGTCACAAGCCACAGTCATCCCCATCTTCAAAAAGGGAGACCCCAGCCTAGTTGAAAATTATAGACCAATCTCCTTATGCTGCATCACCTGTAAAGTCATGGAATCAATTATTAACCAATCCGTTATCCTCCACTTAGAGACAAATGACCTACTCTCCAATAAATAATTTGGTTCCAGGAAAAAACTATCCTGTAATCTGCAACTCTTACACTGCAAAAACACAGGGACTGCACAACTTGATCAGGGAAAAGCAATAGACTCAATCTACATAGACTTCTGTAAAGCCTTTGATTCAGTGGTACACAACAAACTACTCCTAAAACTAAAATCTTATGGTATCTCTGGACAACTACATAACTGGATAGAAGCATTCCTGTCAAACAGACAACAAATGGTCAAAATTGGGAGTGTCCTATCAAATTCTGTACCTGTCAATAGTGGTGTCCCCCAAGGCAGTGCTCTAGGACCAACTCTCTTCATACTCTACATAAATGACTTCTGTGATCATATTAAGAGCAATTGTGTTCTCTTCGCTTATGTAAAGCTTTTCAACACCACAGACAATACTGCTGCCCTTCAAAAAGACCTCGAGTATGTATCAGAATGGTCAAACAAATGGCAGCTTCAAATCTCAACAAATAAATGTTCTGTCTTACATATTGGCAAAAAAAAAAAATAAGAAAATAAAATACAGGCTGAATAATCAAGACCTTGTTGATGATCCAAACTCTGTCAAGGATCTTGGAGTACTCATCTCTAATGATCTAAGTGCTAGAGCCCACTGTAACTACATAGCCAAAAAGGCATTAAGAGTTGTTAACCCAATCTTACACAGCTTTTCCTCTGGTAATATTACACTACTAACTACACGGTAGCATACAAAACATTTGCAAGACCAATACTCGAATACAGCTCATCAGTGTGGAACCTACATTATGTATCTGATATTAGCACAGTTGAGAAAATCCAGAAATATTTCACAAAAAGAGTTCTCCACTCCTCTACTTGTTGCATAATATCTTATGCCATCAGACTTGAAATTCTAGACCTAGAAAACTAGAACTACGCCACCTTTGGTCTGATCTAAGTATAGTATATAAAATCATACATTGCAATGTCCTACCTGTCAATGAATACTTCAGCTTCAACCATAACAATACAAGAGCAAACAATAGATACAAACTCAAGGTTGATTACACCCAACTTGATTGCAGGAAATACGAATTCAGCAACAGAGTGGTCAATGTCTGGAATACTCTACCTGACTCAATGGTTTCTTTCCCAAGCCCCCAAAACTTTAATGTTATACTGTCTACTATTGACCTCACCTCTTTTCTAAGAGGTCTGTAGGGGGCGAGCATCAGTGCACCAACATGCCTACCGTCCCTGTCCTATTGTTTCTTTTATTTTTCTTATCTGTATCCATGTATTCATAACTATGTTTTTACTTATACCTATTATCTTGTAAGCGATTGACAAATCAAATCAAATCAAATAAATAAAACTAGTATCTTTATGCAATATATCAGTGTTACAGCTTAGAAAAAGAACAGACAAATTGGAGAGAAAGTATCACTTTTAATAGTGCCTGAAGCAGTTTTGCAATATCAGATGTTCAGTAATCATTTTTCCCCCAATCCTGGAGCAAGTTTCTGACATAAAATGCTGCACAACAACATTTGAAATGAAAAAAGCAACGTGAGCCTTAAGGGCTGCCAATAGGAAACTAACATCCATTGCATTATTTATGGATATTTCTTTATTAGGAATTACCATAATGTCTGTGTAACTTCTTTCATTGCTGGATATTGAGCAAAATGATAGGGTTCAGTAGGGAGATGGCCTGCTATTTAACCTATGAAATAAAAATATGGAATCTAGAATGTATTGATTTTGAAAGTAATTTTACTAAAAGAAAGTTTAATTAAGAAAGAGGAAGAAATCTCAAACTCCAAAGAGGACAGGATTTTGACCAAATTCACTGTCAAATATGAAATGTGAACATTCTATCTTGAGTTATTTGTAAAAATAATAAAGGTGGGATATAAACTAAACAAACAAACATACATTTTTGAAATGTGATAAAATGTGAAAATATATCTTTGGAGAATGGATATTGGTTTCCCAAATTAATACAATATGCTATTTTCATAAATTCATTTATTACACTTATAAGGTTATCGAATTGTCAAATTAAATTTTGACATCTTTGCTCTTAGAATTTATGCTTCCTCCAGGCTCTAAAAGAAGGAATTAAGGAATTAAGGTACAGTGATTTCTTGAGACCAACAGTGGGAGAAAAAAGGACCAGGCTGATTTTTTCAGGCATCCTTGAAAATACCGGCAGATATAAACAACCTTATTGCTTCTTTATTGAAAGGTATAGATCTGTGCTGGACCTGCAAGCCACGGCAGCTCTTCTTATAGAGCTTGCCAGCGGCTCTTACCCAATGACAGTCTTCTGAATCTCCCGCGATCGGCACGGCCAATTGCAGTTGATTCTTTACTGACCAATCACCATCGTTCTTCCGTTCAATCACAATGCAGTCCATCTTGACCAATCAGATGAGGGTATTCCAAGAATGCTAATATGGAACACCCCTCCCCTCTTGGTTTGGTCCATCCTACGTGATGTAGTCGCGTAGGTAGGCGGGGCTTTTAACCTGGCTACTTGACCTGTGCAGCTCAGTTGCTGCGTGGTCTTCAGCCAGTTTGGATGGGATCTTTGTCGCTCCTGCTCTTCTGCATGGAACCGCCTGGAAGGGTGAGTCAGGCCTTTCGCTGCAACTCCCACCCAGTCTACTGGGCTCGGTTGAGTTGTCAGCTTCTCTGTTCCCGGCCGGTCTTTCTGGGCTGGTTGAACTGGCTTGGCTGTTTCTTCCAGGCGAGGTTCTGTGTGGGTCGTCTTCTGCTGGTACCATTCTGCTGCCCTCGTTTGCTGGTAAGTATTGTTGGTTTCTTTTTCTATTTATTGGTGTATGGGTTGACTGCTCGGTTTGTGTCGGTTGGGCGTGTTCGGTGTGCTGCTGTGCCGCAGGAGGATTTTCTCCTTCCTTTTGGTAATTGTTTGGGGTTTCTCCCCCCCCCCCTGGTTTTTTTATTGATGTCTTTTTGTGGAGTTTGTGTGTTTTCGGCATTGTTTGAAGTTATTCATGATCTCAGTTGATTGACATGTTGTTTCCAATTCCTTCCATCCTCCTTTTCCAGCCGTTATGACCAGGGACCTGTCACTTGGGTTATTATTGCAGGTACCCACAGTGGGTCACCTGAAAAGTTTTTGGCACAGACAGTGTCTCTCAGATTAAATGTACAGTACCGGCTGGATGAGTCTGGTGGTTTTTCGGAATTGTATGTCGGGTGCAGTCTGTCTAGATGGGATCGGAGTTTTCTCGTGTATGCTCCCTGCATCCATTTTTTCTAAAGCATCTTTCATGTATCTGACCATTCGTTCTGCCCACCCGTTCACCGCCGGATGAATGGGCGCTGTCAATGCATGTTGTAGGTTCCGTTTGGCGAGAAATTGTTCGAATGCCAATGCCGTGAATTGTGGCCTGTTGTCAGATACTATCAAGTCAGGTAGACCATGGGTGGCAAAAAGTCTATTTAGTTTCTTTATAACCGCTTCGGTCATGGTGGATTGCATCAGGCTTACCTCCAACCAGTTGGAGTAAGAGTCTACTGCAATTAAAAAAATATGCCCTTTTGTGGGTCCCACAAAGTCTATGTGGACCCTTGACCATGGGCCCCTGGGTGTTTTTTTCAAGGTTTGGTGCTGCAGGAGGGTTCAGTCTGGATCTTTGACATATTTCACATGTTGCCACCCATGTTTCGATGGTTTTGTCTATCCCTGGCCACCACACGTAGCTTCTGGCTAGGGATTTCATCTTTACGATGCCCGGGTGTCCTTCGTGCAACATGTGCAATATTCTTGTTTGTAAGACATCTGGAACCACTACTCTGTTGACCCATAAAATACATCCCTTTTGGGAAAATAGTTCAGTCTTTCGGTTCCAGAAGGGTTTAAACTGGTCACTGCTCTCTGTTTCTGGTCACCCTTTTTCCATCCAGTTCAAAACCCGCGCCAGTTTCCTGTCTTTGATTGTCTCTCTAGCAATGTCTGACACAGTCATTGGCAGGTTGGGCAGTGTCTTTATTTGCAGGGTGGATGTGGTGGGTGCGGGGTCATCCTCTGGATCTGGTAGGGGCAGCAGCTTAATGCATCGGCATGCGAGATGCTTTTCCCGGGGCGATGTATTAGCTGGTAGTTGTAGGTGGCAAGGAACTCGGACCATCTTGTCATCCGGGGTGACAGGATGTTGGGGGTGGCCTTGTTCCCTGCCAGGATCCCCAGTAGTAGTTTGTGATCGGTGATAAGGGTGAAGTTCCTACCGTACAGATATTCTTGAAACCACTTCACGCCAGTAACCACTGCTAATGCCTCCTTGTCGAGCTGGCTATAATTTCTTTCTGCCTTTGATAATGTCTTAGAGAAGTATGCAATTGGTGCTTCTCTCCTGTCTGGCAGGGTATGGCTCAGTATAGCTTTGATGTCAAATGGAGAGGACCGAGTATAGCTCCGATGTCAAATGGAGTTGCAGGTCACCGTTTGTGGTAGGGTTTCGCTATACTGGATGAAGACTGATTCCAATGTGAGGAGACCTTTTATCTTCCAGAAGGCAGCCTCCTCCCGCTTGCCCCAGGACCAGGTGGATGTCTTGTCGAGTAACCTATGCAGAGGTTCCGTTGTCATTGCCTTTTGTGGTAAAAAGACATTGCAAAAATTAATTAGTCCCAGAAAAGCCTGTAACTCTGCCTTATTTTGAGATCTTGAGGCTTCCTTTGTTGCTTTAATCTTTTATTTGGTGGGGTGAATTCCGTCTTTATCCACTAAATATCCCAGGAACTCAACTTTTTCAGTGCATAGCTGGCACTTTTCTTTTTTAACTTTTAGTCCTGCGTTTTTAAATTTCTGCAGGACTTCCCTGAGGTGGCTTCCCAATTGTCTTTTGTCTTTGGCTGCTACCAAGACATCATCGAAATATGGCCCGACTCCTTTAATGCCTTGCAGTAACCATTCCATTAAGCTCTGGAACACCCCTGGTGCCACGCTGACTCCGAATTGGAGTCTTTTGCACAGGAACGCCCCCTGTGGGTCATGATGGTTTGCGCTTCTGCAGTCTCACCATCGACTGGCAGCTGCTGGTATGCCTGCTCCAGGTCGAGCTTAGCTAAGACTTTTCCTCCCCCGAGTGAGTGTAGGAGGTGCTGTACCATCAGAACTGGTTATGTACTCTGTTGCAGTGCATTATTTAGGGTCGCTTTGTAGTCCCCATAAATTCTTACTGACCCTTCTGGTTTTATTGGGATGACTATTGGGGTGTCCCATCGTGGATGATCTATTGGCTCCAGGATCCCTTGCACGATGAGCTTGTCTAGTTGCTCATCTATTTTTGGTTTGAGTGCGAAGGGAACTCATCTTGGTTTAAGACGGATTGAGGCAATATTGGGGTTCACATTAAATGATATTGGGGACCCCCAGTACTTGCCTAATTGTCCGTCGAAAACTTCTTTGAATTTCTTCATGAGTTCGTCCTCCCTGTCTGTTTCCTTGACGTAGTTGATGCCTGTCACCTCGATTCCTAATGGCGCGAACCATTCCAGTCCCAGCAGGCTTGGGCAGTCTCTGTCCACAATTGTTAGTGGAAGTACTTTTCCATGCTTTTTGAATATAACAAGGAAGTGTCCAATTCCTATTACGGGAATCCGGTTCCCCGGTAGTCCTTAATAGTTAGTTTTTGACTCTCCAGCTCTTGTTTTTGTAAGCTGGGCACTAACCGCTTAATCGTGTCCCAGGATACCATGGAGAGGTAGGATCCGGAATCCACTTCCATTCTGCATGGCCTGCCTTCGATGCTGACCTGCATGTGCACTTTTCTTGTGTCGGAGTTGTCTGAGTGCCCAATGGTGACCGTTTGGTGTGTCTCTTCTCGTCGTCGGGTTTCACTGAGCCACTTGCTTCAATTCTCGCAGCTCCAATGGTTCTTTGTAAGTTTGTCTCGGTTCCCGGGGGGCGTGTTGTTGCGTTACCTTGGGCTGTAGTTTCATTTGTTTCAGCAGACCTTGGCGATGTGCCCCCATTTCTCACAGTACCTGCAAATGGCGTCTAAGAATCGGCACTCTGAGCGGGGGTAGTCGCTGCCGCATCCGGCGCACTGAAAACCCGACTTACATCCTCTCCATCGGTCTCGCTCCGCTTGCAATCTGTGGATCTCTTCCTCGTTGTCTTCGGTATTGGAGGAAGATTCAACGTCCTCGTGGTGTGCTGTTGTGGCTTTGTGACTAACCTCAGTTCTTTTCTCGGGTGATGAGTTGGTCTCCGAAGTTATTTGCCAGTCCCTTGCGTTCATTTGTTGCATCTTGGCTGCTGATTTCTTCATGGCCTTGGCTGTGGTGGCTTCGGCAATGGCTTCAGTAACCGTAATGTCTGCTTGAGCCATTAGTCTGCTCTGGAGTATGGGATCTCTGAGACCGAGGAACACGCAGTCTTTCAGAGCCTCGTCAATGTTGGAGAAACCGCTCACACCTCCAATGTTTTAGTGCTGCCACGAAGTCCCCGATGCTCTCTCCGTCCTTCTGATCCCAACGGTAGAACTCATGTCTCCGGATCAGGTTTGGAACAGCCGGGGCATAGTGATTTTGAAGTAGCCTGTCTAGATCTGGCCAAGCCATCTCTTTTATGTCTTCTGGCTTGGCCAACGCTTTGGCCATCTTGAATACGGCTGGCCCGCAATGGGTCAGCTGCAGTCAACACAGCTCTCTTCCTGTGGTCATTTGCATCTTTCAAGTTGTTGCTCTCGAGGAACATGAGGAATTGATCGATGTATGATTCCCAGTCCTCGGTTGCCTGGTTGAATGGTGCAGGTGGCGAGTTTCTGCCGGCCATCTCGTCGGTTGTTCAGCTCGGTTGCCACGTGCCTGACTGGTTTCTTTGTCTCAGAATTCCACCCTCGTCGCCAATGTAGAAGCACGGGAAAAAGGAGACTCGAGACCAGTGTAACTTCAGCTCTTTATTGAAAGGAATAGATCTGTACTGGATCTGCGAGCTGCGGCAGCTCTTCTTATAGAGTTTGCCGGCGGCTCTTACCCAATGACAGCCTTCTGAATCTCCTGCGATCGGCATAGCCAATCACGGTTGATTCTTTACTGACCAATCACTGTCGTTCTTCCGTCCAATCACAGTGCAGTCCGTCTTGACCAATCAGGTGAGGGTATTCCAAGAATGCTAACAGGCATCACAACAACTCGGGAGTAAGGCTGCAAGGTAATGGCCCCTCCTTCAAGAAGATAAAAGCCAGCTGTGAATGAACATACTTTGCAGAAGGCAAAGACATTTTGAAACTCCAGCCTCATGGTCTCATATCCTAAGTTTGTATTTGAAGGTTCTTGTACTGCAGATTATTTCTTGTCTGTTATCTTTTGGCTAGGCTTGCACAGTTTGGCAAGGCTTGTGCTTATCACAGCTATTTATTTTGCAAAAGCATTACAAGGTTTCTGTTCTATTTGGATTGAGTTTGATTTGTTTGAACAGGCATGGGTCAGAAAGGACAGTTGTGGGGGAAGCTAGCTAGGCTACAAGTGCTGAGGGCAGCGGCAGCAGTTGATGGCGGCCTAGGCTGGCCCGGGAGTCAGGATTCAACCGGGGCTTATGGTGGTGGTTGTGGCAAGGGTGAGGGCGGCAGCGGTATTGCAGTAGTGGCAGCCTAAGCTGTCCCAGGAGTCAGGACTCAACTGGGACTGGCAGCAGCAGTGACATGTAGGCGATCGGGACTTGCAGAGTTTCACTCACCTAGCGAGATCATGGTGGAAGGCAGACAGTGATGGATGGTGGGCAGGCAGGTGGGCGAAGACAGACTTCAGCGATGGCGCATGGCCGAGATAAGGGGGATGGGGTGGGGCAGGGCAGAGGTGGGAAGAATGCAGTCAGCAATTATTGCGCATGTGTGCAATGTTGCACATGTACAATAAGGACTGACTGGGCAGGCGGAGAAGTGGGCAGAGAGAGGTGGGGGCAGCCAGGGGCCTGATTTATCGGTTCTTCGAACTACCAAGAATCATAACAATCGGTTCTATTAAACTGATCCAAACTGGTAGAATCCCACCCCTGTCTCAACAGCTCTGACAACTTTCCCAATTTAAATTGAAAGTAAAAAAGGATGAAACTGCTGCCCCATGTTGGAGAAAAATTTCCTAAGTTAAGTTTTTGGGTATGCTCATTTCTGAATCTAAGCATAAGTCAAGCTTATTTTTTTTCTACTTCTTTCGGTTAAAGGATGAATAAGGCATTGGACAAGAAAGCTGTGGATGTTGACATATATAGGTCACATTCAATTTAAGTTGCTTCAGTGTTATGTATCCATAACTGATGAGTCAGAAATCTAGAAGTAGGATTTAAGGAACAAGTTTAACTTTCAATATTTTAATGTATTTTCGTATCCAATACCAGTAGAGGTCACTACTTCACCAACAGAGAGCCTACGGAAGACGCAAGTTCTGATATTACTAAATTTTAAGAAAGTGGGGGTTTCTCTGAACAGGAGTACAATGATGTGATATATCCAGTTTGAACAGTCAATTTAATGTATGATGTCCCTTAAACATTTACCTTTATTTTCCTTTTGAACTGCTAGAACAGAATATAATCATTACATTGCAGAGAGTATTGTCCTCCCTTGAAAACTGATGAAAGAAAGGAAGAAATCAAGGACACAACTCTCTAAGGACTTTTCTCCACTGCTGAGCTAGCTTTTCTTGAACTGATGGAAAACTATACTAGCACAGGTCTCTCATTTTGGATTCCTAAGTCTTTTTTAAATAATTCCTTAATGAGTAGTGGTGTTCTGATCCTGCAACTTCAGAGCACAGAGCCTATGTTTAACTTTCCCATTTGAACATCACCTATAAGTGGGAAATCCTCCATCAATCATTACAATGAAATGGGCATGGGATGAAATCTGAAATTTTGAGCTTCGGTGCCTTTTCTGCTGATAAAGCTTGAATACTTCTACCCACCCACCAGCCCAAACACAGACAAACATATCACTCACAAGAAAAGTAGAAAAATGTAGCACTTGCACCATAATGTAATTTTACTTTGTGCAGCAACAGCAGCTGCAGCTTTATATCAGTATTTACAAGGTAAGTTTTAAACTATTGCGATTCGGCTAGTTGCATTTACCATATAGTATAAAAAACAGGGAGCCAGAAAAGAGATTGAAGATTATAAATGTGAAGCCAATTGGTAATGTGTAGGTGGACAAGGAAAAAAGAATAAGGAAAGTTGTGAAAATCATAAACTGTAACCAGCTTGTTAGAAATGGGTGTAGAGTGGTATTGTATGTATGGTGAAAAGGAACTATAGCTAATTATTGACTACAATAATCTACTTTTGTTAATTATTAACACAAGTATTCTACTGATACAATGAAGGGCATAAATCATTTGTGACAGAGTGTGATGAAGGAAGTGAACAGGTCTAGGGAGAAATAATAAGATCTTAAAGTTCATGGACATTGCTTCTGGTTTTGAAGAACATTATCTGTGCCATTGGAAGAACTGAAGGCAGGGAGAATTTAATTTTTATTTACTTTAGATTAATATTTCTTGGTGTGTGGAAGTAATTAGAGAAGGTACTTTATTAGTAGTTACTGTGCAAATGGGGAAATTACATTTTTTCTGCAGCCTTTGCTTGTAGTTGCAGCAAAGAGCTGTGTGGCAACCAGAAAAGTTTGTTTTTATTTATTTATCTGATTTGTCAATTGCTTAGAAGATAATAGGTATAAGAATAACATAAGTATGAATACAGGAAATAGGTACAAATAATGGAGACAATAGGACAGGGACAGTAGGCACGATTGTGCACTTATGCATGCCCCTTACAGACATCTTAGGGATAGGGTGAGGTCAGTAGTGGACAGTTTGAGGTTAAAGGAGTGGGGGTTTGAGGATGAAACTACAGAGTCAAGTAGTGTATTCCAGGCATTGACCACTCTGTTGCTGAAGTCGTACTTTCTGCAATGAAGTTTGGAGTGGTTAACATTGAGTTTGTATCTGTTGTGTGCTCTTGTATTGTTGTGGTTGAAGCTGAAGTAGTCGTTGACTGGTAGGACATTGTAACAGATAATTTTGTGTACTGCTGTAGGCAGTAGGTCCAACCGTAGGCAGCTTAGTTCTAGGTGGTCCGAGCCCAAAATTTCAAGTCTGGTGGTATAGGGTATTTTGTTGCGAGCAGAGGAGTGTAGTACTTTTCTTGTGAAATACATGAGTTACATGTGTTGTATCTGTTTTGCTTATTTAAGTAGAACATTGCTGAGGAGAGTTATTCATTGTTTTAAAGGGCAAGAGGGTAAAAATAATTGGATCCATTTTTTAATCAATATTAAACCTGTATACTACTAAATCAGATAGGCTCTCAACAACTTACAAGATAAAATAGAAGCAAACATTTATTGGCAACAATTGTTACAATTTATGGTCTTTAAGCTATGAGGTATCACAAAATCTCTTCCATGCTAGACAACTTCAATATAAAAGTAAACTTTGGTTTAAAGGTCTAATCCAGGGGTCTTCAAACTTGACAGCTTTAAGACTTGTGGACTTCAACTACCTGAGCAGGTTCTCTTTATAAAATGATGAGTAAAATGAATGGGGCTCATATTGGGGCCGAAATGGGCAGAATAATTTACATAAAATGCAGGATATGTAGTGTTATCTTTGGGACATCCCCATATTCTAGAATACACTGTTCCCAGAAATATACCCAGTCCTTATGCTCTGGATACAAAAAAGTTGTGAAGATTATTTTATTCAGAAGTTTTTTTGTCTTCTTAATTGTCTGAAATCATGGATTGGGCTATTGGGAACAATTTTTGAACACTAAGATCATCTGAACTGCTTAGCAGCAAAGGAAGTAACATTGGTTTTCTGGTTACCTCTTGAAACAAAGCATCTTTGGCACAGTTGGAAAAAATACCAAAGACTTAATCTTGTTTGTAACAGTAATTTTTTCTTCAGATTTATTTATATGTATAATTTAGATTTATAAGGTCATCCAACTAAACATAGATTCTGGTTACAAGAATGAAAAACAATTAAATAATTAACAAGCACAGTACTTTAAACCAATGAGCAAAAGAAAATAAATATAATCGGTAGAATCACCATATACCAGAACTTAAACAGACAATACATTCCTGAAGGACACATCCCCACTTATCCTGGAGCTTGGAAAAAAAGAAAAGTACAAGTGTTTTTTTATGCAAATAATGCTAATTGTTTGGCTGATAACTTGAATTATTTGTAGGAAATGTTAAGACAGACTGTATAAATTAATGTATTAAGGATAGGTAGTTATGTTGAGAAAACAGAGAAGACATCTGCAACTTTTGCATAAATGGCAAAAAAGAAAGCCAATAAATAAACATTGTGACCTTAACAGAATTACTGAAGATGTAAAATTGATAGAGAAAAATTAACAAATAGAGCTTTGCATAAGGATATGTTTCTGCCCCTTTTGTTACATGGAAGTGAGAAGTGAGTATGCCAGGGGAACCATAAAAATAAATTGAATGTAGGATGAGGATTTAAGAATAAGTATAATAAAACAAAATCAGCTCAATTATGCATAGTGGACTGAATACAAACTTGTGTATATAGAGATAATATGATCATATAAAGAAAATAAATGAGGATTTAATTGCAAAAGAAATACTGTATATAAAGGAAAAGTAGGTGAGTTGAGAACAGGGGGGAAACCAAAAAAGAAATGGGTGACCTTATTCAGATAAAGTTTGAATAAAGGGCTTATATGTTCTACTTTATTTAAAAAGGCTTCATGCTCAGTTATCTAGATGCATGATAGAACATGCCAATATACAGTGGACATGAAATTACATAAATTACCACTTTTATGATAAAAAAAAATAACCTACACAGCCTATTATTACGCCTAGGTTTGTCAAATACAGCCAAAAACGCCAGATGTTTCAAATCAGATGGGATTCAGAGACAAGATTAGGATTTAATAATATACATAGCATTGCTAGATTTGATAACCAAATTCCAGTAGAATTGTTGGACATTTTGATTGCCACTAAGACAAACTCTGTTACAACAGATCTTAAAAGAAATCTTATATGATTGCATTTTGAAGGATGGTAGTCATCATCCTTTACATCTAAAAATACATTAAGATTATTAGATTCATTTTAGGAATATTAGTTACAAAATGGAATTTATTGTGTGGCATACCTGTTAGACAGCAAAGAGAAGTAGATACATAAAGAACATGTTTAACAGATTTTTACAGATAATCAGAGTTGGAAGGGACTTTGTAGGTCATCTAGTCCAACCCCCCACCCAAGTGGGAGACCTTACCCCATTTCTGACAAATGGCAGTCCAATCTCTTCTTGAAAGTCTCAGGTGATGGCGCTCCCACAACTTCCAAGGGCAAGCTGTTCCATGGGTTGATTGTTCTCACTGTCAGAAAGTTTCTCCTTATTTCCAGGTTAAATAATGTTGGCCCGTGTCAAATATATGATGCTGAAGACAAGGATGGGGAACTTCCTAAGAAGAATAGACCTGTTATAGGACAACATTTATTTATACATGGTTTTTACATATTGCCATAAATATCAAGTATTTGAAAATCCTATGCACAACAAGCAGTATAGCCAAGAAAGCAATGCCTACCTAATATCAAAGTTTCTCTGAGGTATTTGGAAAGAACAGTTTCAAATATCCTTCATATTATTTTATGTGCAATTTCAAAATCTCCTTCATATTATGTTTTGTTACCATAAATAAGAGGGCAGAACTTATATCAGAAGATATTTCATTTCTGGGTTGTTGCAGGTAATTTAGTCTAAGGAATGTGGGAGGACTACATTTCATTTGGATTTGTTATGTATGATTACCTTTTATAACAGTATTTATTTTAGTATTGAGTAATTTCAAGATTATCTGTGAATACATAGAGGCAAACAAAATCATATTCAAAAGCCAAGATGAGTTTGTCAAAAATAGATAACACCAGACAAATTGTACTGCATTTTAAAAAAAATTTATTGTTTTTTTAAGACAAACAAACACAAAATAAAAACATCAAACCATCTTCCATATATAAACATACAGTGTGTCGGTTGTTTTACAAATGGTTTTGTGCTTCCACTTTGTAGTCTTCAATTAGAATTACATTGTATATGTTCTCATATTGTCAATCAAATATAACTAAATACATTAATATCATTGTTAATCAATTATTTGACTATACTATTGTTCATTCATGTTTTACAAAATAATCCATATTTTACTTAATTTATTTTATGACAGTTCATATTTCCATCTCAAATCTATCCTTTAATCATTTTGTAGATATAATAAAAAAATACATCTTTATATATTCATTATGTTCTAAAAATCTACATATTTCATTACCATGTGTTATTGTATAACCATTGATAGAATAGATCCCAAATTTTATAAAATTGTTTATCTTCTTGTTCTCTGATTTCAAATGTCAGTCTACTCATTTCAGCACATTCCATTATTTTCTGAATAACTTTCTCCTGTGTTGGTATTTTTTCAGTTTTTAGCAAATACAATCCCAGCTGCTGTTAATACATTTACAATAAAATATTTCAATTCTTTACTATATATTTCAGGTAAGATTCCCAATAAAAATATCTCTGGTTTCAAGTCTATATGTTTTTGTCATTTTTTCCAACCATGTGTGGATTTTAGTCCAATATTTTTTGGCATCCGCGCACATCCACCACATGTGATAATGTGAGCCAGGTATCTGATGACATTTCCAACATTTTTCGGATTTATTCTTGAACATTCTTGCTATTCTTGTTGGGGGAAAATGCCACCTGTTAAACATCTTATACAAATTTTCTTTATATGCTGTCGACATTGTCATTTTATAATTTTGAAATCACAATTTTTGCCATTTCTCTAGATCAATCCCATATCCAAAATTCTTCCCTCAAGCAGTCATTGTTTCTTTAACTTGTTTTTCTTCTTATTTAATTTCTAATAAATATCCATACAGTTTTTTAAACACCTTTTCATCAGTACCTGTCAAAATTTTATCTAAATCAGTCAGTTTATCATAGAAACCTTCTGTTTTAGAATCTTTATCATTCCTTGAATGTATTTGCGCATATGAAAACCAATTCCTCTTTACACCTTGTTCCTCTAGTTTTTGCATAGATTTAAGTTCACCCTTTTCATTCAATATTTCACCATATCTAACTGTTTGTTTCTTTTTGTATATTATCGGATAAGAAAATGCTTCAGTAGTCGATAGTCAGACCGGAATTTTCAAATAACATTGCCTTTTAGTCTTCTTCCAATTTAACTCCCGTATGTAATGTCTTCTAAAGTAACCCTGTGTTTTCGTTCCTTTGTACCATAAAAAAGCATGCCACCCCAACAACAGATCATATCCTTCTAGTGTCAACAATCCAGCATTTCTTAATGTTATCCATTCTTTGACTCACATCAGATTTGTAGCTTGGTAGTACAACTCCCAATTAGGCAAACCAAATCCTTCTCTTATTCTAGCATCCTGCAAAAGTTTTAATTTTATAATTGCTTTCTTACCTTGCCATATATATTTCAACACAGTTTTATTTAAATATTCAAAATAGTCTTTTCCAAGCCTAATTGGAATTATTTGAAACAAATATAAAATTCTGGGTAATATATTCATCTTGATTGTTGATATTCTCCCTATTAATGACAGTTATAAATTTTCCCATTTCGCCCTAGTGCTATCTGCTGGTTAAGTTTAATGTAGTTATTCTCTTTTAGTGTACTGCATCTTACTGTCAAGTGTATCCCCAAGTACTTGATCTTATTTGTGACCTGAATTTTCAATACATCTGCCAATTCTTCCTTGTGTCTTGATAACATATTCTTTGTCAAAATCTTTGTTTTGTCTTAATTTTCAAATCAGCCACCTTCCCATATTCCTCTATCTTTTCTATCAATTTTAATGCTGTTTCTAGTAGGTCTTCTAAAATGAAAACCAGATCGTCTGCGAATGCTTGCAACTTAAATTTTTCCTTTTTAATTTTCATCCCTTTTATATCCTTGCCTTCTCTAATATTTCTGTTTAGCACTTCCAAGGTTAGTAGAAACAACAAAAGTAACAGTGGGCACCCTTGTCTTGTTCCTTTTCTTATATCAGTAGATTCTGTCAGTTCTCCCTCTATCATTACCTTTGCCGTTTGCTTATGATATATAGCTTCTATTGCATCGATAAATTTTTTACCAAAGCCAATCTGTTCCAGCTATAATAACATGAATTGCCGGTTCACATTATCAAATGCCTTCTGTGCATCTAAAAATATCAAAGTCACTTGTTTTTCAGGGTGTGCCTCATAGTATTCCAAAGTGTCCAAGATTACTTTCATATTGTCTTTAATTTGTCTCTTTGGTAGAAATCCATTTTGATCAGGATGAATAAAATTATTTAGGTATTTTTAAGTCTTTCTGCCAATATTGAAGCAAAAATTTTACAATCTATGTTTAGTAGGGAGATAAGTCTATAGTTCTTGATTTGTAACAAATTGGTCTCCTCTTTTGGGACAAGTGTAATATAAGCTTCTGACCATGTTTTAGGTATCTTCTTCTTTAACATAACTTCATTCATAACTTCTAGCAATGGAAAATTCAACGATTCTTGTAGTGTTTGTAAAATTCTGCCGGAAGTCCATCTGAGCCTGGTGCCTTTCCATTGTTTTGCTTCTTAAGTGCTTCAGTTAACTCCATCATTGTTATATTGCTTTCTAACATTGTTTCAATCTCTTTAGGTATGGGGGTAGATTAGAATTCTGTAAATACTGTTTAACTTTTTCCTCATCAATATTCTCTTGTGTGTATAGTTTCCCATAATAGTCTTGAATGATTTCCTTCTTCTCTTTACTACCATAGCAAATTTGACCTTGATCATCTATTAATTGCAATATTTTCCTTGATTCTTTCTCCTTTCTCAGTTTATATGCTAATCATCTGCCTCGTTTGTTTGCATCTTGAAAATATGCTGTTTCGCACCTCTGATTTTCTGTGCTAGCTCTTCTTTTTCCATTAATCCCATTTTATGTTTAATTATATCCATTTTTAACTTAATGTCCTTTTTCTGTGGTATTTTCTGTAACTCTTTTCCAAGCCCTTTATACTCATCCTCTAATGTCGTAGAAGCTAGTCTTTTCGTGGTATTCTTTTCCTTGTATACTCTATTATCAAGCCACTAGCATATGCCTTCATTGTATCCCATACATTCTGCATTGTTGTGTCTTCTTTTTTTTATTTTCCTTAAAGAAAAAAGCCAATTCTTTCTCCATCCTCTGTATGAAGTCTTTTTCTTTCAGTATAGTATGATTTAACATCCATCTAAATCTTCTTTGTCCTTTCCATTTAATTGTCATTGGATTATGATCTGCCCAAGTACTTGTTTCAATATTTATTTCTTGGATATTAGCTAACAATTCTGTTGATATCCATATCATATCTGTTCTGGACCATGATAAATGTCTGTTTGAATAGAAGGTGTATTGTTTTGTCTTAGCATTTCTTTCTCTCCATATGTCCTTTAAATTTATTTCATCTATCATTTTAAAAAAGGATTTTGGGAGAGTCTTTCTGTTTTGCTTTGTTGTTTTCTATGTTGTATAGTCCAATTTATTGTCTACAATTCCATTAAAGTCTCCCATCATAACTATATCAGCATAGTCCAGTTTGATTATTTTCATATGTAGTTTTCTATAAAATTCTTTTTGATTGTCATTCGGGGCATAGATTACAATCAGGAGTGTTTTCATATTATTGTCCATTATTTCCACCATTAGTATTCTTCCATTGTCATCAGTATAGATCAATTTCTCTGGAATAATATCTTTAATGTACAAAACCACTCCTCTTTTCTTGCATTGTGTCAAAGAAGTAAATATTTTCCCTAACTTTGGCTGTATCAACAGTTGTTCATGTTGCTTTTTAATATGTACTTCTTATAGGCAGATTATATCAAATTTTAATTTCTCTAATTTATGGAAAGTTTTCCTTCTTTTAACAGCTGAGTTAAGTCCATTTATGTTCATTGTAATCAGTTTTTAATCTTCCAAGATTATACTTTATAGGTAGGTTTGGCAGCTCTCGTAGATCTTGGTTCATTGTTCTTTAACTTCCACCTTTCTGCCTACTGCTCCTTCTTCTTTTTCAGTCGCTATTTGGCAGTCCTCCTGTAATTCAATTGGTGACATTTCTTTTTCTGTCTCCTCCTCTTTCTCTCCAAAATATTCTGTATAAAATAATTCAGCTTTCTCAATTGAGTCAATTATGTGTCTCTGTTCTTGCCATGTGAACATTAAAACTTCTGGAATCAGCCTTCTATAATTCACCTCTTTTTAAAGTGGAATTTTAGTCAGGAATCGGTATTCTCTTCTTTTCTCATCTCTCTCACTCTTCTGGGTACTTGTTTCAGGACCACAATCTCCTTATCTTTATATTTCAATGTTTTCTCTCTTTCCATTTGCAATATTTACATTTTCATGGCTTTCTTTATAAATCTGATGTGAACATCTCTTGGTAAACTATTTCTCATTGCATATCTTGTGAAGACTCAATAAACCTCATCTATTCCATCCATCATCTTTTCTTTGGTTATTTCCAGAGCTTCAGCCAAGATTTCTATCATTATCTCAGCTAGGTTTTGTCCCCTTTCTTCCTCTATGTTTTGGAATCTGTGATAAAATTCTGATCTGTCCAACTCCCATCTCAGTATCCCACTTTTATCTTGTTCAACCACAGTTAATCTGCTATCAGTATCTCCAATCTTCTTATCTCTTTGCTTATCTTCTTCAATTTTTTGGAATCTCTCATCATACTTCATCATCATTTGTTGAATGCTCTCTATCTTTTCATTAGTTTTTCCTGTTCTTTGTACAATGGTCTCTTTTCTCTTTTCAATATTCTCTGTTCTTGTTTGTATATTTTTAATTTCTTGCATAATCATCTGCAGCATCACCTTTTCCTGTTCTTTTTCTTGTTGTAACATTGTCTGTATTGAATGTTGTCCTCCAGACGGTGAAGAGGAAGAAGTAGAAGTTGAAGAACCAGCTGCTGTTAGCTTCCTGCTCATTTCAGACAATTCAAAATCTTCAGGTTCTTCTAGACTTTAATCCACTCATGAAATAACCAATTGTAATTCCAAGTAAAAATAGTGGGGAAAAAGAAGCCAAATAATAATAATAATAATAAAATTTTCTTCAGGTTCTTGGATACCTTAATCCAATCGATCAGTTAAATAGCAGTAAAAACTCCAAAAAGGAAGAAAAGACCATAAACAGAGAAAGGGAAAAATTGTTAAATCCTGCAGGAGGCAGAAAAATAAAAAGTAAAGAACTAAAGAAGAAAAAAAGAAGTTCTTCAGATTCTTCAACACCTTAACCCAATTAAAAAGTCTCAGGTATAAAAAAGATATACCCCCCCCCCAAAAAAAAGAAAGGAAGCCACACACACACAAAAAAACCAATATGAAAAGTAACTAAAGAAATACAGGGGAGGGAAAGAGAAAAAAGAAAAAAAAACTCCTGCCTTTAAAAAAAAAGAAGAAGGAAAACATTAATACTAAGATTTTCCTTTAAAATAAAATGCAAATGTAAAAATTAGACTTCAAAAACAAAAAGAAAAACAAGTTTCAAAAGGCCAAAGATCCGAATAGCTATTACAAAAAATAAGCTAGTAAGGAGGGGGTTTGTTAAAATAAGAAATAGTCCAGCTTAAAAAAAGTAAAAAGAGCACACTGCACCTTAGTTATTGAAGGTTTTTGTTAAGTTTTATAACTCTCTTCTCCAGAGTCTCATCGTCTTTTTTTTCTGTAAACTTCAACACCAGACTCCAGCTACTGATAGAAACCCAGAAGGGCACTCTCCCATGCTCTTCGCTCTATCTTATCAAACAGGCAAAAAGTCCTTGAAAAGAAGTCTCAGATCTTTCTCAGCTTTGTCTGGTCAAAAAAAAAAAAAAGAGAGAGAGAGGGAGAGAGAGAGAGATAATATTTCCAAGCCTCTAGTAGGCAGTGTTACAAAGTTTCCTCTGTTTCACTTTCCCCTTCCTTTTCCAAACAAGATATAATAAAAATTAATTAAAAAGAGAAAAATATATTTAAGAAGATGACTAAAAGGGAGTCTCTAGCCTAAAATATTATAGAGACAAAAAAGGAGAGAAGACAAAAAGAAAAACTGGGTAAAATATGTCACACTGAACCAACGGATGCAAAGAGGATGTAAAACGGACAAAAAACCTTGCCATCCGTTGGTTAACGCGATGTATCCATTCTGTACTCATTGCCTCCATTCTGCTTCCTCTCTATCCGTCCAGCATCCGTTTATGGACGTTTCATCCGCTCCAAATATTTTGGGCTGCCTAAAACTTTTGCGTGGAAAATGTATCCAGTTCGTCCATTCTCAATCTGCTACGCATCCGCGACGCATCTGTTACGCATCCGTTACGCATCCGCTATATCAGCTTGGCGTCTGCTGCTCATCCGCGCAACTCACATCCGCCCGGACGCAGGGAGGAAGCAGAACGGACGCGGAACGGATGCAGAACGGATGCAGAACGGATGCAGAATGGAAACAAAGCGTTTAAAATGGAAAAAACATTTGCAGAGGGGACCTATCTCGGATATAAAGGATGTCTAGAGGATGCCTAGAGGATGCCTAGAGGATGCCTAGCGAAAAACCTATACTGCCTATAAAAAGAGGGAGCAACTCATCTGCATCTCACTTTCAGAACAGCAGCCTCGCGGTGCAGACCTCTCAGCCTTCATCTAGCTCTTCCTCTTCCACAGCATCCAGTCATGTCCACCGTGGATTGTGACAAAGTCCTTTCGGCAGCCACCATCCTTCTGCAACAGTGCAAAACCATCTACAGGCTCTGTGAACTCTACTACGGGAAGAAAAGGAGGCACCCAAAAAAAGTCTGGGTCCAAAGATGGTTCACCAGAAGAGCAGAGTACGGACTGTACAACAAGCTGATGGTGGAGCTCAGGAGCAAAGACACTCGGGTGTTCCAGAACTTCATGAGGATGCCTCCAGCCATGTTTGACGAACTTGGGCAGCGCCTGACACCCAGGTTGACCAAGACAAACACCAACTTCCCACCCAGCCTGGAACCTGGGCTCAAGGTGGCACTCACTCTGCACCACCTGGCCTCAGGGACCACCTACAGGAGCATGCAGTATGGCTGGAGGGTGCCACCCAGCACCATCAGCTTTGTGGTCAGAGAAGTGGTGCAGGCCATCATTGAAGAGTACATGGAGGAGCTCCTCCAGTGCAGCTCCACTGAAGAAGGCTGGAAGAAAGTTGCAGAGCAGTGGTATCAGAGGTGGAACTTCCCCCACACCGTTGGAGCCATAGATGGCAAGCACGTGGCCTGCAAAGCGCCAGCCAAGTCGGGGTCCACTTATCAGAACTACAAGGGCTTCTTCAGCATCATCCTCTTTGCCATGGTCGATGCTGACTACAAGTTCATGTACATCGATGCTTCAGGCAATGGCTCATCTTCAGATGCCCAGGTATACAATGCCAGTCACCTCAAGGAGGGGCTGGAAAGCAACCTCATGGTGGGCTTCCCAGATCCAGACCCACTGCCCAACGACAAGCAAGATGTGCCCTACTTCATCGTGGGGGATGACGCCTTCTCCCTCACAACCTACCTCATGAAGCCCTACACCTCCAAATACCTCACCCGTGAAGAGAGGATCTTCAACTACAGGCTGTTCAGGGCAAGACGGGTGGTGGAGAACACCTTTGGCATCCTGGCCAACAGGTTCCAGGTACTTCTCACCAACATGCAGCATTGCCCAGAGACCATGAGGAGGATCGTGGAAGCTTGCTGCATCCTGCACAATCTCATGCGCACCCACTACCCAGTCTTGCAGAATAGGCTTGTGGACCGTCAACAAGGCAATGGGGACATGGAGGCTGGGGAATGGAGGCAAGGGCAAAACCTGATCGACACTGAGGATGTGCAAGGCCCCAACAGAGCCTCATGTGAGGCGAAGAAGCAGCGCAACCTCCTGAAGCACTGGTGCAACTCCCCAGCTGGAGCAGTGGAGTGGCAAGACAGGATGGTAAATGCTTAATGGATGCTTCCTTCAGCCTGTCTCATCACACGGATGAGATTGGGCCATGTATGTTTGGTTGGCCTACAATGAACAGGGCGTTTAATAAAGAGTTGTGTTTATGTTGACATGTGTGGATGATTGATTATATTGTTATTGATAATAAAGGGCTATAGGTGTGGCACCTGGGAGGGTGGACCATACAGTCCCATTATGCTTGCACTGCAGGTTTATCTATCCCACTGCTATCCTAACCCATCCCACAGCTATTACCCATACCAAAGGTATCCCTGCCCATCCCACTGCTATCCCTACCCGCCCCACAAGCATGCAAAGGCTTAAACCATTTCTGAAAGTTTCCACCAAGACTTTATTAAAAAAAAAATGAAGCAAGTGTGTGAATCATAAATAGACTTTATTAACAACAAGCTATAAGACAAAAATGAGTGTCTGGCACTCCTCTTGGTCGCTCAGTCTCAGGGGTGAAGGGTCCAGGTGCTGTGGAGGTGGCTGGTGCTGGAGTGCTTGTCATCAGCTCCTCCAGAAGCAGAAGCAGCAGAAGCCCCAGCCCCAGAAGAGTGAGCCCGTGCTGCAGAAGCCCCAGCAGAACCAGAGTGAGGGCCAGGGGGTGGGATGGTAGCCCTGTCCCTCTTGCCAGGGCTGGCAGCAGATGGCTGAGGCTTTCTGTGCTTCCGCATGGTTGTGGGGTTGCTGGCTGGCAGGGAGGCTGGCAGGAACCAAGGCTGGCAGCAAGGCTGGCAGGCAGACATGCAGGCAGGGCAGGCAAGGCAGCCAATCCGTCCGGCAGCAGGTCTTTCCTCTGAATGACGACCTGCTTCCGAGCTGCTTCTGTTATGTCCGCGGGGTTGACGCAATGCATCCTCCCCGCGTGCGCAATTAATGCCAGGCATCCACTAGGCTTCCGCTGTGCATCCGCTGTGCATCCGCTGTGCATCCGCTGTGCATCCGCTGTGCATCCGCTTCATCTGTTCGGCGTCCGCTCTGCATCCGCTAGTTGTGTTCCGCATCTGCTTCGCTGAGGCCCCCCGGAAGCCCTGCGGTTGCGCCATCCACTCCCATCCGCTTCCATCCGCTGGGCTTTCGTTCCGCATCCGCTTTGCATCCGCCCTGCGTCCTCCCCGCGTCCGTGTTATCCGCTCTGGTTATGCAAATTTTTGCCCCTTTTGAGAGCGGATAACAATGGACGGAACATTTTGCTCGTCCGCTGTGTCCTTTTTGCATCCATTGGCCAGTGTGACATGGGCTTAAGATCATGTATAAAAAATCCAGCAAAGAGAAAAAAAATATGAATTTGACTTCCTGTTTAAAATCACTGCTTAATCACTTCTGTGTAAGATTTTATAGATTTGTTCTTTTCTTTAGGGTGTCCTTTCAAATCTTAAAGTAAAGAAAAAATTCTCACCAAACCGGCACACTTTCTCTTTCCGTTCTCTTCCGTTTCGGAGCTGTCCCAACTTCAGCAGCTTTAATGGCTGCCTCTTTGCCTCTTTGCCTCTGTCTTCAGGACAGTTTAGATCTGTTTGCACCATCCAGGAGCAAAGATATCGGCAGCAATATCAGACCTCCAAGATCGCATGCCATATCATTGTGACACCAGCTCTGCCCTCTCTCTATTGCATTTTTTGAAAAAGTGACAAAATTAGTGGATCAGAGAAATCCTGTGGATATAATTTACTCAGATTTCAGTAAGGCATTTGATAAAATAGACCCAAACCTACTGCTAGTTAAGATAGAAAAATGTGGGATAGACAGCATCACCATAAGATGGATTAGTAACTGGGGCTGACCAATCACACAGCGTAGTCCTTAATGGAACTGCATCGACATGGAGGGAAGTATGCAGTGGGAGTCTCTGCTTCGGCCCAATTCTCTTCAACATCTTCATCAATGATTTTGATGAGGGGGAACTAATCAAACTTGCTGATGACACCAACCTGGCAGGAAACACTCCCAATGATAGGCTCAAGATACAGAAGGATCTTGACAGACTTGAACACTGGGCATTATCTAACAAAATGAAATTCAATGGTGTGGAAATTATAAAATTATTATTTTATTTAGGCAATAAAAACCAGATGCACAGGTTTAAAATAGATGGTACCTGACTCGTAGTAACTGTGAAAAGGATCTTTGAGTCCGACTGGAGGATAATAAATCAAGCCAAATAAAGTGTTTTCCTGCTGTGTGTGTGTGTGTGTGTGCATGCGCGCATGAGCACATGCCTTAAAGTCAGTGTTGATTCTTGGAAACTACTTAGACAAGTCCCTGCCATTTTTGTGGCAAAATTTCAGAAGTGATTTGTCATTGCCTCCTTCCTGGACTCAGAGAAGATGACTGGCCCAGTCAATTAATTCTTTATTGGCCATAAAGAAATTTCTCTTGGTGCATATGCTCTCAGTGTACATAAAAGATACATTAGTCAAGAATCATAAAGTATAATAATGATAGTCACAGGATATAAATAAGCAATCAGATCATACTAGGAAACAGTCAATATCAATTGTAAGATACAAGCAACAAAGTTACAGTCCTGCAGTCACAAGTGGGAGGGGATGGGTGATAAGCAGTGATGGGAAGATTAACAGTAATAGTAATGCAGACTTAGTAAAGAGTTGGACAGTGTTGAGGGAATTATTTGTTGAGCAGAATGATGGTATTTGGGGAAAAACTGTCCTTGTGTCTAATTCTTCTGGGTGCAGTACTCTATAGCGTCAATTTGAGAGTAGAAGTTGAAGCAGTTTATGTCTAGGATGTGAGGGGTCTGTAAATATTTTCACAGCCCTCTTTCTCAGTCATCCAGCTGTCTGTGTGCCTAAAGTCACAAAACTCATTGTTTCTGTTTTTTATTATACCTAACTGGCTAATTTTTCTATCATTGTGGGATAAAAATAAGGGGATAAACCTTACCATTTTTAGTCATTAATTAATAACTTTTTTGCCACCCCAGTACCAAAATATGGGAGTAGTATGGATCCCAAGGAGCGTGCAGAGAGCCTGTGGTTGAAGAAAATGAAGTCCCAGTTCTGTCTGGCTTTGGAAGGAGTGGCCAACTAGATCAACAGCCACCTGAACAAAGAGAAGGAAAGGCTTGGCTGCTGATGAAAGGCAACAGCTTGCCTCAGATGATGAACAGCTGCACTCCTGCCTGATTCATGGACATAAAGAGCGGAGCAAAAGAAATCACAGAGGAGTCACCAATCACCAAAGGTTTTCTAAGAAGCAAAACTTTTGAAAAAATGTGTTGTCCAGGGTCATTTCAACACAATACATGAAGACTGAAACACCCTGGGATTATCTCATAATCTATGTATCTCATAAACCTCTGCCTAATGGACAAACCTACCAAGAAATTAAATCACTATTGGATCACTGCTTTCAGGACTTATAATGAAGATTGTTATGGAACATCTGGAAGCCATGGCACTTCCACAAATGCAACCCAAAATATAGATGAATTATGCAGATGACACTTTCACCACAATAAAAAAGGACGAATTAGAGAATATCCACAAAACCATCAACAACATGCTCAAAGGAATCCAGTTTACTAGAAAAGAGGAAAACAGCAACACTACCCTTCTTGGACATCCTGATCAGCAGAGATAGCAGTAGCAAACTAAAAACACAAGTATAACAAAAAAAAAAAAAAACACCACCCACACCCACCAAGTGCTCCACTACCAAAGAAACAACCCAACTCCAAGATAAGATCAGACTAACAATCAGGTAAACAAGGAACTGCCGACCAAACCAACAGTAAACAGTAAACAGCCCAAGAAAGAACTTCTAAGACCACATCCACCAATACTGATAGGGCAAGCTACTAGAACATGGCTATCAAATGCATGGCCCACAGGCCAGATGTGTCACTTGCTGGCTACACCCATGCTCATTTTAGTGAAGGGGGGGAATGACACATCCCATGATGCTACTGTGACGATGCAAGTTGACATCCCTGCATTAGAATATAAACTGAGAGCAACACCACTCCTTACCAGCACTGATGATGTTACTTAATTTGTGTAAAGAAACATCTGCAAGAAAACAACCAAACTCAGAGAGCACCAAAGATTCTTTATTTCAACCCTGAATTACAAATATTCTCCTTTTTGGGTTATTGGAATAGTTTATCCTCTTTTCCATGTGGTTTGTTTTGAATTTCTATTCCAAATGTTATTTATAGGAATATTTTAACATAGTCATGAATTCTGATGTGTTTTACATGGCATTGTCATTTAATATATAGAGGAATTCTAGTACATTACATTTGCAGACAACTATATAACATCATTTTCAATTTTCTTTTGTGGAACAGAACAGCATCTTGCACTTTACTAATAATATTGTATTTATTTACATACGGAAGAACTGATTGAAGAAGTCTGTATTCAAGTCAATGTGCTTTTCAAAATTTAGTATTATATTTACATAATTTTAATTATTGTCCTGTAGAGTAGCATGAGGCTTGCGTAATGCTATGCTATTATTTAAATGAGCCATTTGTCAGAATGCATATTTATTCTTTTTGGCAATTTGCAATTTTAGGATCTTAGGAGATAGTACTATATTCTCTGAGATAGAGGACACAGCAGGATCCAAAGTTTCCATCAGAAATTATGAAAACATAGTTGTGATTGCATGCTGCAAGTTTTTCTTCTTTTGTACAAGTCACAAAATGCATACAAAATGGACAGTTTTCATGACTTTTCATTGCCTTCCTCCAGACATTTCTATCACACAAGCTGTATATTTCTGAGATGTCAAATCCAAGATTCTGCCAATGAAAAAAAGATCTTCAGAGGAAAGGAGTTATTTAAAATTATCTGTTTTGCCCAATAACTTCACTGGAAGAATCCTGACTAGTCAAGTAATGAGATTTGAGTCAGTGAATTATAAGTGATCTAAATTATTCGTGCACTAAATAAACAGTAAAAGCAGTTTTGGGAACATTATAGGCTATTTAGATATTAAATTAATTTATATGGTAAGAAGGAACAGCTGTTAAAATTGTTTAGAAAAACACATAGTGTTATTGACTGAACAGTACTTTTACAAAATTGATATGTAGCATTTATACACTTACAATCATGTATTAATCAATTCAAGTCACAGCTGTTAGAAATCGATAGTCACCTAACAGATGGGTTGGAAATAAAACCAGGATAGACATTTAATACTGTCTCTTTAAGGGAATGCTAAAATTGTAATTGGCCATAAGATGGAGACAGAAACCTGGTTGTTTAGTTCTGTTGTTGAGAGTGTTGCCGTTCCTGCATTTTTCCCTATTGACCGTTGCTGATCATTGTTATTCTTGATTTGATGTAAGTCTGTTACTGAACTGTTTTTGATGCTGGACTTTGTTATTGGATTATCCCTGGACTGAATACTAACTGCTATAACCTTCTATGACTTGGACTTCTTGTTGGACTTTGCTTAACTATTTACTGGACGTAAAAACCTACTTTTTACTATACAGTGTACCTGTGTGCTGGTTGTGTGTTATTCTTCACTACTCTCACTACGTTTCCCTGTGTGCACTCATTCTCCTAACAGGGAATTACGTCTCAACAACAGCCAATAATGAGGGATGCTGAGAGTTGTAGTCAGTAATACCTATAAGTTAGCAATTCACTTTTACTATTGAAGAACAGGCATGGTTTCTGGTGCATGAGAAAATCCTTTTCATTTACTCTTTAATTTATAATTAAATTTTTAACTTTAGTTATAATTAATATAAAACAAGACAAGAGGGGAAAACAGGAGGAAAAGAAAGCTGTGCAATGTATTACTTTATGTGGTCAGTATGGCCTTCTCTTCTCTTTTGCATGTTTTCTGCTATTTTTAATGCTTAAGCTATCATTTTTCTAAAACACCTGAATGAGCATCAAAGGATAAAGGTATTACTCTGAAGGGCATTGTTGGTTGCAGCGAAGTTTCTTTGGAATCTTTATTCTGTTGATTCAGTGTCTTTTCAGATCAAATGAATGATAGGAGGCAAATCTGTCAGCAGTTTTGAAACTTCATCTTTATTACCCTTTGCCTCATGACAAAACAATTATGTCCAATAGATTATCTGTCTTTTGACCAATGAAATGTTTTGCCCTTTCCTCCTGGAGAAAAGCAGTTCATCATTCTGCTGAAATCCATTGTCCTTTTGAATGACAGTGTAGTACAGGGATTAAAGTGTTGAAGCAAAGTAGGTAGACTAAGGTTCAAGTTTATTCTCAGCTATAGAAATCTAACATGTGTTCCTGGTCCCATTGTAAAATTAGGCCATTTTACGGGACTCTGAAGATATGCCTTTTTAGTAGCTGCCCCTATACCTGCCTCTGAGATCCATGCAACCCCAACCTTGCATTTAGGAAAGCCATAAAAGGTGTTTCCTTTTTCACCAAGCTCCAGATGAAGGTGATTTGTACCTCACAGAAATTGGAATATTATTTTGATATTTTTAAGATGCTTTCCATTTTCAATACAGGATATATATATATATATATATATATATATATATATATATATATATATATATATATTTAAAGTTGTTGCAGGTACTTACATGTATGCTGTTCAGCTTCCTTCGGGTATTATCCCACATCATTGTAGTTGTGCTTTTAAAGTTGTAGCAACATTTCGGCAGAATCTCATCTGCCATCATCAGGCTTCTGTATTGAGTTCGTATTGAGAAGCTTACTCTGAGAAGCACAGAGCTGAAGAAACAAGCCTGAAGATGATGAATGAGACTTCATCGAAACGTTGCCTAGATACTTCCAATTCTACGCGGGAGAAAACCCGAATAACCAAAGATCCACATATATATATATATATATATATATATATATAATATTCTGCTAATAGCGGCCTTTGCAATTTAGCTATCTAGTTTAAAGATCCCTAGGCAATTAACAATTGATAACCGGCTCAAATGGCACACCTGGTATCTGTTTCTCTTAGAGGAATATTCCTATATTGCCAGCATCTCTGGTTTCTCTTAACAGTCTCAGCTCCAGTGAAGACTAGTTCTAAATCAAAAGCAGAGGCAGAAATATCAGCAATGGGAAGATGGAACAGAAAAGATATGGATATTTTTTGAAAACTGCAAAAAGAAAAACACATTTTATTGTGGATATTTCAGAACTTGAATCCTCTTATAAAGATTTTGTATTTCCACCACTACTAAACATTTCTTAAAATAATTATGTTGGAATTGATTTTAATAATTAAGAGGGAAAAATTACTTGGAGTTCAATGAACCTTTACAGTAATGTAAATATGGAAGAATAACTTTGATTTCTTAAGGGATTTTTTTTTGCTCCAAAACACATGCCACTCTAAGTGCAACAAAGAAGCCCCTACAAAGACTTTTTCTTAGAAAATTTACAAAACAGATGATCCTTGATTTATGACCAGTAAGTCAATGACTGTACAAAGTTACAAAGACATGCCCCCAAAACTATTTATGACCTGATTTTGAAGTTACAATGGACACACCTCCTCTGTGGTTTTGTGACTTCATTTTGGCAACCAGCTCATCTTCTTGGCTGCTTACAGTGTCCTATGGGCAGTTGACCATGATGTTTGATGTATTTAGCCAATTTGCAGCATTTAGTTCTGATTTCCAGCAAAAAATGGCCATTGGGTAAAATGAATTCATTTAATAGCCATGGTGTTCATTTAATGACCATGGTATTTGCTTAACAATTGTCATAAAAAGTGTTAAAAAGATCAGGTCCAGTCATGCGATGTCTCTATTATATGACCACAATGACTTACGACTATAATTCCAGGGTCACTTATGGTTGTAGGTCAAGGAGTGCTGGTATATTTATTTGAAGCTGGATGGGCCTTTTTAAAATTTGGGCAAGCCACTTCTGAATGCTGCACTTACAGTATGTCTAAATCTATCAGTTAACTGATATATGTTGAAAGTGTCATAGGTTTTTCTGAATGTAACTGTCGAAACTGTAAATTTTCCATCAGATAACTACAGTGATGATATTTTTAAGTAAAAGATTCATCTACTATGAACATTTTTGCCATGTAAGCTATGGAAGATATAGTATATGACACATCTACCATACTGTAATTTTATTAATCTGACCCTGGTAAGGCAATTGTCAAGTGATGATAAGAATATTTCTTTACTCCTAGTAATCCAAAGGTCTATTACTATCCATAATGTACAATTTTTTGTCTAGCAGTTCTAAGAATGTGACAATGAATGTTATGCAAAATCGGTGGGTTTTATTAAAACCTTTTCCTTTACACACACACACTTACACACACACACACATACACACACTATTTTTCTGCATTAATTCTTTGTTATACAGATTATTTTCTGTAACTTTTTATTTTTGTTAGTATTTATACATTTTGAAGGATCTAATAGCTACATGGTCCTTTATAAATGGGTGATTCAGGAATTTCATTTTTCTAAACCATATAGTGTTTGTGCACATGGATCAGTGGTGGGATTCAAAAATTTTTACTACCAGTTCTGTAGGAGTGGCTTGGTGGGTGTGGGATGGCTTGGTGGGCATGGAAGGGGAAGAATACTGCAAAATCTCCATTCCCTCCCCACTCCAGAGGAAGTATATTGTAAAACCTGAATTCTCTCCCTACCCCACTATCCTACTTTCCAACTCCATTCTCCTGTGCAGGGCAACAAAAGAAGACCCAGCCGATCAGCTGGGACTCGGGAGGCAGAGAATAGATGGGGATGGGGCCAGTCAGAGGTGATATTCCAAACTACTCAAAATTTCTGCTACCGTTTCTCCAAACTACTCAAAATTTCCACTACCGGTTCTCCAGAACTGGTCAGAACTTGCTGAATACAATCTCTGACATGGATGTATATGTAATCTGAATAATATAAACTGAATTAATTATCTAGGATTATGAGCACAGGAAAGAGATTCAGCGCAATATGAATCTAGAATCATGCACCATCAATAATTAGATTACTAATACAATATTGGCTTCCAATTGCAAGTCAACAAGCACTTCCTTTGGCAAATTTTGAAAAAGAGCAATTACAAAGGAACAAATAAATTAGAAGTTTGGAAGCTGAGTCATAAAAGACTGTTCGACAAGAATATTTGTAGGTCAGGGTTGAGCAGTCCATAATACTGTCTGTTAGCCTTCAAGATTTTCTCTCTTTGCTTTGCATCTTTCGGCTGTCATAAGTAACATTTGATAATGTTAAATCCAGCCAGCGACCAAGAAGACCGGGGAGCGACTGGAGGACAAGATTATCTGCTGTTAGAAGCAGCAGGGGAAACTGACTTGTTAGCAAAATTAAGTCTTGGTGAAAAACAGCTTCTCCTCCAGAAGCTTGACAGACGTTTCGTTTCCCAAACTAGGCAACATGATCAGCACCAATGATGATGATGTTTGGGTAATAAAACATCTGCAAGAAAATAACCAAGCTTAGAAAGCACTATGGGCCACTCAGAATTGGAGGTATCAGAACAAAGAACAATGCAATACTAAGGCAATTTCACTGAAATTGGGGTGGATTCTCACTGGGTACAGTTCCTAAGAATTCCTAATTCTAATCTAATAGACAGATTACGTATGTGGATTTCAGATTAGGCATGTGGAGCCAGTTTATCATAGTTTCAATTTCACTCCCACTGAAACCTTCAACAAAGTCTGTCCATCATGGTCTTGCTCTAATTTGTATGCTAAATACTTCATCTCCTACATGTATTGTAGGAATTGATAGAGTTCACATTCCTTGTCTGATTTAGCTGCAGTATTAATTCTTCATGGAATAAAAAAGATCAGTTCTCAGATTAATTATTTCAATGCTTGACACTAGGATGCCCCTAGGCTTATCCAGGTCTTTAGTTTCATCTGATAATAAAAAGGCATCCAAAAGGCATAATAATTACATAATATAAGAATATAATATACAAGTATTACATAAGAAACAGATGGCAGCCATTTTCTGACAAATGACATCAGAAAAGAATAAGACTGAAATATGTTAAGTCATTTTGGACACCTTTCAGAAGTGGATGTGGATAAAAGCATAGCAAATGATCTGCTATCCATTCATACCATTTGCACTCACCAAATCCGCCTTAAGTCAGCATGTTTGAATTTACTTTTTTAGGCATTTATTTGGCTTGAGCAGTGGAAGTGGGAAACATCTCCCAGAGACATCTTGCTTCCATTCCCATGCTTAGATACCCCCCCCCCCAAATTGGTATCCAAATCAGCGATTCAGGGCAGCTTGGGAAGGTTTAATGTAGAAACCCATCCTTTATATTGAAAGAAAAAAAGGTTATGTAATTACTTCTTGAATGAATTATCTTTAGTCAGTAAGTGAATCTGCAAATATGGAATCTAGAAATAAGGATTGTTTATACCATTTTATTCAGTTTTGAATGTGAGTTAAAATTAGACCATTGAATCATATTGTCTTACTTTGCCTCTCCATCAATATAAGACCACCTCATAGGCTGACACATTTAATTAAACAACTTTAAAATTCCTTATAAAAATACAACATTATTTTTGCTACTGATATAGTTCTCTTCCAACATGGACAAGTGCTAAATTTTTGGAATACAGTTATCTCTGAAGTTTAGTTTTGTCTAAGCACATAATTCACAACAATATTGTCTGTAACCAAAGAGAGAGGGGGAGGGGGGGGAGAGAGACTTTTGGCTTCATGCAAGGAAAGCAGCAGAAACAGCAGAAGTCTTTCTTTCTCTCCCCCAAACTTCACCAGAAATGAGTCTTTGTCAGCAGAGCCTCTTGGAGCAGGATGCCTTGCAGGTTCCCAAAGACTCATTTCTTGTGGAATTTGTGTGCAGCTAAAAGCAGAAGAAAAAAGAAGTGAAAAGAAGCAGCCCGGTGGCCAGGCGAGGTATGCGGGACAAGTTCCCCCCTCCACCCTTTTCTACCTCCCCTCACTATCTCATGTTGTTTGCAATGCAAGGGATATAAGCCTTGTGTTCTCGTGGGCCATGTGGGCAACGCAGCTTTGTGTTCCCGCCCAGCCTGGATTAACTCCTTTGAGGTGACATTTCTCTGAGGACCACCAACATTTTCTCATGGACCACCAGTGGTCCCCGGCCCAATGGTTGACAACAACTGCTTTATGCCATTAATAGTAGTACTTAAATACTATTTTAAAAAGAAAAAGAATAAGTAAGTGCCATTCTTCCATTGGAGCCTGAATCTGCAGAGGAAGATGAGCCAGAAATGGAGCCAAAGGAGATAGAGGGGGAGGCTTCATTGGCTTTGGAGGAATATGGGGAGGAGCAGGCTGAGTCAGGCCAGGGCCTTTCAGGATTGGGATGGCTTGTAGGCAGGGAAGAATGGGGGCAAATTGATGTGAAGCAGTCTGGAAAATTTTTTTTAAAAAATGTATTCATTTAGCAGAAGTCCTCTGACTCTGAGCTTTGCTTAAAAACAACAATATTGTGTAAAACCATAGAGTTACTGAAATAAGGAACCAACTATGTTCCCGGAATCAAGGGTGGATATGGAAAATAACAGTTGAAGATAATTGAGAAATCAATGTACTTCTCCTTTCCTCTATATGTATGTTATAAATCCTTTTTTTTGGTAAAACTTAATAAAAGGAACACCCCAGCCTAGCCTGAGGTCATGATATGTATAAAAGTGACATCTAAGGAAGAGCCAGGGGTTCAGAATTTGTCATGTGAATGCTCTGAATCTTTTGTGCAAAATAAACTTGTATTCTCCAACCTTTCGTGGTCTTGTGTCCTGATTTGGAAACAGGATCTGCTGCAACAGATGAAGAGAGGTTAAGCAGCGAATGTGAGAGAGAACTCGGGCGATGAGCAAGGACCACCTCCTCCTGATCCTGTGGGGAGGGGCATTTGTCGGGAACAAATGCTAGATTCATGGAGAGTTGTTGCCATTGCTGACATTGGGTGTTTCCTGGACATTTTGCTTTATTTCTTGCTTTCTGGATTAATTGCCTTGCTTCTTTGCTTCCTGGACTAATTGACTTATTCCCTTGCCCTGCTGGATTTCTTGTTTTGCAGCCATTGTGGTCACAGTTTTGTGCTGGACTATTTGCAGGCAGAGGCTGTTGGAGATGTGTTTGTGTGTGTGTGAAAAATCACTTTCCTATGGGATCTGCCAGAAATGTGGGAGCATTTGGGAAACATTTGGAGCAATAAAGGGACAGGTGCCCCTTATCACATGATCAATATACATATTACTTTAATAACCTAATAATTTGTAATTTATGAAAAATATTCATTGAAATTAAAATGGTAATATAGCAACAAAAATCTTTCTGGTTTGCACCAGAGACCAAGTGATACATACTGACATTTTTGATGACAAAACTGTTTAGTTGTTTTGATTGGCTGTTTTTGAGTACATGGACAGAAAATGTAAATCAATTTTTGCTAATTCATTCTAGTATGGCTTTACTGTTCATTTCACCCATGACTAATGTAATGATATAGCCAAGAAATTAAAGAAATTATTATTAACCACCAGATTATTATTGCATATATACAAAGTGTTGGGAACAACATACATTGAAATACCAGCACAATATTAAAGAAACTTGAAAAATCTTATATTTAAAGATTGTTTTAGTGACACCTTACTTCCATTCTAATTGATATATAAATAAAAATAATTGCTAATTGATTACTTTGATCTATATCATTATCCTTTTACAGCAAATACAAGTAGACCTCAAGTTATGACCATTTGTTCAGTGACTGAACTGATTTTCAGTGGTTTTGAACAAATTATATTTATGCCTCATTACTGAAGTTACAACCATTGCAACACCTCCATGGTCACATGATCTAAAATTTGGGCACTTGGCAGCTAGCCCAAACTGTCTACCACAGTAACACTTCAACCCTGCCTAATCTCCTGACCTTTTGGCCTCCTGCACTCCACAGCTCATGCTGTCTTCCATTCTGCTGCACAACTAATCTTTGCTATCTTCTTTCTCCCACTGATGACCAGACACACTGCTAGTGACACAAAGCTTTTAGCACTAAGATCAACCTAATCAAGGTCCTGAAACTGGTGATCAGAGCGAAAAAGCTGACCGACCAGATCCGGTTCAAACAAGTAGATGGCTCCCTGTTGGGAGGAGCCTATGCCACTCACTTAACTGAACCAGTGAGACGAGAGCTAGTGGATCACTGGGAAACAATTCAATTCGTAGTGGCTCCCAAAATGACAGATGCAGTCATACTGGGAATTTCCTGGCTAGACAAGTGGGACCCAACCATCTGGTGGCAAGGGGGTAGCTGCAGACTGAGAATAGCGAAGGGACCCCAACCCTTTCCTCACCATCAAATAGAAGCACCACCCATACAGGGAACCCTCCCAGAGGGTTCCCCAGAAAAACTGGCAGCACTTCCAACAAAACCAGAGGCCGGACAAATCCCAAAAGAATATCAAGACCTCATTGAAGTATTCAGTGAGACTGAGTGTAACATCCTACCTTGCCACTATGAGACAGACAAAATCCCGACAGCTTTCTTCCTGAGGTTGCGTGTTGCTGTTTCATTATGGGACCTGGGGAAGAAGGTCTCAAATGGCCAGAAGCTCTCTCATGAAGGACCACAATGGGCATGAACTGTCAGCAGGAATAATGAAGAAGATGGTGGGGAAGGCAGGGGGAATGTAGTCAGAAGAGCAGGGATGGGGGGATAGGCAATAAGAGGGGAGTTGAAGGGGAGGCAGCTCCTTATTTTGGAAGAACTGAGGCTCAGGGCTGAGAAGGACCAAACCAGGAGTGGTTTGGATCTGGCTGGGTCCTTGTCTAACACCTGTGGAATTCAGTTTACAGTGAAAATAGGGAGAGCTGTCACTAAACAATGCAGGCATGTGATGTTGAGCTTTGATGACTGTTCTGGTCCCAACTGTTATCATAACGCAAGGATTATCTGTAAATTTTTATGGATGATTTAATTTTTTTGTTTTTTCTTAACAATATAATCATCCCAAACTATGTAGTGTTTCTTTACTAAAGGTATGTAGTGCTAATTTTTTGTGCTAGTTTTTCCTGACTCTAGGGGACAGTGCTCATCTCTGTTTCTAAGCCAAAGAACCAGCATTGTCCGAAGATGTCTCTGTGGTCATGTGGCTGGCATGACTAAATGCTTAAGGTGCATGGAGTGCTATTACCTTCCCACCAAAGATGGTCCCTATTTTTCTACTTGCATTTTTACATCTTTCAAATGGCTAAGTTGGCAGAAGCTGGGACAAGTAACAGGAGCTCACTCCATTACGAGATGCTAGGGATTTGAACCGCCGAACTGTTGACCTTTCTGATTGGCAAGCTCAGTGTCTTAGCCACTGAGTCATCACAGTTTCTTTACTAAGTGTTCATTTTTTATGAATAAAGCTAAATGTATGTGTCCCAGGATAATACTGCAAGATCCAGTTTGGATCAGTCACTGGGATCAGAGGTTTGGTCATCATTTTTTGCTCATTGGTTTTAAAAAATCACCTAAAGTGTTTTACTTATTGTTAATTTCTGTTAATAAAAGGGAATATAGTGATGGATGTATAGGCTAAAGTTCTGCAACATTTCCAGTCAGGATATAATTAGATAATTTTTTTCCCAGACAATCTTTAGAGTAGATTGATAAATACTGCTTTGGTATATGTCACTGTGCTATTATATTCTGCCTGCAGTGCTTTGTTTATAAAAGTTTATAGAGGAGATGAGCAGCATATAAATTTAATAAATAGATAAAGGAAGGCAGGAAGGAAAGAAAGAAAGAATAAAATAAATACTATTGATTTAGAAGGCTCCTTTAAAGTTATTGAACACTACTCAGGAAACACTACCCAGGCAATCATGTATAGTGAAGAAAACCTGCCACTTAAGGATAATTTGTTCTTACTTTTAGGAACATTCAAGAAGTCACAGTTCCCTCTCCCTCAAACCTTTATTACTTCAATATTTCCAAAATACTGTATCTGGAATTTGTTTTTGAAAAGCATAATTTTAATTTTGTCCAAAATGAAGTTTTGGAGGCAACTGTCATACATCTGTTCCACAGTAATGGCTCTAAAGCCTATGACATTTCTTGTTGATATGTATTTCTATGATACTGACTTTTACATTGTTTTCTTATTTATTATTTTATCTTGCCTTTATTACTTTATAATTAATTCAAAGTAGTGAACCTATGTATTCCTTCCTCCTCCTATTTCCTCACAATAACAACCCTGTGAAGTAATTTGGGCTGATTGGCCCAAAGTCAAAGTGATAAGCCCACATTTCATGCCTAAGGCAGGACTACAACTCAGAGTGCCCTGGTTTCTAGGCCAGCACCTTAATCACGACACCAAACCAGCTCTCTTTAGCATATTCACTGGGTTCTCAGGAAATCCAATTTTGGGAGTCAGACTAAAATACATTTTCATCTATATATCTGTATGTTTAGAAAATGAAAATGGAAATTCTCTGGTGTGATTATCTTATGATTAGCCATGTATCATACTCTATGCTGCACATATTTATATTTTTTCTTTTTTCCAAATAGCTTTTACAACAGCAGTGCTTATATAGTTTTTATATGCTTTTTTATAACGTATGTATAAAATAATCCTGTTTTTAGAATGTCAAGTTTTATTTGTCTACACTGAAGGTCAAGGCGAGCATGCAGCCAGGCACTGGTAGCCAGCACTACCACAATGCACTTTATTCAAACATTTCTACCAAAGAAAATAAATAATAGAATTCATTGTTTACACACTGCCTGGCCTTTCGACAACAATTGTCCCCTTTCTTCCAAAATACTTTTACTTGCTCTATTATTTTGGCCATTAATAAAGACCTTATCCAGATTTGACCAGATTATGAGCACCTTTGGTATTAAATATATCATAGCCTTCTTGGAATACTTAGAATTTGAATTTCTGGCAAAATTAGAACAATGCCCCCTAACCTGCTGCAATGAAGTAGCAGGAACTGATGCAGATACTTGAATGCACTTAATACGCCTCCAACCAATGAAATGTTCACATTTTTAAAGTTGAATAACAAGTAAACTAAGAAAGGGAGAAAAATTTGTAGCAGGGGTGGAAGAGTTATCCTCCTAGTTTGGCAAGAATTTCTTCATAATAGAAATTTCTACATAATAAAGTTTTATTTCCTTCCAGACAGACTACTACAATGACCACTAATACCAATGTATTTAAATTTATATAGCTATCATTTTCCTAATTTTGGGGAGCAACAAAAACAAAAATAGCAATAGTAACCACCACCCCTACAGAGAAACATAACATAAACATGTAAAAAAAGAATTGAGTTCAACCTCTGATTTTTCTATTGAAAGCAAACTATTTTCAGCATTTCTATTCAGAGGTCTCTCATTCTGGAATGTTTCCTAGTCTTAAAGTTTTATCTTTAATGGAAATAATATCTCAGATAGCACCATGTGTATCTCCTGGAACTTTAAAAGAGAAAATGGGGACACGTGTATGATGAATAAATGAACCTTGGGATACTTTGGAAAAAGAAAGCCCTAAAAAAGAAAGCCTTAAAAGACTAAAGCAGGGTCGCCAAGCTTGAGGCATTCCAGACAAGATAGAATTTTGGGAGTTTAATGATACTCATGTTGCTTTCTTAAAAGCTTCTATACATGTAGTAATTATAAAGGCAGATTCTTTGATAAACAGTATTTTTGGAAGATGGGGCTAGCATTCTGGAGAAATTCATTTCCAGTTTTCTTATTTCCAATTCTCTTAGGCAGATCATCTCTAAGTCTCGCTCATCACAAGCTGCTCTCTTTAGGTTCACCCTTACATTTGCAAAACCAACCTTTCTTAAGCAGTTAGAAATAAGCTTCCTTTCTCTCAAATCCAAAGTTACAAAAATGTGCAAGCATTTAATTTCTACAGATCTTTCAATCAGATATTTGTGACATACTGTTGCAAAAAAGCAATTCGACAAAAAGAGGTACAGGTAGTTTTCCTTTAACAACCACAATTAACTCAGTCATTAAGTGAGTTAATAAGTGGTCACTAAGTGAAACGGTCACTGTGCTTATGATTTTACTTCCGCTTTTCTTTGATTTACAGACTTATAAAGGTCATAAATGCAAAAATTGGTTGAAACTTGCTAAATTATTTTTTTCACCACTGTAAATGTAAAGGATCTAAATGAGGCAGTCACTAATGAAGACTATCTGTAGGATAGCAGTCAATTATGGTTTATTCGTGGCTGTAAAAACAACAGCAATGTGGGACAAGGGAGGAGCTGAAAGGTAGGTGTCCATGATGGAAGATATTCTGTTGATAGCTAAGTGCTAAGTTGCATAAGCTATATATGTTATCACAACTACCTTAAAGCCCCTGTCACACTGAACCAACGGATGCAAAGAGGATGTAAAACGGACAAAAAAGCTTGCCATCCGTTCGAAAACGTGATGTACTCACTAACTCCGTTTTGCTTCCTCTCTATCCGTCCAGCATTTTGGGCTGCCCAAAACTTTTGCGTGGAAAATGTATCCAGTTCATCCGTTCTGCATCCGCTATGCATCCGCTAGGCATCTGTTACGCATCCGCTATATCCGCTAGGCATACGTTCCGCATCCACACAACTCGCATCTGCTCGGATGCAGGGAGGAAGCGGAACAGACGCAGAACGGAGGCAGAACGGAAGCCTAGCGGATGCAACATGGAAACAAAGTGTTTAAAATGGAAAAAACGTTTGCAGAGGGGACCTATCTCGGATATTAAGGATGTCTAGAGGATGCCTAGAGGATGCACAGAGGATGCAAAGGGACACCTATACTGCCTATAAAAAGGGGGAGCAACTCGTCTGCATCTCACTTTCAGACCAGCAGCCCAGCTGTGCAGACCTCTACAGCCTTCGTCTGACTCTTCCTCTTCCACAGCATCCAGTCATGTCCACCGTGGATCGTAACACAGTCCTTTTGGCAGCCACCATCCTTCTGCAACAGTACGAAGCCATCTACAGGCTCTGTGAACTCTACTACGGGAAGAAAAAGAGGCGGCCAAGAAGCATCTGGGTACGAAGATGGATCGGGAAAAGAGCAGAGTACGGGCTGTACAACAAGCTGATGGTGGAGCTCAGGAACGAAGACACTCGGGCGTTCCAGAACTTCATGAGGATGCCTCCAGCCATGTTTGACGAAGTTGTGCAGCGCCTGACACCCAGGTTGACCAAGGCAAACACCAACTTCCGGCCCAGCCTGGACCCTGGGCTCAAGGTGGCACTCACTCTGCGCCACCTGGCCTCAGGGACCACCTACAGAAGCATGCAGTACGGCTGGAGGGTGCCATCCAACACCATCAGCATTGTGGTCAGAGAAGTGGTGCAGGCCATCATCAAAGAATACAAGGAGAAGCTCCTCCAGTGCCCCTCCACTGAAGAAGGATGGAAGAAAGTTGCAGAGCAGTGGTATCAGAGGTGGAACTTCCCCCACACCATTGGAGCCATAGATGGCAAGCATGTGGCCTGCAAAGCTCCAGCCAAGTCAGGGTCCATTTATTTCAACTACAAGGGCTTCTTCAGCATCGTTCTCTTCGCCATGGTTGATGCTGACTACAAGTTCATGTAAATCGATGCTTCAGGCAATGGCTCATCTTCAGATGCCCAGGTATACAATGCCAGTCACCTCAAGGAGGGGCTGGAAGGCAACCTCATGGTGGGCTTCCCAGATCCAGACCCACTGCCCAACGACACGTAAGATGTGCCCTACTTCATCATGGGGGATGACGCCTTCTCCCTCAGAACCTACCTCATGAAGCCCTACACTTCCAGATGCCTCACCCGTGAAGAGAGGATCTTCAACTACACGCTGTCCAGGGCAAGGCGGGTGGTGGAGAACGCCTTTGGCATCCTGGCCAACAGGTTCCAGGTACTTCTCACCACCATGCAGCATCGCCCAGAAACTGTGAGGAGGATCGTGGAAGCTTGCTGCATCCTGCACAATCTCATGCGCACCCGCTACCCAGTCTTGCAGAATAGGCTTGTGGACCGTCAACAAGGCAATGGGGACATGGAGCCTGGGGAATGGAGGCAAGGGCGAAACCTGATCGACACTCAGGATGTGCAAGGCCCCAACAGAGCCTCACAGAAAGGGAAGAAGCAGCGCAACCTCCTGAAACACTGGTGCAACTCCCCAGCTGGAGCAGTGGAGTGGCAAGACAGGATGGTAGATGATTAATGGATGCTTCCTTCAGCCTGTCTCATCACACTGATGAGATTGGGCCATGTATGTTGGGTGGGCCTACAATGAACAGGGAGTTTAATAAAGAGTTGTGTTTGTTTTGCCATGTGTGGATCAATGCTTACATTGTTATTGATAAAAAAGGGCCCTAGGTGTGGCACCTGGGAGGGTAGACCATACAGTCCCACTATGCTTGCACTGGAGGTTTATCTATCCCACAGCTATTAGCCATCCCAAAGGTATCCCTGCTCATTCCACAGGTATCCTGCCCACCCCACTGCTATCTTAACCCATCCCACAAGCATGCAAAGGCTTAAACCATTTCTAAAAGTTTCCACCAATACTTTATTAAAAAAAAGAAATGAAGCAAGTGCGTGAATCAAAGATAAACTTTATTGAATAATAAGCTGTAACAGAAAAATGACCCAAGTCAAGTGTCCAAATAAAGTCCACAGGTAGCCAGCTACCCGGTCTCTGGCACTCTTATTGGTCACTCGAAGGTGTGCCCAGGCTCAGGGGTGAAGGGTCCAGGTGCTGTGGTGGTGGGTGGTGCTGGAGTGCCTAGCCCTGAGAGGACAACAGGGGACGGTGTGTTGATCAAGGTGTCGGACAGCTGGCTCAGCCCCATGATGCTGATAGGTCCTTCCTCCATGCCATGAGGTGTCAGCCCCAGTACTGATGACAGATATACTGAGGCCGGGCTTGGCTGTGGGGTGGAGGAAGGAGCAGTGTAGTGGGGCTGTCTGCTCTGCAGCTGGGTGAGGACTGTCATGGGTGGCATCATTGGCGTGGGTGGCATCGCTGTTGTCGGTGGCATCATTGTCGTGGGTGGCATCGGTGGCATCAGTGGAACCGGTGGCAACGGTATCACCCGATGACTCTGTGCCTGGACTGGGAAGGGCTGCTGCCTCTGCTGCTGAACCTCCTGGTAGCCATAGCCCTGGTAGGGGAGGGCCTGTGGAAAGCCTTGGAATGGGAGGGACATCACCTGGGGTGGAGGAGCAGACTCTGACTGGGTGGGAGCAGGTTCCTCTGGGTCTGGAGGGTTGTGAAGCAGCTCGGTGATCCGGTCCTTCACCACCTGGAACTGTGGATCTGCCATTTCCTTGAGGGTCTGGTTGACATAGGTGAGGAAGGGCTTGCGGTTGGAGGAGGAGGAGTCGGTGTGGACCAGCTGAGAGAGGAGATCTATGCTGGTGCGGATGGTGTCCCTGATCTCCAGCAGGACAGTGTGGCTCTGCCCCTCCTGCTGTCCGGATCTCTGCCTTTCTGCGGAGGCGGAGCTGGGTGTGTGTGGATGCAGCTAGGACTGTGGTGGACTCGATGTCTCCTTTCTCCCACCGCACCAGGGAGTCCTCCACACACTCGACCACGCTTACCACACCTGTCCACGGGTTCTCCACTGTGGCACGCTCCACAGAAACCTGCCTGGAGACAGGGACTGACTCTCGGCCAGAAGAGGACTGGCTCTCAGCAGGCTGTCTGAGAGAGAGGGTCGTGAGAGGGGCTGGTGGTGCACCTCGGTGGTGGACCTCAACCTCCAGGAAGCTGCACCTGGCCATGACGTAGGTCTCTCTGTCTGTCAGCTTCACAGTGGCCTGGCCAGATTTCTTCAGGTGCAGCTTCCCGTACCAGGTGTGCATGTGCTTCTACCAGCCGAGGAGCACCTCCGAAGTGTAACCCATACTCTCCGCCCTCTCTCTCCAAGCAGCCTGCTTCCGCTTGGTGTCCCTGTACAGCCGGTGTCCCTTCCGCCACAGATAGTTGTTCTCTCTCAGCCACTCCAGCACCTCATCCTCGTGCGCCTCCTCAATATAGTATTGCCTTCTCTCCTGTTGTCGCATACGCCTCTTCCTCCCTTTGGCAGGACCAGATGGGCCCTCATCAGAGGGGCTCCCAGGTAGTAGGGGCTGCTCCTCCACACCACCACCAGCAGCAGCAGCACCAGCAGCACCAGCAGGATCATCATCATCATCATCATCCTCACCAGCAGGATCATAATCAGCGTCATCATCATCATCATCAGCAGCAGCAGCAGGAGGATCATCATCAGCAGCAGCAGCGGCGGCGGCAGCAACAGCAGGATCATCAGCAGCAGGACCAGGATCAGCAGCAGTAGAGTAAGCACCAGCAGGGCCAGCAAGCCCAGGAGCACGAGCAGGACCAGGAACACGAGCAGGATGAGCAGAACGAGCAAGACCAGGAGCACGAGCAGGACAAGCAGGACCAGGAGCAGCTTCAACAGAGTAAGCACCAGCAGAAGCACCACCGCCAGGACCAGCTTCAGCAGAAGCCCCAGCAGAAGCAGAGTCAGGGGCAGGGGGCGGGAGGTTGGCCCTGTCCTTCTTGCCAGGGATGGCGGCAGGCTGCTGAAGCTTTCGCTTCCTCCCCATGGTTGTGGGGTTGCTGGCTGGCAGGGAGGCTGGCAGGAAGGCTGGCAGGAAGCCAGGCACGAAGGCTGGCAGGAAGCCTGGCAGGTAGGCTGGCAGGAAGCCTGGCAGGTAGGCTGGCAGGAAGCCTGGCAGGAAGCCTGGCAGGTAGGCTGGCATGAAGGCTGGCAGGAAGCCTGGCAGGTAGGCTGGCAGGAAGCCTGGCAGGAAGCCTGGCAGGAAGGCAGGCAGGCAGGCAGGCACCAAGGCTGTCTGGAAGGCAGGCTGGCAGCAAGGCTGGCAGGCAGGCATGCAGGCAGGGCAGGCAAGGAACTCAAAGTGTCCAGCAGCAGGTCTTTCCTCGGAATGCTGGCCACGTGCGAGCTGCTTCCCTTTATATCCGGGGGGCTTACGCAATGCATCCCCCCCGCATGCACAATTAATGCTCGGCATGTGTTCCGCTTCCGCTGTGCATCCGTTAGGCTTCCGCTGTGCATCCGCTTCATCCGCTGTGCATCCGCTCTGCATCCGCTGTATCCGTTCTGTGTCCGCTTTGCTGAGGCCCCCCGGAAGCCTAGCGGATGCGCCATCTGCTCTCATCTGCTTCCATCCGCTGGGCTTCCGTTCCACATCCGCTTTCCATCCACCCTGCGTCCTCCCCGCGTCCGTGTTATCCGCTCCGGTTATGCAAATTTTTGCCCCTTTTGAGAGCGGATAACAACGGATGGAACATTTTGCTCGTCCGCTGTGTCCTTTTTGCATCCATTGGCCAGTGTGACATGGGCTTAAATTGTATTCATAAAAAACTGCAAGTCAACACAATGCTTCAGATATATTTGTGATAAACCTCTCTAGCCATAATGTTTACACGAGTCACAAATTTTAGGTCAATCTAAACAGGAACAGGAACAGCCCAATAAACAGCATATAAGATGGTGAAGGCCCAGTTAGAATAGCCATAAGTACTGAGGGTTTCCTTGATGTGGTTTAGCTTTTTTTTTCTTTTACTTCTTTACTGGTAAGTAAACTTTCAGCCCAGTGAGGTAGAGTTCTGATCCCTCCCATTTTGTGCTACAGTGGGTGGTGAGAATCAAAATATAAATGCTGATCTGGGTGTGGGAGTTTTCTGTAAACTTCAATGTTAAGGCTTCTGTTTTCCTTAATGTGCACTGCACAGTCCAGGAAAGCCAGACTGTTTTTCTTGACATCTTCCCCTTTGGACTTGGTGTATTTGTCTACAGAGTTGATGTGTTTGGTGAAAGTTTCTACCTGTTGTGTTTTAATCTTGACTGAAGTATTGTTCACATACATATAAGAGTGAATGGGTGAAAATTATGTAAAGGGCTTTGGTTTCTTCCTCTTCCATGTAGAGATTGACCACAATGAGGGAAACAGGCAAACCCATGTCACAGCTGTGTTTTTGGATGTGGAAACTTTTTAAAAAAGATAGTGGTCAGTAAGAGATCCTACATGGTACATATGTGGTCTGGACTGTGATTAATTCTGTTGCCTAATGGGCTGTCTTGTAGCAGATGTTTCTTCACTACTATGAGAACTTCAGTCATTAGAATTCAAGTGAAGAGTGAAATGACGTCAAAAGAAACCATAATTTCATCCAATCCAATTTTAATTTCAAATCTTGCTGACAAAGTCCTATGAATTGTTTGGGTAGGTTGCCCACCAGAAGTTAATAAGTTAAATAGTTACATGTTTTGCAATTTGCAATGCTGAAGGTGACAGAGTTGAGGATTTTTGGAAGATATGGTGCAGTGGATCTGAGATGACTTCTGCCAGCTCCTTTAAAACTCTGATGTAATCCATAAAACTGGAATGTAATCCATCAGGCCCCGGTGATTTGTATTCATCAAGATCAGACAGGTGTTCTCTTACTATTTTTTTGCTTATTTTATCTTTTATTTCTGGTCTGCCTTTTACAGTAATGTTGTTGGTGGGTTGAGCTATAGTTTCTTTTTGGGTGAAGATCGATGCAAAGAATGAGTTAAGCAGTTCTGCTTTCTCTCTTTGCCTGTTACTTCCTTACCGTTTTCTCTCTTTAGTGAACTGACTGTTTCCTTGATTTTTTTGTAATTATTTATATATTGGAAGAAACTTTTTTTTTGTTATCTTTGACTTGTGTTGCAAGTCTTTGTTTGTTATGTGCCTTTGCTATCCTGACTTCGTCTTTGCAGATTCTGGCTACCTGCTGATATTCTGCCTTAGTTGTATGTCCTTCTTTCCATTTTTTGTACTTGTTGTTGTAGAGCGGTGGAAATGACTGAGGCAGACACGGAACAACAGACAGGAATCTTTATTCAATGAATAAAGGGTTGCCGCAACTGCTGGGTTAACAAGCAGTCAGCTTGCGGCAACAGCTGATGCCGTTTGACAGCCCTTCATATAGCTGGCTGTCAAACGGCATCAACCAATCAGAGCAGTCCGTGCTCCCACCAGGAACGCAGACCAAAGGGAAAACTTCACGTCAACACAACACTCCTTTCTCCTGGCAAGGAGCATGCGTAGTCCCATAAGTAGGCCGGTCGTCTTCTCAGGCGGTCGGAATGCCGTAGAATAGGGACCTCCGCCCATCGGTTGAAGTTATGCTTCAGGCCCCTTCGGAGCCAGTTACTGCAGAAGCCTCATCCTCTGGAGCTGCAGATGAGTCGCCAGGCACTGGAACAGGTAGGTCCCTCCGTCCACGGTTCTCCCGGGTGTCATCAGTCAGCGACGGCAGGTTCTCATCGGCTGGTGGTAGACTCGGATCGGTGGGTGGTAGACGCGGTCCATCAGCGGCCACTGTCCAACGCCTCCTCAGCTGGTTGATATGTCTGCGCCAGGTACGACCATCCTCCAGCAGCACCCTATACGACTTAGGCCCTGTCACAGTTATGACCTGTCCTGGCACCCATAAGGGGTGGCCTGCATAATTGCGGGCATAAACCAGGTCATTTAAGGCAAACTCCCTAGGCTGGCTGCCAGACCCTAGAGGAGTCACTGGGGCATAATGGGGGTGCAGCCTGTCCAGGGAAGTCCTCAAGTGTCTGCCCATAAGGAGTTCAGCTGGGGACCTATTGGTAGTGGCACAAGGGGTTGTATGCTGATATAGCAAAAATCTGGACAACTTAGAGTGCCAGTCACTTTGGCCAAATCTCTTTAGGGCTTCTTTCACTGACCTAAGTGCCCTTTCAGCCATTCCGTTGCTAGCAGGGTGAAAAGGAGCTGTGAGGGCATGCCTGACCCCCAGGTTGGCTAAGTATAATTCAAATTCGCAGGAGGTAAATTGGGGCCCATCATCTGACACGACTGTGTCAGGGATGCCATGTGTCACAAATAGCCTGGTTAGGGCCCTGGTAACTGCAAGGGTGGTTGTTGTGGGCAGCGAGGCCACATCAATCCATTTTGAGAAGGAGTCTACTAATACTAGAAATGTACGCCCCTGCATTGGGCCAGCCAGGTCAATGTGCAGCCTGGACCAAGGGGCTCCAGCATCCTCTCACTTCCCAGGGGATGCAGTTGGTGGGACAGGTCTGGTTGCCTGACAAGGCTGACAAGTGCTTACCAGCTGGAGATCCGGGCATCCATGCTAGGCCACCAGACATAACTACGGGCCAGGGCCTTCATTCTAACGATGCGCGGGTGGCCTTCATGCAGGAGCTTCAGAACTGAAGCTTGCAATGAGGAAGGAATGACCACCCTTGTTCCCCACAACAAACAACCCTGAAGGGATGACAGTTCCAGCTGGCGTGCCTTGAAGGGCAGGAACTCAGGGGAATAAGGGACATCTGGCCACCCCCTTCCCACCCAGTCAAGGACTTGGGTGATTACCTTGTCCCTTGAGGAATGGTAAGCAATATCAGAAGCTGTAATGGACAGATTGAGTTCGCTGAATTCGAACACAGCATGGATTGGTGCAGGGTCTTCAACTGGAACCCACAATGGGCAACGGCTGAGAGCATCAGCATGTGTGAGGTTCTTTCCGGGTCAATAGATCAGTTTGTGTGAACAAGCAGTCAAAAACAGAGTCCATCTGGTCATCCTTGGGGATAGAATCTGAGGTGTTTGTTTATCAGCAGACAAAAGGCCTAGCAGAGGCTTGTGATCTGTGATTAGTTCAAAATGGTGGCCATAGAGGAATTCATGAAATTTCTTTACAGAGGCAACTGCAGCCAAAGCTTCTTTGTCTATCTGGCTGTAGTTGCGCTCAGCTGAAGAAAAGGTTCTGGAGAAAAAGGCAATGGGTGCCTCAGAGCCATTTAGCAGTCTTTGACTAAGAACAGCCCCTATGCCAAAAGGGGAAGCATCTGCAGCAAGAACTAATGGAAGATGCTGGTTGAACTGAATTAAAACTGCTTTAGAGGTGATCAAGGATTTGACAGAGTGGAAGGCATGGGCTTCCCTAGGTCCCCAACGCCAGGGGGACTTTTTGTCCAAAAGTCTATGTAAAGGCTCTGCGATTGAAGCTTTGTGAGGGAGGAATGCAGCATAGAAATTGAGAAGCTCTAAGAAGGCCTGGAGCTCAGTTTTGTTGGTAGGAGTGGGTGCCTCATGGATGGCCCTGACTTTAGACTCTATAGGGTGTATGCCAGAGGCATCAATTCTATAGCCCAGAAAATCTACTTGCTTAGTGGCAATAGTGCACTTGTCCTTTTTAAGTTTGAGGCCGTTTTGCCTGAATCGATCTAGAACTGACCTTACTCTTTGTAACAACTGAGGTTTGTCTGTGGCTCAAATTAAAATATCATCGAAATAGGGGACTACCCCTGGGAGATCTTGAAGTAGCCTCTCCATCAGGGATTGAAATATCCCAGGGGCTATACTCACACCAAACTGAAGGCGTCTGCACCTAAAAGATCCCCTGTGAGTTACTATTGTCTGCAATTCTGCTGTGTGGTCATCTACAGGGAATTGCTGGTATGCCTGGGACATATCCAGCTTTGCAAAAATAGACCCAGGTTCAAAAGAATGTAAAAGGTGCTGAATGATGGGAACTGGGTAAGCACTGATTGGGAGGTATCTATTCAGGGAAATTTTGTAATCAGCGCATATCCTAACGCTACTATCTTTCTTAAGAGGGGTCACTATGGGGATCTCCCATTTAGCAAAATCTACAGGTTCTAATACTCCTTGTTTGATTAGTTTGTCAAGTTCGTTATCTAACTTAGGACGAATTGCAAAAGGCACCCTACGAGGTTTCAGGCGTACAGGAGTTGCTTGAGGGTCCACACTAAATGATATGGGAGTGCCTGAGTAACATCCCAAACCCTCGCTGAATACATCAGGATAGTCTTTGAATAGGGAATCCACTTCAACATTTAAAATAGAGTGGATGCCTGTTATATTTAGGCCAAGGGCGGGGAACCAATCTAAACCTAGCGAACTGGGGAGAGCACCATCCACCACAACAAGAGGCAAGTGGCCTTTAAAAGTTTTGAATTGAATGAGGAACTTGCCTTTCCCGAGGACTGGAATGTTCTTGCCTTGGTAATCTCGCAGAGTCAGGTGGCAGTCAAGGAGCTTCTTCTTTGGAAATCTGGGTAGCAGCTTCTTAAGGGTGTTCCATGAAATAATGGATAGAGCAGAGCCTGTATCCACCTCCATCTTGCAAGATTTACCTTCTAAGGAGACAAAAATACTGATTTTGTTAGAGCTGTTGTTGGACTGGTTGAAGTGGCAACAGGTATAGCAGTCTTCCACTTGCCTTTGAAAGATAGTGTTTGGCTGAGGTCTCTGAGTAAAGGTTTTCCCAGCTTGGCAGACCCTTGCTAAGTGACCCTTCCTCTGGCAACTTAAACAGATGGCATTCCTGAACCTACAGGATGCTCTTAAGTGATTTCCCCCACAGCTTAAACAGATGGGTTGCTGCCGGGGAGAAAAACTAGCTTTTGACTTTGAGTCTTCTGGAAGGGGTCTCTGTTGTCTAAGACGATTTACAACAGCTGAATCCTCAGAGTCCTCATCAGGAGAAACCTCATCAAAATGGACTGTTGAGCTATTTTGTTTGATTGAGTTTCCCTGGATTTCAGCTGCAGATTGAGCAGAAAGCTCAGCAGCCTGAAACTCTTCAATGGCTATTGCTAGGGTTAGGTCCCTTTTGGCTAATAGCCGCCTTTGCAGCCTTAAGTCTTTAATCCCACACACTATTTGGTCCAGGAGCATATCCTCTAGATAATCCCTGAATCCACAATGTAAGGCAGCAGACCTCAGAGCAGCCATGTATTCACTGATAGTCTCTCCCTCACCCTGAACTTGCCTCCTAAAGGAGTTCATGTCTCCTTCAATCTGTGAGGGCTTGGGTGAATAGTGATTAGAGAGGATTTCTTGTAGCTCCCCTCAAGGGACTTCTCTGACAGGTCGTGGGGCTACCAATGTTGTGGCAGTGTCAATCACTGCAATCCCACAAAAAGCTTAAGAAATAGAACTTTTTTCTATGGACTGAAGCTTCAGTGAGGTCTATAGCATCCAGGAAGCAGTCGAAGCGGTTCCTATAGGATTCCCAAGTCTCTGCTGCTGGTCTAAATGGTGGGAACACAGAGGTTGAAGACATCTCTTCTCAGAGATGACAGTCTATTCGGCTAGGAAGTTGAATTTTGCACTCGCGAAATGACGTCAGCAGCTTGTGATAGTCAACTCGTAGTGGCTTCGGCTCTTTTGTTTAGTGACTCCGGCTCTTTAACAGTGACTGCGCTCTGCTGTATTGTCCGATCGCCTCTTATTTGTATCCCACCTTCATCGCCAATGTTGTAGAGTGGTGGAAATGACTGAGGCGGACACGAACCAACAGACAGGAATCTTTATTCAACGAATAAAGGGTTGCCGCGACTGCTGGGCGAACAAGCAGTCAGCTTGCGGCAACAGCTGATGCCGTTTGACAGCGCTTTATATAGTCGCCTGTCAAATGGCATCAACCAATCAGAGCAGTCTGCACCCCCGCCAGGAATGCGGACCAGAGGGAAAACTTCGCATCGACGCAACACTTGTCCTTTTTTCCTTTCCATTTCTCAGAGAGATCTTTGTGCAGCCATTCTGGTTTCATCTTGGATTTCTTGTTTTTCTTTCTCAGTGGTATTGTGCTGGTCTGGGCTTCTATAATCGTACTTTTCAGAGTTTCCCAAGATTCTTGAGTTGTTTTCCCCTTTAGGATTTTCATCCATGGAGTCTTTCCCAAGTTCTCTCTGAGTTTATTGAAATCAGCTCTTTTAAAATCCAAGACTCTGATTTATTTATGCTTGTGTTTGTGTTATATTGAATTATAGTATGACATGGTCACTCTCACCCAAGGTTCCTACAATTTCAACTCCCTCTATCACTTCTTCTCTATTTGTAAGAATTAAGTCCAGTATGGCTGTCCTTCTAGTTTCACCCTCTATCTTTTGGACAACAAATTTGTTAACTAGGTTGGTTAGGAACTTATTTGATTTCTCACTTGGTGCAGAATTAGTTTTCCAGTTGATATTAGGATAATTGAAGTCCCCCATTACTATTGTTGTGTGTTTCCTGCATATGTTTGTTAGTTGGTTGGCAAAAAGGACATCTATTTTTTTCTGCTTGATTGGATGGCCTATAATATACACCTATGGCCATGTCATTCTTTTTTTCTTTTATACTGACCCATATGCATTCTAGGAGGTTTTCATCTTTGGTTTCATGCATTTCTATAGCAATATAGTGGTCCTTTACATACAGTGCAACTCCTCTTTTATGCGGTCTGGTTTTTTTGAACAGTTTGTATCCTTCTACCTGTATGTTCCAATCATGGATTTCATCCCACCAAGTTTCTGTTATTCCAACTATATCATATCTAGCTTCATGTGTTCGTAGTTCGAGTTCATCCTGTTTGTTCCCCAGACTTTGTGCATTTGTATATAGGCACCTGAGATCTTTATGTCTGAAGCTGTGTTTAGTGTCTATATAATCTATGTTGTGCCTGCCGCTATCTTTCTCCTTTGCACTCTGCCTCCTCACAAGCAGCCAGCAGCTCCTCTCACCAACCTCTGAGAATTTGAATTGCAATTGAAGCAATTCAAACTACCTTTCTCTTTGTACTCACTCTCTGCCTCCTCACCAGCAGCCAGCAGCTTCTCCCATCAACCTCGGGAAATTTGAAATGCAATTCCAAAATGTATTTTGGAATGTGCAGTGGCATGAACCTAATACCTACTTCTTTAAAATATCTCCCTCCCCCCCAGGCAGTAACACAAACTCAGAAGAATGAAAGATATGCTAAAGTGATTAATGTTCATATTTCAGGACTTTCCAAAGTATCTTTTTATTTCTTATTCAGAATGCAACATTCTATTATGCCAAATATTTCCCTATAATTTTGAAACAATTGTTCTATGGCTGCAATTCTATGCCCACTTCCTATGAAAAGATATTACATAAAATAAAACATGTATCAAAATAATTAATCACAAATGGCAAAAACAAGTGAAGTTTAAAAGATCTTCCACCCTGTTTAAACCATTATCAGTCACCCAAGTCTTAGGGTAGTGATCATAACACAATAATAATTATAACTCCTCTGGTTCAATTTCTAGAAGCTGTATAGCAGGAGGCTAATAGTAACGTATCTGATTAAGAAGAAAAGCTATTGCCAATCAGCGTAGATACTAAAGGGATATTTGGATAGCTAAGCATATATAGGGATATTCCCATGTTCATTTTTTGTCAAACTTTCCAGATAAGCCAAGCAATGTAGGAATGTCTATGGAGATTCTCAGTTATACGGGCATAGTTATCTTAAATATGCTTTTTCAAAAGGCAACTGGAGTCAAACTTATGTTCACAAGAAGCTTCATTTTTAAATATTACATATGTTGCCTTAAAATCACAACATTCATACATAAAGGCTTTAAAATTGCATTGCTCAAGTTCATTAAAAATCAGGCTATAGCAATGATTGTTAATCATAACATTTGTTCTCCATTCTGAGACTGCATATTAGTTATATTGGAATAATGAGAAAACAAAATCATTTCTTCTTTTGAACTTCCTTTCAGTGTATAGTTGACTTTTTTAGGGGGGAAAATCATTAACAGAAATTTTTTGAACTGCTCCAACAGAGCTTTTTGTATTTTCTTATGAGCCCCTTTCCCCTACCTGCTGGTTTATATGAGGCTAAAAGAAAACCATCTCCTGCATTGTTTTATGCTGTTCAATCATTCTTACATTTAATTACGTGGGGAAAAAACTTTTTTTCTACATCTGAAAAGAAGGAACATTAAGGTAAGATCTGTATTGGTCTGATCTTGGGCTCTTAATGCATATTGATTACAAATTAATGAAAAATTGTCTATGATCATCTTGTTTTCCACTAAAACTATAATCTCTCCAGTAGTTTACAATCTCCCTGTCACCTGACACTTCAATTAAATCCTAAGAGAAAATATTATATAGAAACCTTTCCCATTGGACCACAGGTGGTATTCAGCAGGTTCTGACCAGTTCTGGAGAACCGGTAGCAGAAATTTTGAGTAGTTTGGAGAACTGCCAAATACCACCTCTGACTGTCCCTGTCCCCATCTATTCTCTGCCTCCCAAGTCGCAGCTGATTGGCTAAGCCTTCTTTTGTTGCCCTGCATAGGAACAGAGTGGTCAATGTCTAGAATACTCAACCTGACTCCGTGGTTTCTTCCCCAAACCCCAAAAACTTTAATCGTAGACTGGCTACTATTGACCTCACCCCTCTTAGGAAACTAAGAGGTCTGTAGGGGGCGTGCATAAGCGCACCAACGTGCCTACCATCCCTGTCCTATTGTTTCTTTTATTTTTCATATATGTACCCATTTTATGCATTCATAACTATGTATATACTTATACCTATTATCTTGTAAGCGATTGACAAATCAAACCAAATCAAATAAATGAATAAAACTAGTATCTTAATGCAATATATCAGTGTTACAGCTTAGAAAAAGAACAGGCAAATTGGAGAGAAAAGTATCACTTTTAATAGTGCCTGAAGCAGTTTTGCAATATCAAATGTTCAGTAATCATTTTTCCCCCAATCCTGGAGCAAGTTTCTGACATAAAATGCTGCACAACATTTGAAATGAAAAAAGCAATGTGAGCCTTAAGGGCTGCCAATAGGAAACTGACATCCACTGCATTACTTATGTATATTTCTTTATTAGGAATTACCATAATGTCTATATAACTCCTTTCATTGCTTGATTTTGAGCAAAATGATAAAGTTCAGTATAAATAAATAAAAATGGAGCTGGAAAGCAGGTAGTGGAAGTGGAGAGGGAATGGGGATTTTGTAGTAACCTTCCCCCAGGAGTGGGAAGGGAATGGAGATTTTACAGTTTTCTTCCCCTGCCATGCCCACCAAGCCACGCTCACAGAACCGGTAGTAAAATTGTTTGAATTCCACCACTGCATTGGACTTCTTCAAATTAGGCTACCAGAAGTGACAGCAAGGTGGAGCCTATTCCACTAAGTGGAACTGCAACATCTGCCATTGTTTAGCAGTCGAGTTCAAAACCAGCAATTCAAATGAATTCAAAAGAAGATCCCAAGAGCCCTATGAGTGAGATAGAAAACTGAAACCTGTTTACAAAAGAAAACTTTTTAAAATGAAATTAGAGATTTCAGCAGAATTTTTTTAAAAAAAATGCTTTAAGACTGATAAGTGATTGAAACAATCTGTAAATTTAACAATTTCCTTTCTTCATGAATTATAATTATTATTACTTCCATGACTCAGCTCAAATGCACTAACCATGACACCTAATAAAATAATTTTGTTCCACAAGGTAACTCTCTGCTTCTGTCTTCAGGAACTCATTGTCCCGATTAACTGGATTTGGCTTGGTAGCTCATTAAATTCCCTCTGCAGTTTCACATTTCTATCAGGAGGTCATGTTCTCAAATAGAGATGCCCTCTAGATAAGCTTGCAAAGCTTATAAAAGGCTTTAAATGTCATCAAAGGGACCTTAAATAGGATTCTGTTAAATGGAAACACACATTGAAGATAGCAGCATTTAGGTTTGTCCATAGTGGCATGGTTATTAAGATATAGCAACTTTTGTTTCTTTAATGATGTAGCTTTGTCCTAGACTTATTCTTTTTTTTTTTAATAAAGTTTTATGAGTTTTAACAAAGCAAAAACAACATCTCATTTGAGTACAGCATGGTTCCGGATTATCACATTTCCATTCAGACACAATTTCATACACATATTCATCTTATGTATGGACTTATTCTTAAACTGGGTTTTATGATGCATGGCCACTGAGTTTAGCATAGGTTTGACTGAAACACTTTTATTTTGCTTCACAGCTTGCATTACATGTAAAGCCCATGTCACACTGCACCAACGGATGGAAAGAGGATGTAAAACGGAGAGAAACACTTGCCATCCATTGGTTAATGTGATGCTTCTGTTCTGTACTCACTGCCTCCGTTTTTCATCGTCTCTATCCACTCAAAAAGTTTTGAGCTGCTCAAAACTTTTTGAGCGGAAAATGTATCCAACGCGTCCGTTCTGCATCCGCAACGCATACAGGGAACATCCGTTCTACATCCGTTGTCATCCGTTATGCATCCGCTACATCCGCTAGACATTCGCTGTGCATCCGCGCAACTCAAATCCGCTCCAGCGGAAAACGGGGAGGAAGTGAAACGGATGCGGAATGGACGCGCAGCATTAGTAGCACGGACGGAGAAAGGTTGAAAGCGGATGCAGCTTGCATACAAAGCATTAAAACCGAAAAAACGTTCGCAGAGAGGGCCTATCTTGGATATTTAGGATGTATGCAGGATGCCTAGAGGATGCAAAAGGACACCGAGTGAAAAAATGATATTTCCTATAAAAAGGGGGAGGAACTCACCTGGATCTCATTTTCAGTCCAGCAGCCCTGCTGTGCAGACCTCTTCAGCCTTCATCTTGCTCTTGCTCTTCTACAGCATCCAGTCATCTCCACCATGGATCATAACACACTCCTTTTGGTAGCCACCATCGTTCTACAATAGTGCGAAACCATCTACAGGCTCTTTCACCTGTTTTACGCAAAGAAAAGGAGGAGGCCAAGAAGCGTCTGGGTCCGAAGATGGATCGGGAGAAGAGCCGAGTACAGACTGTACAACAAGCTGATGATGGAGCTGAGGAACGAAGACACTCGTGCATTCCAGAACTTCATGAGGATGCCGCTAACCATGTTTGACGAAGTTGTGGAGCAGCTGAGACCCAGGTTGACCAAGGCAAACACGAAATTCTGGCCCAGCCTGGAACCTGGGCTCAAGGTGGCACTGACTCTGCACCACCTGGCCTCAGGGACCACCTACAGGAGCATGCAGTACGGCTGGAGGGTGCCACACAACACCATCAGCATTGTGGTCAGAGAAGTGGTGCAGGCCATCATCGAAGAATACATGGAGAAGCTCCTCCAGTGCCCCTCCACTGAAGAAGTCTGGAAGAAAGTTGCAGAGCAGTGGTATCAGAAGTGGAACTTCCCCCACACCGTTGGAGCCATAGATGGCAAGCACATGGCCTGCAAAGCTCCAGCCAAGTCATGGTCCACTTATTTCAACTACAAGGGCTTCTTCAGCACCATCCTCTTCGCCATGGTTGATACTGACTACAAGTTCATGTACATCGATGCTTCAGGCAACGGCTCATTTTCAGATGCCCAGGTATACAACGCCAGTCACCTCAAGGAGGGGCTGGAACGCAACCTCATCATGGGCTTCCCAGATCCAGACCCCCTGCCCAACGACACACAAGATGTGCCCTACTTCATCGTGGGGGATGATGCCTTCTCCCTCATAACCTACCTCATGAAGCCCTACACCTCCAGATGCCTCACCCGTGAAGAGAGGATCTTCAGGCTGTCCAGGGCAAGGCGGGTGGTGGAGAACACCTTTGGCATCCTGGCCAATAGCTTCCAGGTACTTCTCATCACCATGCAGCATCGCCCAGAGACCGTGAGGAGGATCGTGGAAGCTTGCTGCATCCTGCACAATCTCATGCGCACCCACTACCCAGTCTTGCAGAACAGGCTCGTGGACCTCCAACAAGGCAATGGGGACATGGAGCCTGGTAAATGGAGGCAAGGGCGAAACCTGATAGACACTCTGGATGTGCAAGGCCCCAACAGAGCCTCATGTGAAGGGAAGAAGCAGCGCAACCTCCTGAGACACTGGTGCAACTCCCCAGCTGGAGCAGTGGAGTGGCAAGACAGGATGATAGATGATTAATGGATGCTTCCTTCAGCCTGTCTCATCACACAGATGAGATTGGGCCATGTATGTTGGGTGGGCCTACAATGAACAGGGCATTTAATAAAGAGTTGTGTTTATGTTCAAATGTGTGGGTCAATGCTTACATTATTATTGATAATGAAGGGCCAAAGGTGTGGCACCTGGGAGGGTGGACTATACAGTCCCACTATGCTTGCACTGGAGGTTTATCTATCCCACAGCTATTACCCATCCAAAAGGTATCCCTGCCCATCCCATAGCTATTCCCCATCCCAAAGGTATCCCTGCCCATCCCACAGCTATTACCCATGCCAAAGGTATGCCTGCCCATCTCATTGCTATCTTAACCCATCCCACAAGCATGCAAAGGCTTAAACCATTTATAAAAGTTTCCACCAAGACTTTATTTAATAAAATAAATGAAGCAAGTGTGTGAAGCAAAGATAATCTTTATTAATAACAAGCTGTAAAAGAAAAATGACCCAAGTCAAGTGTTCAAAGCAAAAATAAAGTCAACAGGTAGCCACCCAGTCTCTGGCACTCTTCTTGGTCACTTTGAGGCGTGCCCAGTCTCAGGGGTGAAGGGTCCAGGTGCTGTGGAGGTGGCTGTTGCTGGAGTGCTGGTCTGAGGCACCATTGGGGTGCCTGGCCCTAAGAGGAAAACGGGGATGATGCGTGGAGGAAGCTCTCAGACAGCTGGCTCAGTCCCATGATGTTGAGAGCCCCTTCCTCCATGACATGGGGTGTCAGCCCCAAAACCGATGACAGATGTTCTGAGGCCGGGCTTGGCTGTGGGGTGGAGGAAAGAGCAGTGTAGTGGGGATGTCTGGTCTGCAGCTGAGCGAGGTGAGGCGTCGGTGGCATCTGTGGCATGGGTGGCATCTGTGGCATGGCTGGCATCGGTGGTGTGGGTGGCATCAGTGCTGTGGGTGGCATCGGTGGGATCAGTGGCACCGGTGGCGTCCGATGTACCTGTGCCTGGACTGGTAAGGGCTGCCTGTGCTGCTGGAGCTCCTGGTAGCTGTAGCCTTGGTAGGTGAGGGCCTGTAGAAAGCCTTGGAAGGGCAGTGACATCACCTGGGGTGGAGGAGCAGGCCTGGACTGGGTGGGAACAGGTTCAGCTTGGTCTGGAGGGTTGTGAAGAAGATCGGTGATCCTGTCCTTCACCACCTGGCACTGTGTTTCTGACATGTTCATGAGGGTCTGGTTGACGTAGGTGAGGAAGGGCTTGCAGTTGGAGGATGGGACGTCAGTGTGTACCAGCTGAGAGAGGACATCTACGCTGCTTCTGATGGTGTCCCTGATCTCCAGCAGGACAGTGTGGCTCTGCCCCTCCAGTTTGCCTCTCTGCCTTTCGGTGGAGGTGGAGCTGGGGGTGGATGCAGGTTGGGCTGTGGTGGAAGTGCCATCTCCTTTCTCCCACTGCGTCAGGGGGTCCTCCACGCACTCCGCCATGGGTAGTACAAATGTCGGGGGGTCTCCGTCGTGGGACGCTCCACAGATACCTGCCTGGACACAGGAGCTGACTCTTTGCCAGAAGAGGACTGTCTCTCAGCAGGCTGTCTGAGAGAGAGGGTCGTGAGAGGGGCTGCTGCTGCTCCTCGGTGGCGGATCTCACCCTCCAGGAATCTGAACCTGGCCATCACGTAGGTCTTTCTGTCCGTCAGCTTGACTGTGGCCTGGCCAGATTTCTTGAGGTGCAGCTTCCCGTACCAGGTGTGCATGTGCTTCCACCAGCCGAGGAGCACCTCCGAAGTGTAGCCCAGGCTCTCCGCATTCTCTCTCCAAGCAGCCTGCTTCCTCTTGGTGTCTCGATAGAGCCTGTGTCTCTTCTGCCAAAGATATTCATTCTCCCTCAGCCACTCCAGCACCTCCTCCTCATGTTCTTCTTCGATTGTGAATTGCCTCCTCTCCTGTTCAAGCATTTGCCTCTTCCTCCCTTTGGCAGGGCCATATGGGCCCTCATCAGAGGGGCTTCGAGGTTGTAGGGGCTGCTCCTCCAAACCACCACCACCACCAGCAGCAACAACAGTACCAGCAAAAGCAGCACCAGCAGGACCAGCAGGACCAGGAGCAGCACCAGCAGAGTAAGCACCAGCAGCGCCAGCAGGACCAGCAGGACCAGGATCAGCAGCAGCAGAGTAAGCACCAGCAGCGCCAGCAGCACCAGCAGGACCAGCAGCACCAGCAGGACCAGGAGCACCAGCAGGACCAGCAAGACCAGCAGGACCAGCAGGATCAGCAGGACCAGGAGCAGCACCAGCAGAGTAAGCACCAGCAGAAGCACCAGCACCAGCACCAGGAGCAGTGCCAGCAGAGTAAGCACCAGCAGAAGCACCAGCACCAGGAGCAGTGCCAGCAGAGTAAGCACCAGCAGAAGCACCACCACCAGAAGCAGCATCAGCAGAAGCACCACTGCCAGAAGCAGTGCCAGCAGAAGCTTCAGCACCAGAAGAGCGAGCCCGAGCAGCAGAAGCACCAGCAGAAGCAGAGTCAGGGCCAGAAGGTGGGATGGTGGCCCTGTCCCTCTTGCCAGGGCTGGCAGCAGATGGCTGAGGCTTTCTCTTCTTCCCCATGGTTGTTGAGTTGTTGGCTTGCTGGCTGGCTGGCTGGCTGGCTGGCTGGCTGGCTGGCTGGCTGGAGAGCTGTGTCTGGAAGCAGGTCTTTCCTCTGAATGGTGACCTGCTTGCGAGCTGCTTCCCTTTATATCCGTGGGGCTGACGCAATGCATCCTCCCCACGCGTGAAGTGAACACTGTGCATCCGCTAGGCTTCCGCTAGGCTTCTGCTCTGCATCCACTTCATCCACTAGGCATCCGTTCTGCATCCTCTCTTTCCGCTGCACGTCCGCTTCGCTGTGCTCCCCCGGAAGCCCTGCGGATGTGCCATCCACTCCCATTCACTTCCATCTGCTAGGCTTCTGTGGAGCATCCACTTTCCATCCTGGCTACGTTCTCCCCCCGTCCGTTCCTTTCCGTTGTTGTCCGCTCTGGTTATGCAAATTTGGGGCACTTTTGAGAGCGGATAACAATGGATGGAACATTTTCTTGTCCACTGTGTCCTTTTTACAAACGTTTTGCATCCTTCGGCCAATGTGACAGGCCCTTAAGGGGATACCTCAGATCAGCTGAGTTTTGGTATCTATCCAATTTAGCTGAAAGATGGTGAAAAAAATTTATAACTTCAAAGTTCTCTTTGGATGCATTTGATGCATACAACACATGTATACTTCTAAATATGTCATAGAATAATCTTCCCTGCAAAATTATTGGAAATAACTACTTTAGGCTAGTTGGCTACCATTAAAGGATTATGGAAAAATAATGAAATCTGTAAAATAATTAGGTGGGGCAAAAGATATCTCTGTGCCCGAGAGAGTCTACATTCTCAAAATGTCCAGGTGTTCTTTAAAGGTCTACATAGGACCTTAAGCCCATGTCAGACTGCCCAACGGATGCAAAAAGGACACAGCGGACGAGCAAAATGTTCCATCCGTTGTTATCCGCTCTCAAAAGGGGCAAAAATTTGCATAATCGGAGCGGATAACACGGACGCGGGGAAGACGCAGGGTGGATGGAAAGCGGATGTGGAATGGAAGCCCAGCGGATGGAAGCGGATGAGAGTGGATGGCGCATCCGCTAGGTTTCCGGGGGACTTCAGCAAAGCAGACGCGGAACGGATACAGCGTATGCAGAGCGGACGCTGAACTGATGAAGCGGATGCACAGCAGATGCACAGTGGAAGCCTAATGGATGCCTGGCGTTAATTGCGCGTGCGGGGAGGATGCATTGCGTCAGCCCCACGGATATAACGGAAGCAGCTCGGAAGCAGGTCGCCATTCAGAGGAAAGACCTGCTGCCAGACACATCGACTGCCTTGCCTGCCCTGCCTGCATGTCTGCCTGCCAGCCTTGCTGCCAGCCTTGCTACCAGCCTTGCTGCCAGCCTCCCTGCCAGCCTTGCTGCCAGCCTCCCTGCCAGCCTGCCTGCAAGCCTTGCTGCCAGCCAGTCTGCCTGCCAACCTTGTTGCCTGCCTTCCTGCCAGCCTTGGTTCATGTCTGCCAGCCAGCCTTGGTACCTGCCTTGGTGCCAGCCTTCTTGCCAGTCTTGGTGCCTGCCTGCCTGCCTGCCAGCCAGCCTGCCAGCCTTCCTGCCAGCCTTGGTGCCTGCCTCCCTGCCAGCCTTCCTGCCAGTCTTGGTTCCTGCCAGCCTCCCTGCCAGCCAGCAACCCCACAACCATGCGGAAGCACAGAAAGCCTTAGCCATCTGCTGCCAGCCCTGGCAAGAGGGACAGGGCTACCATCCCCCTGTCCCTCACTCTGGTTCTGCTGGGGCTTCTGCAGCACGGGCTCGCTCTTCTGGGGCTGGGCTTCTGCTGCTTCTGCTTCTGGAGGAGCTGATGACAAGCACTCCAGCACCAGCCATCTCCATAGCACCTGGACCCTTCACCCCTGAGACTGAGCGACCAAGAGGAGTGCCAGAGACTCATTTTTGTCTTATAGCTTGTTGTTAATAAAGTCTATTTTTGATTCACACACTTGCTTCATTTCTTTTTTTTAGTAAAGACTTGCTGGAAACTTTTAGAAATGGTTTAAGCCTTTGCTTGCTTGTGGGATGGGTAAGGATAGCTTTGGAATGGGTTAGGATACCTGTGGGATGGGTAATAGCTATGGGATGGGTTAGGATAGCAGTGGGATAGATAAACCTCCAGTGCAAGCATAGTGGGACTGTATGGTCCATCCTCCCAGGTGCCACACCTATGGCCCTTTATTATCAATAACGATATAATCAATCATCCACACATGTCAACATAAACACAACTCTTTATAAAATGCCCTGTTCATTGTAGGCCAACCAAACATACATGGCCCAGTCTCATCCGTGTGATGAGACAGGCTGAAGGAAGCATCCATTAAGCATCTACCATCCTGTCTTGCCACTCCACTGCTCCAGCTGGGGAGTTGCACCAGTGCTTCAGGAGGTTGCGCTGCTTCTTCGCCTCACATGAGGCTCTGTTGGGGCCTTGCACATCCTCAGTGTTGATCAGGTTTCGCCCTTGCCTCCATTCCCCAGGCTCCATATCCCCATTGCCTTGTTGGAGGTCCACGAGCCTGTTCTGCAACACTGGGTAGCGGGTGCGCACGAGATTGTGTAGGATGCAGCAAGCTTCCATGATCCTCCTGACGGTCTCTGGGCAATGCTGCATGGTGGTGAGAAGTACCTGTTGGCCAGGATGCCAAAGGCGTTCTCCACCACCCGCCTTGCCCTGGACAGCCTGTAGTTGAAGATCCTCTCTTCACGGGTGAGGAGTCTGGAGGTGTAGGGCTTCATGAGGTAGGTTGTGAGGGAGAAGGCGTCATCCCCCACGATGAAGTAGGGCACATCTTGTGTGTCGTTGGGCAGGGGTTCTGGATCTGGGAAGCCCACAATGAGGTTGCCTTCCAGCTCCTCCTTGAGGTCACTGGCGTTGTATACCTGGGCATCTGAAGATGAGCCATTGCCTGAAGCATCGATGTACATGAACTTGTAGTCAGTATCAACCATGGCGAAGAGGATGATGCTGAAGAAGCCCTTGGAGTTGAAATAAGTGGATCCCAACTTGGCTGGAGATTTTCAGGCCACGTGCTTGCCATCTATGGCTCCAACGGTGTGAGGGAAGTTCCACTTCTGATACCACTGCTCTGCAACTTTCTCCCATCCTTCTTCATTGGAGGGGTACTGGAGGAGCTCCTCCTTGTATTCTTCGATGATGGCCTGCACCACTTCTCTGACCACAATGCTGATGGCGTTGGATGGCACCCTCCAGCCATACTGCATGCCTCTGTAGGTGGTCCCTGAGGCCAGGTGGCGCAGAGTGAGTGCCACCTTGAGCCCAGGGTCCAGGCTGGGCCAGAAGCTGGTGTTTGCCTTGGTCAACCTGGGTGTCAGCCGCTGCACAACTTCGTCAAACATGGCTGGAGGCATCCTCATGAAGTTCTGGAACGCCCGAGTGTCTTCGTTCCTGAGCATCACCATCAGCTTGTTGTACAGTCCATCCTCTGCTCTTCTGGCGAACCATCTTCGGACCCAGACTCTTTTTGGCTGTCTCTTTTTCTTCTCGCAGTAGAGTTCACAGAGCCTGCAGATGGCTTCGCACTGTTGCAGAACGATGGTGGCTGCCGAAAGGACTTTGTTACAATCCACGGTGGACATGACTGGATGCTGTGGAAGAGGAAGAGTCAGATGAAGACTGCAGAGGTCTGCACCACTGGGCTGCTGTTCTGAAAGTGAGATGCAGGCGAGTTGCTCCCCCTTTTTATAGGCAGTATAGGTTTTCCGCTAGGCATCCTCTATGCATCCTCTAGGCATCCTCTTGACATCCTTAATATCTGAGATAGGTCCCCTCTGCGAATGTTTTTCCGCTTTAAACGCTTTGTTTCCGTTCTGCATCCGCTAGGCATCCGTTCTGCATCCGTTCCGCTTCCTCCCTGCGTCCGGGCGGATGGAGTTGCGCGGATGTGGAACGGATGCCTAGCAGATATAGCGGATGCGTAACGGATGCAAAACGGATGCCTAGCGGATGCGTAGCGGATGCAGAACGGACGAACTGGATACATTTTCCGCGCAAAAGTTTTAGGCAGCCCAAAACTTTCTGAGCAGATGAAACGTCAATAAACGGATGCTGGACGGATAGAGAGGAAGCAAAACGGAGGCAGTGAGTACATCGCATTTTCGAACGGATGGCAAGGTTTTTTGACCGTTTTACATCCTCTTTGCATCCGTTGGTTCAGTGTGAAACCTCAAGAGAAACCTCAAGAGAAAGCAAGATAACTCATTTTTCTTTCTTTTCTGTTTGTCTTTCTGTCATTTCTTTCCTACACTGAAAATGAAATACACTTTACAGAGTATTTTTGTTTTAACAGAATAAATAACTACATCTTTAAAAGGAATTTGGACTCTACCTAGGAAATAGATGCTCTTGCCATTTCTCTAATTACTTTCCCATTTAATTCCCTTTAATCTTTCTTTAACAATAGACAAGTGCATGAAAATAGCTGACTCTTAGTAATAGAAATTGGAAATATCCTTTAGATCAATTTATTATTGATTATTCAGAATATTTACATTAAAACTGGACCTTTTTCGTTATACTAGTTTTATATTCCAATAAATAACTGAAGTACAATAATAAGGTTTAGCTTTTGAAAATCAGTCTCTCAAATCACACATACCATACATTAGCAATTCATTTTTAGCTTTAAGCCATAGTTCATGTCTTGTGCAAAGCTGTTAAATGTATCTACTTTTTCCCCACTAACAAATGATAGGCTTCATTTTCATTGCTTTTTTCCCTTCAACTACTTTCATCAAGATAATTGAAAAGGCAAATTATGAATTCACTAGAAATAATAACATTATAGTCTTGCACATATTCCAGGCATTGTTAATGGAGCAAATATGTCTTCCTATATATTTACTCCTGTAAAGCATTTAATACCTTGGATGAAAGAAACCAAGAAATCTGGATTGGAACAATTCTATAGGCAAAACTGAAAGAGGGCAGGGATTCAAATCCTCCAGCTGCCATTGCCCTTTTTAATGAATAAAGGACACTTAACAAATTTCATCAGCAGCTTTGCCTTTTCAGAGAGCCAAACTTTTACTGCAGATTTACAAGCTAGTGAAGTAAATTGAAAGAATTCATTTTGATTGTATGATCATTGGTTTCATAAAAGTTAAATCTTGTAAATAGATTTTGCATAATTGTCCATTTAAGAAAGAGAAGATGAAAGATAGTTTATGGCTAGTACATCTTTTCATTGACTTAAATATGAATACTGTGTTACTAAGGAAACTAAACTGTTCATTGCCATATAAAAGGGCATCTTGAATATTCTGAAATTTTGGAAGATGAGCTATGGGTAGACTATACAGGTAGGGATGTTTTAATCTTAAAGCTGTATTTAAAAAGAATAGAAATGAAATTTCATTTTTGAGTCTGAAAGAAGTGAAGTATCTTTGGATACCTTTTGAGTACAGTAGATTAGGATGCTTCTTTGAGTGTCTTAGACACACCTCTGATCAATATGTTTTAATTAAAAGCAAATACTATTAAATAACATTACTTTTTCAAAACTGTCTAAGCGCTAAGCTCCTGTAATTTCTTTTAATTCACATGTAGTATCTTGAGGGAAAGGATGAAAAGAAATATAAAGTTTACCCCAATTTTTTTGATATCAGCTTTTTTATATCCAAGATTTGGAGAAGTAATATTTCTGAAATACAGTGATGGCTTTGTTTTTTTAACTCTCTGTGATACAAAATGTTTAAACAAAAGGCTGTGTTACAACAAAATAGTCATTTGACCAAATTCTGCTTTGTGGAGCATCAATGCTTCTTTGTTAGGGTGACATCTCTAAAATATGCCTTTGTCCTGAGTGGAATGTTTCTAGAGGCGTTCAACATAAGTAGCTTGGTAGGCAGCTGCTAGTGTCAGGATGAAATATGCAATCAAATCATTTAAAATCTAATTTTAAAACTGTATGTTTTCTGTATCAAATGCAGTTCTTTACCTTACTAAAATTTAAGCCTAAACAATACAAGCTAAACTCTCTCATTTAAGACTTCAAAAGTATTTTATACATAACATATTATCTTTCAAAGCATGAAAGAAAGGAGTATCATCTTTTCCTTTGCAGTAAAACAAGTTATTTATGTGTTTGTTCAGTTCCTTTTGTACTTTGATGTCCCTGTTCATATAAGTAAGTATTGTGAAAGCTGTGCAAAGGAACTAAATTTGGAATCATGTAAGATTTGCCTTGTCCTTTTGTGAAATTGGGCAACTGCTTTAATCAGGTATTTGAAGAAGATTAAAATACAATAAATTGTCATATGTATGATCTATATATATTATTATTTAATAGTAGCAACAGGAAGAAGAATAATTTATTCTAATTAAAATACTTTTAGTCATTATTACACATTAATTGCCAATATTTCTCATGCCCCGTTCTCCACATGTGACCAGATTATGACCTGGAAAAAGAACTAGATCTGCCAATAATTTCAATGCAATAGCACATCTCTGCAATTGATAAATGAAAAACATTTTACATCTCACTGCACATTGAAAGCCTCTAGCCTCTAGCCTCATAACTCATCCATAATTGGAACAATTAGGAACAATTGTTAATATATAGCAATTGTTATATAGTATAGAGCCAGTTAGGTTTAGCTGTACCAACAGAAAGAATTGAGAAGAATTGCAGAGCTATTATGTGAGAAATCAATAGTCTCACCTGCTTCCAAAAACAATTGAAGATCTACCCTTGGTTGTAAATAATTGAAAAAATAAATGGCAGCTAGTTCATATCCTGATTCTGAACCAGAAATAATGCATGGATAAGCAAGCATGATGATATAATGGTTAAATCTCATTATTTTTTTCAATATCCTACATGATAGTACAACTTATGCAATTCAATATGATTGTCATATTTTGTCAATCTGAAGAAATTACAGGAAAATGAGATAACCATGATTTTGAATTGATCCTTTGAAACTGGGTGTTAGACAGAAAAAAACCTTTTTTTAAATAAGTGGTCAAAACCACTTGTGTATGTGTGTGTGTGTGTGTGTGTGTGTATCAACTAACTTGGAGAACAATATAACTCATTCCTGAGTTCTTAACCCTAACCCTATTCTTTACCACAGTGCATCAGTACAAGCCTTGTTGCCTATTTAGACATTAAATTTGGCACATCAGATCAGGATAAATATAATTGCCAGTTGATTAGCATCAGTTACCCATATTATGAATCTCCCACATTAAAAAAAAAAAGAAACAGTTTAATATTGTTCCTCTTAAATGAAATGCACTTATAGGTCTTCAATTTAGATTCACCAACCTGAATCTTTTTTTAAAAAAAATATCCTGCTACACAAATTTTCCTGAGTATAGCATACTTTAAATGATTTGAGGATTTACTGAAATTGGAATAGAAAATAAGTTTAGAAATGATCTAAACTGGTTTCTTCATTAGGATTACAATTATCCAAAATTCACTTTTCTTCTGAGAAATTTTACAGCAAAATGTCCTTCACTATATTGAAGGGAAACCGTGAGAAACAAACTGTCCCTGACATCATTAACACTGATGTGTGAACAGGGATAACAACCAGAGAATGTACACAGATATTATTGGTTGTCCAAAATAACTAGGAAATCTCACTTTTTTGTACATGTCATATAGGGGAATTCACTGGAGAAAGAATGTTTGGATGAATTAGTGGTAAAAGGAAACCAGGCCGTCAAAGAACATGGTGGCTGGATACTATCAAAGCTGACACCTGCAGAGAATAGAAAAACTCAAAAAACAGTGCAGGATCAAAGATATGGAGAAACATGGCCCATAGAATCGTCAAGAATTGGACTCAAATTGATAATATCACCATTATCAACAGAACATGAAAACACAAGCAGACATAAATATCAACAATGGTGTGAATAAATTATGAAGTCAGACTGATTCTGATTAAGTAGGAATCCAAGTAATTGATTGGAAACTGGAATCCTCTGGGTACATTATGCAAACTTTCAAACTTCTTCTTTAATATTTTTAAAAAATTTTCTTTTTAGAACAAGTCCATCTTCCATTTAAACAGTGTGTCGACTGGGTACAAACATCTTGTGCAATAATCATTACAATTATAATGAATCTAAATTTCTTACTGTAATGTCAATAACTATATTCTTGTTTTATATTACTACACCTAATATATCTTATCATTATCCATCTTTTTTTTCCAACCATTGATAAAATAAATCTCATATAATATTCAGTTTGTTCTTTTTCTTTGATTGCCAAAGTTGATCTATTCATTTCTGCAAATTCTAATATTTTCTTAATTGGAATCTTTTCACTTTTCCAATTTTGAGCAAATATTCTAGCTGAAGTTAATACATGAATAATTAAATATGCTTTTTCTACTGTAAATTTCAGGTATCATCCCCAAGAGACATATTTCAGGTTTTAAATTTATATGTTGCTTTATCATCTTTTCCAACCATGTGTGTATTTTAGTACAGTGTCTTTTAGTTTCTACACATGTCCACCACATATGGTAATATGTTCTGGGTGTCTGATGGCATTTCCAGCATTTAACTGATTTATCTTTAAATGTCTTTGCCAGTCTTACCGGTGCAAAGTGCCATCTATAAAACATCTTGTAAAAGTTTTTTTTATATGCTGTTGACATTGTTAATTTATAATTTCTGTCCCATAGCTTCTGCCATTTATCTAATTCTATATCATGGCCCAAAAAAATTTGCCCATGCTATCATTGTCTCCTTCACTTGTTCTTCTTCTAACTTGACACCCAATAAGTAACTATACAATTTCTTAATCAATTTTTCTTCTGTTCCTGTTAATATTTTATCCAATTCTGTCAGTTCTTGAAAGAAAACCTCTGCTTTAACATCTTTTTCATATCTAGACTGTATTTGCGTATATGAATACCAAAGCAAGTCATTCCCTTGTTCATTCAATTCTTGTTTAGTTCTGAGCTCACTCTTTTCATTCAAAATATCTATGTATCTAACAATATTTCCAATTTTAATAGCATTTGGATATACAAGTGCTTGTATTGTCGAAAGCTAGACTGGAATTATCAGATAGTGTTGCTCTCTAGTTTTCTCCCATGTTGACAATAAAGCATTTCTTTTATAATGTCTGAAAATAACTATGTACCTTACTTTTCCCATACCATAAAAACACATGCCAACCCAATTGCAAATCATGCCCTCCAATGTCCATAGCCTTGTATTCCTTAATACAATTCATTCTTTCATCCATGTTAACACCGTGGCTTGATAATACAATTTCCAATTGGGTAGCGCAAACCCTCTTAAGGCCCTGTCACACTGCCCAATGGATGCAAAACGTTTGTAAAAAGGACACAGCGGATGAGAAAAATGTTCCATCCGTTGTTATCCACTCTCAAAAGGGGCGAAAATTTGCATAACCAGAGCGGATAACACGGAAAGGAACGGACGGGGGGAGGACGCAGGGCAGATGGAAAGCGGATGCGGAACGGAAGCCTAGCGGATGGAAGCGGATGAGAGCAGATGGCGCATCTGCAAGGCTTCCGGGGGACCTCAGCAAAGCAGACACGGAACGGATATAGCAGTTGCAGAGCGGACGCCGAGCGGATGCAAAGCAGATGCACAGTGGAAGCCTAGCGGAAGCCTAGCAGATGCACAGCGTTCACTGCGCATGCGGGGAGGATGCATTGCGTCAGCTGCTTCTGCTTCTGGAGGAGCTGATGATACTGCTTATGGCGGTGGTGCTTCTGCTCGTGCTTACTCTGCTGATGCTGCTTCTGGCGGTGGTGCTTCTGCTGGTGCTTATTCTGCTGATGCTGCTTCTGGCAGTGGTGCTTCTGCTGGTGCTCACTCTGCTTCTGCTGGGGCTTCTGCAGCACAGGCTCGCTCTTCTGGTGCTGGGGTTTCTCCTGATGCTGCTTCTGGCGGTGGTGCTTCTGCTCATGCTTACTCTGCTGATGCTGCTTCTGGCGGTGGTGCTTCTGCTGGTGCTTACTCTGGTGAAGCTGCTTCTGGTGGTGGTGCTTCTGCTGGTGCTTACTCTGCTGATGCTGCTCCTGGCGGTGGTACCTCTGCTGGTGCTTACTCTGCTGAAGCTGCTCCTCATCCTGCTGGTCCTGCTCGTCCTGCTCATGCTCCTGGACTTGCTCGTCTTGCTTGTACTGCTCATGCTCCTGGTCTTGCTCATCCTGCTCATGCTCCTGGACTTGCTCATCCTGCTCGTCCTGCAAGTGCTCCTGGTCCTGCTGGGGCTCCTGGTGCTTACTCTCCTGCTGCTGATCCTGGTCCTGCTGGTGCTGGTGCTGCTGCTGCTGCTGATGATGATCCTGCTGGTGCTGCTGGTGCTGGTGGTGTGGAGGAGCAGCCCCGACAACCTCGAAGTCCCTCTGATGAGGGCCCATATGGCCCTGCCAGAGGGAGGAAGAGGCAGACACGTGATCGGGAGAGGAAGCAATACTCCATTGAGGAGGAACATGAGGATGAGGTGCTGGAGTGGCTGAGAGAGAATCTGTGGTGGAAGGGACACTGGCTGTACAGGGACACCAAAAGGAAGCAGGCTGCTTGGCCAGGCCACGGTTAAGCTGACGGACAGAGAGACCTATGTCATGGCCAGGTGCAGCTTCCTGGAGGGTGAGATCCACCACCGAGGAGTGGCAGCAGCCCCTCTCACTACCCTCTCTCTCCGGCAGCCTGCTTGGAGCCAGTCCTCTTCCGGCCGAGAGTCAGTTCCTGTCTCCAGGCAGGTTTCTGTGGAGCGTCCCAGGGCGGAGATCCCGCGGACAGCTGTTTTAACCATGGTGGAGCGCGTGGAGGACTCCCTGATGCAGTGGGAGAAAGGAGACTGCACGTCCACCACAGCCCTACCCGCATCCACCCCCAGCTCCACCTCCACAGAAAGGCAGACAGCCGGACAGAAGGGGCAGAGCCACACTGTCCTGCTGGAGATCAGGGACACCATCCAGAGCAGCATAGATCTCCTCTCTCAGCTGGTCCACACCGACTCCTCATCCTCCAACCGCAAGCCCTTCCTCACCTATGTCAACCAGACCCTCACGGAAATGGCAGATCCACAGTTCCAGGTGGTGAAGGACCGGATCACCGAGCTGCTTCACAACCCTCCAGACCCAGAGGAACCTGCTTCCACCCAGTCCAGGTCTGCTCCTCCACGCCAGCTGATGTCCCTCCCATTCCGAGGCTTTCCACAGCCCCTCACCTACCAGGGATACGGCTACCAGGAGGTCCAGCAGCACAGGCAGCAGCCCTTCCCAGTCCAGGTACAGAGTCATCGGATGACACCGTTGCCACCAGTTCCACTGATGCCACCAATGCCACCCACACCACAGATGCCACCCACGCCAGTCCTCACCCAGCTGCAGAGCAGACAGCTCCACTACACTGCTCCTTCCTCCACCCCACAGCCAAGCCCGGCCTTAGAACATCTGTCATTGGTACTGGGGCTGACACCCCATGTCATGGAGGAAGGGGCTCTCAACATCACAGGGCTGAGCCAGTTGTCTGAGAGCTACCTCAACACACCATCACTTGTTGTCCTCTCGGGGCCAGGCAGCCCAATGATGCCTCAGACCAGCACTCCAGCAGCAGCCACCTCCACAGTACCTGGACCCTTCACCCCTGAGACTGGGCACACCTCCGAGTGACCGTGAAGAGTGCCAGAGACTGGTGTGGACTTTATTTGGACACTTGACTTGGGTCATATTTCTTTTAAGGCTTGTTATTAATAAAGTTTATCTTTGCTTCACACACTTGCTTCATTTATTTTTTTCAATAAAGTCTTGGTGGGAACTTTTAGAAATGGTTTAAGCCTTTGCATGCTTGTGGGATGGGTAAGGATAGCAGTGGGATGGGCAGGGATACCTTTGGGATGGGTAAGGATAGCAGTGGGATGGGCAGGGATACCTTTGGGGTGGGTTAAGATACCTGTGGGATGGGCAGAGATACCTTTGGGATGGGTTAAGATAGCTGTGGGATTGATAAACCTCCAGTGCAAGCATAGTGGGACTGTATGGTCTACCTTCCCAGGTGCCACACCTTTGGCCCTTTATTATCAATAACAATGTAAGCATTGATCCACATGTTTGAACATAAAGACAACTCTTTATTAAATGCCCTGTTCATTGTAGGCCCACCCAACATACATGGCCCAATCTCATCAGTGTGATGAAACAGTCTGAAGGAAGCATCCATTAAGCATCTATCATCCTGTCTTGCCACTCCACTGCTCCAGCTGGGGAGTTGCACCATTGTCTCAGGAGGTTGCGCTGCTTCTTCTCTTCATGTGAGGCTCTGTTGGGGCCTTGCACATCCTCAGTGTCTATCAGGTTTCGCCCTTGCCTCCATTCCCCAGGCTCCATGTCCCCATTGCCTTGTTGGAGGTCCATGAGCCTGTTCTGCAAGACTGGGTAGCGGGTGCGCATGAGATTGTGCAGGATGCAGCAAGCTTCCACGATCCTCCTCACGGTCTCTGGGCGATGCTGCATGGTGATGAGAAGTACCTGGAACCTGTTGGCCAGGATGCCAAAGGCGTTCTCCACCACCCGCCTTGCCCTGGACAGCCTGTAGTTGAAGATCCTCTCTTCACGGGTGAGGAGTCTGGAAGTGTAGGGCTTCATGAGGTAGGTTCTGAGGGAGAAGGTGTCATCCCCCATGATGTAGTAGGGCACATCTTGCATGTCATTGGGCAGGGGGTCTGGATCTGGGAAGCCCATGATGAGGTTGCGTTCCAGCCCCTCCTTGAGGTCACTGGCGTTGTATACCTGGGCATCTGAAGATGAGCCGTTGCCTGAAGCATCGATGTACATGAACTTGTAGTCAGCATCGACCATGGCGAAGAGGACGATGCTGAAGAAGCCCTTGGAGTTGAAATCAGTGGACCCCGACTTGGCTGGTGCTTTGCAGGCCACGTGCTTGCCATCTATGGCTCCAACGGTGTGTGGGAAGTTCCACCTCTGATACCACTGCTCTGCAACTTTCTTCCGGCCTTGTTCAGTGGTGGGGCACTGGAGGAGCTCCTCCATGTATTCTTCGATCATGGCCTGCACCACTTCTCTGACCACAATGCTGATGGTGTTTTGTGGAACCCTCCAGCCGTACTTCATGCTCCTGTAGGTGGTCCCTGAGGCCAGGTGGCGCAGAGTCAGTGCCACCTTGAGCCCAGTGTCCAGGCTGGGCCGGAAGTTGGTGCTCTGCTTGGTCAACCTGGGTGTCAGCCGCTGCACAACTTCATCAAACATGGCTGGAGGCATCCTCACGAAGTTCTGGAATGCATGCGTGTCTTCGTTCCTGAGCTCCACCATCAGCTTGTTGTACAGTCTGTACTCGGCTCTTCTCCCGATCCATCTTCGGACCCAGACGCTTCTTGGCCACCTCCTTTTCTTCCCGTAGTAGAGTTCACAGAGCCTGTAGATGGCTTCGCACTGTTGCAGAACGATGGTGGCTACCAAAAGGAGTTTGTTACGATCCATGGTGGACATGACTGGATGCTGTAGAAGCGGAAGAGGCAGATGAAGGCTGCAGAGGTCTGCACAGCTGGTCTGCTGGTCTGAAAGTGAGATCCAGGTGAGTTGCTCCCCCTTTTTATCGGCAATATAGGTTTTCCACTTTGTGTCCCTTTGCATCCTCTAGGCATCCTCTTGACATCCTTAATATCTGAGATAGGTCCCCTCTGCGAACGGTTTTTCCATTTTAAATGCTTTCTTTGCATGCTGCATCCGCTTTCATCCTTTCTACATCCGTGCTACTAATGCTGCGCGTCCGTTCCGTGTCTGTTCCACTTCCTCCCTGCATCCGAGTGGATTTGAGTTGGGCGGATGCGCAGCGGATGCCTAGCGGATATAGCGGATGCGTAATGGATGCAGAACGGATGTCCCCCGTATGCCTAGCGGATCCAGAATGGACGCATTGGATACATTTTCCGCGCAAAAGTTTTGAGCAGCTCAAAACCTTCTGAGCAGATGAAACGTCTATAGACGGATGCTGGATGGATAGAGAGGATGAAAAACGGAGGCAGTGAGTACAGAACGGAAGCATCGCATTAACCAACGGATGGCAAGTGTTTATCTCCGTTTTACATCCTCTTTCCATCCATTGGTGCAGTGTAACAGGGGCTTTACATCCTGCAACATTTTTAAGTTAATTCTTGCTTTTTTTCCTTGCCATATGAATTTTAATATTATTCTATTTAATTCTTCAAAATATTTTTTTTTCTCCAGTAAAATTTACAAACTTTTGACTATTGCAGAAAGGCAAGCTATACAGTGTTAACAACCTTGAATTTTTATTGGTTTATAAAATTTTAGAATGGATGGGGAGAAGACGGGGGGAAAAGGATTTTAAAGTTCAGAATTAAGTTTTAAACATGTTTTAAAAATATTTTGAAAAATAAAATTAAAAAGCCTGTTTTATATGTACCTGAAAATCTGCATGAGTAATATACAATAAAGTAAAATAATATCAGAAAATTTCAACTAACACTGCCTAAAAAGGAGCAAAATATTTTTAAATAACAGTCTTTAAAGTTGCTGAGAAGCTCTACATTTGTCTGAAATGAGATAGATTTCATAATAGATCTACACAAATTTGTATCAGTTGTAACAATTAAACTATAAAGAGACATAATGAATCTTAAGAATTCCAGATTTGTGAAGAAATACAGAGAACTTAGGGTATCTAGCTATCATAAGGTCTAATTTGCATGGGATAGGTAATTATACTACCAGTTGCAGCCACATCCAGGGTTGGGATTCTCCCAATTCTGACCAGTTCTATAGAACCCTTTGTTAACTTTCTAAGCAGTTTGGAGAACCGGTAATTAGAAGCAATCCCCTTTTGTTTTTTTCACCCTTATTACATTCTTGCCAGTATGCCTAGACTTCCTGTCTATGGAGCTTCTGGGGCTTGATTTTCTTAAAGGGGAAGGTTTTTTTAAGATTTTTACACTGCTGTTGGGAGGAAATACCTCTCTGGACATTTAGCACTTTGAAGAAATAATTGAATAATGAAACAGAGCTGTCAGAAAGAAGCTTTTAATGACAGGGAACCAAGATGAGTGACATTCACCAAGGCTTCTTGGCTAGCTAGAAAGATTGACATTCAAACGTGAGTTTACATACCCTTTCTGAGTTTTTGGTCTAAAACTGGTTTTTGGTGGGTTAATTATGTGCTTGGTGACATTTAATCCTGTGTTTATTGATAGGATAATTTCCCCTATTCAGCTTCAAGAAGCAACAGCTACTGTTGTGATTTAATTATTTTTATTGTGTTTGAATTTTTTCCTGCCTCATGGTTTCTTTTTCTATCTGGGGAGGGGGATCTTCCTTCACTGCTTTAGTGGTATCTGGCACTGTCCTTTTGGGGTGTACTTCCAAGAGGCAGGATGCAAGCTTGGCACTGATTTTTTTACTGCCTTTCTGGGGAGCATGTGACCTTTCCTTAAATCTGGATGATTTCCTTAGGATATTTTGTGAGGTGAGCGGGTATCTTTAAGTGGTGCAAATAGATCTAAGGATTGCTACTCTTGGATGTGCTCTTTCTGGAGAGCTTAAATGACCTCTCTGCTAAAGGGTTTCACTTTATGAGCAAGACTTGGCTGCTGATAGTTATCATTGTATTTTAACTATTTTAATTCCTCAAGATGCTCTGGCACACTGCCTGATTTGTAACTCCAGCTTGCAGGTATTTTTAATCTAATGATTGGTATTTAGGGCAGCTTTTTGCAAGCAAAGAAGCTTTTTGTATTTTTGTACAGGTAATCCTTGACTTACAACAGTTGATTTAGTGACCATTCAAAGTTACAATGGCACTGAAAAAAAAGTGACTTATGACCATTTTTCATACTTATGACCACTGCAGCATCCCACTGAGAGGCCAGGTGAGGAGAAGTGCCCCTTGACATGAGTGATGTTGAGTTGGCCACACCCACCCAGTCACATGACCACCAAGCTACACCCACCAACTAAGCCACACCCACAGAACTGGTTGTTAAAAAATTGAATCCCACCACTGGCCACATCTTATCTATTTTTTTTGGGAGGTTGGAAGGTTTAAACTTTAAAGGTTATTGGCTGTTTATTCAGGTCTATGGCAAAAGAAAGAATGTGGTCAGCTTCCCCATCATTAGAGCAATATTGTTGTGAACTACAAATAGCCCCAATTGCCCAAAAACAACAAAGTTGCAGGGCCTTATTTTCTTTGGAAAAACAAACAGGTGAAGAAATATTGGGTAAGATATAGAAGATCTTAAAATGAATATAAAAAATAAACCGGAGATCTTTTAAGCTTAATGAACAAACCTTGCTGTTATCTATTTTGACAGCAGCAAGAATGCTTTTTGCACAAAAATGGAAAGATAGTTTGATTCCCACAATAGAGAAATGACTGAAAAAAGTGATAGAACTAGGGGAGATGGCTAAATTAACAGCTTTAGTCAAAGAAAAGAATGCATCTAACTTTGTTTCTACTTGGAAACCACTTCTGGATTTTGTGGGAGTGATGGGGGGAAAAATGAAATATCGATTTTGTGTTTTGCTGATTAGATAAGTTTGTTGCTATAGAAACAACACTGAAGCTGTAAAGCTATTGTGTTATTTTCTTGCACTAAAAAGAGTCAGAAGGGAATGCTTTTCTTTCTTTTTTTCCTCCTTTACCATACACCTCTTTCTTTCCCCTTTTTCCTCCCTCATTTTCCCACTATTTTCATTTTCATTGGTATTTTCTACATTGATAAGTTTAATAAAACAATTAATTTAAAAAGAAAATCAATAAATTGTTAAAGAACATAATTCTAAAAAACAGTCTGCATTTTTGTTTCTCTTTTTAAATGTAATAATTTTATTAAATTATCTATAATTATTTAATAATTTTACTAAAATTATTTATAGCAATTTCAATTTTAAAAACTACTACAAACCAAAAAAAACTAGAATGGGATAAAAACACAAATAGAAAAAATATGAATATTGTAAAGAGGAAAAAAGAAGAAATATGTTTAAAAAACTAGTTCCCTGTTCATTAGCAGTATAAACAATTTAGTAACATCACCTTCTCGTAAAATATAATTAAGGACCTCTTTTTCCTATATCTCTCTTGTCTATAAATCAATCCTTAAAGCCTTGTTATTCAATCCTGAGAGCAAAAGCTCATTAAGAGTTGGACTTTTAACATCTATTTTAACTTTGATCAAGTAAATCTATTTTAATTATTTTCCTTTACTTTTAACATCCTGTTCTTTAATCCCTTCAAATAATGTCTTGAACTTGATTGTTTTTATCCAACTCACTCTTTTGGTTTACAGCTTGAAAATCCTCTTTAAAAATTATGACATCATGGCTTCATTTGCATATCCAATGTAGCATCTTTTTCTGTATCATTCTTGTTGCCTATCATTTTTAATTCAATCTTCAGATCAGCCTTAGCCTTGTCTGATAAAACTTATTCCTCTTCCATTACTTCTTTTAAACACAGTCTATCTATAATGGCAGACATTCTTAAAATTAACTTCTAGGTCCATTGTTCAAAAATATCTTTCAATATGTCAAATGATAAAATATATTGCTCCATTCTGTATGTGAAATTTAAGTCAAACTTAAGTAATCTCCTTTAATTGTAATTTTTACTACCTTCAGCTTTCCTCCAATGTCCAACTTCAAAGCTTCACCCTATCATTTTTAAGTAATTCAAAACAAACACATTTTCTCAAAGGAAGAATTGTTATAATTAATTTCAAAATCTTATTTCATAATCCATTTGAATCTTTCCAAAATCAGTGTTCTAATTATATTTTTCTGTTTATTAAAAACATTTAAGTTCTTGAACTTGTATTTAAAAGTTTTTTTCACTGAGTATTGAAAGAAACTCATCCAGTGCTATTAAACCTTTCAGTCCAAAAATTCATAATAATTAAAATGCATTAATAAGCAATTTCTTAAAATAATTAGGAAAGGAAGTATGAAAACCCAGTGTCCATATAAAAACCAACAACACTTTGAGTAAAGCTAGCTTTCTCTTGTCTTCCAGAACTCTAAAACCATCAAAGATCACTGTTTAGTGGTCTGTTTGTGAGGAATAACTGACTGGAGCACTTGTGGGCAATCTAAGGTTTTCTCCTTATCTGAAGAAGAATTACAAAGAGTCACTCCACTTGAAGGCTCTTCTTTCCATTACTGTTCACTCCACTTTTACTGAGCAGTCTTCTGCTTACAAATTATTCCCCAGAAATCTGGGAAATTTGGTTTTTCTTTAATTGGAAGGATACAGAGATAAATTTTAGAAGCACTCATTGGCCCAGCAAATTAATCCAACTCTGTCTTCATCATCATCATTATTATTATTATTAATAATAATAATAATAATAATAATAATAATAGTAGTAGTAGTAGTACAGAATTTTTAATGCTTATCAATGGAAGGTATAACTCTCATTTCAGAGTTGATCTCAAAGTTCAGTCAGGCAATTTTATTGCATGAAATTGGATAAAGTTCTAAAATATCAGACCAGAATCCAATCCTATAGTCAATCCTTAGTATTAACTAATAAAGGTGTAGGAAAAAAGCAGGAAGAAATGGAGGGTAGAGTTAAACATATCATCACTTTAGAGTCCTTGCATTACGACAAGAGACCAAGTCCATCTTCCTCTCTCTTGAATTCCATTCCATCCTTATCCATCTCGCATCATTCTTGTGTATAGGTATGAGCAATAAATCTTTCTGAGTTACAAGTAAACCTATGGTCCTGATCCTTTGTGACTGACAGTAGGCAATTTAGTACTGGGCTGTCTTAAGAGTTTTTTCTCTTTTTCTTGAGAACGTTCTTCAATATCTGAAGCCTTGCTTAGCTTCTTTAATTTATTATATCCAAAAGGCCCAAATAGAAAGGTACAAAATTTGGCACTAGATAAAATGGTTAAACAATTTAAGAAATAAATGATTTGATAAATATTACATAAATATTACACTTTAAATCCTTTCTAATTAATGTGTTTAAAGATCTTGTTTTTATAGCTATAGTTAAAAAGCTGGGTTGTTGCCTCTTTTAGGATTTTTATTTGCCAGACAAATTTTAACATACTCAGAAGTATGACTTCTGGTTTTTTATTTTAAAATAGGGCAAGTAGCATTCTACTGAAGAATTTTATTAAATTCACAACACAATAAAATAGGATCTACCTTTTCAAGATCATTACTGTTATAGGGACAAAATGTTTGAGTGATGGGGAATTTTTGCAACCTACCATATGGAGTATTTGATCTTGCTATCATACTAGATGGATACTAATTAGGAATAAGGATTCTGTGACTGCTACTTCCTGAAGTCTAATCCTTTCTCTTGTTTCTCTATCATTGTGACTTCCTACCATCTCCTAAAAAACACAACTTCCCCCTTGATAATAACATAAAATGAGAAGTTGATGAGAAATGTAATTCCAAATTCAGCACTTTTGTTAAAATTAAAGTGCATCTTGCTACTCCCAAAGACTATACTAAAGGGGAGCACATGTGTTAGATTATTTTGAGCAGGAGATCAGGAAGGCAGTAGGTGGGAACTTTCCCTGAGTGACTATTCCTGCTGATTCATGGATGATGGTAATGTTATTAATTCAGTCATGTCCAACTCTTGGCAATCCAATGAGCCTAGTCTCTCCACATCTTCTGATCTTACATTACTTCTTCAGGTTGGTCTATGCCCTGGCTGGTCAGCTGATCCATTAACTACAGCAACTATTGCACAATAGAACTGACTTTGGAACAGACATGTTTAAAATTACACTCTAAATAACACAATGAAAAATCTGAATTTATGCACACAAAATTAGAAAATTCAGAATGATCTTATAAATATTTGCATGCAGTAAGATTGTAAGATTATGCATTAAGCTACAATATAAGAATATATTTAGAGGAGGGCAGAGCTGGCGTTGCGACAATATGGCATGCGATCTTGGAGGTTTGAGATCGCTGCCGATATCTTTGCTCCTGGATGGTTCAATTGGATCTAAACTGTCCTGAAGAGATGGCAAATGTAAAGAGTGCATCCTGTCGATCCCAGGGATATCACAAAGTCCCTGGTAGATCCAGGAGAAGCTCTTTTTGCCAATGGCAAAGAGGCAGCCATCAAAGCTGCTGAAGTTGGGACAGCTCCGAAATGGAAGAGAATAGAAAGAGAAAGTGTGCCGGTTTGGTGAGAACTTTTTTTAATCTTAAGATTTGAAAGGACACCCTAAAGGAAAGAAAGAAACTGTAAAAGTTTTGACAGAAGTGATTAAGTGGTGATTTTAAACAAGAATGTAAAAGTAATATTTTTTTTCATTGCTGGATTTTTTATACATGATCTTATATTTTGAAACTGGACTGATTTCTTTTTTTTCTTGTTAGTTATTCTTTTCTCTTTTTTAATTTTATAATATTTTAAGCCAGAGATTCCCTTATAGTTATTTTTTAAATACCTTTTTTTCTTTTTTAATTAATTCTTATTATATTCTGCTTGGAAAAGTAGAAGGGGAAAGTGAAAGCAAAAGAAACTTTGTTACACTGCCAACTAGAGGCTTGGAAGTATCCTGTTGTTGTTTTTTACCAGATAAAGCTGAGAAAGAACTGAAACTTTGTTTCAAGGACATTGCCTGGTTGATAAGATAGAGGGAAGAGCATTGGAGAGTATTATTGCAGGTGCTCTTCTGAGTTTCTATTAGCAGCTGGAGTCTGGTGCTGAAACTTAGGAAAAGAAAGCCTTTGGAGAAGAGAGCTATGATAAGAGCCTTGGATAATTAAACAAAGTGCAGTGTGCTTTTTTTTTCTTCTTTTTTTTTAAGCAGTGCTACCCCCCTTCATCAGTTTATTTCTTCTTCTTTTTTTTTCATAATAGCTATTTGGATTTTTGGCTTTCTGGAACTTGTTCATATTGGTTTCTTTATGGTTTCTTTTTATGTATCTTTTTATATTTGACTTCTCTTAATTGGATTAAGGTATTGAAGAACCTGAAGAATCTTTTTCTTTTCCTTTTTTTTTTTTAGTCTTTTTTCTCACCTCTTTGCCTTTTTTGGGACTTTACAATTTTTCTTTTTTTGTGTGTCTGTTTATGGTGTTCTTATGTCCTTTTTCTTTACTTCTGAATTTTTATTGTTATATAATTAATCGATTGGATTACGGTATACAAGAGCCTGGAGAATTTTTTTTCCTTTTTTCTTTTTTAATTATTATTACCAATTGGTTTTTTTTTCTTTTTTCCCACTATTTTTACTTGGAATTGTAATTGGTTATTTCACAACTGGATTAAGGTCTAGAAGAATTTGAAAGATCTTGAATTTCTCAAAATAAGTAGGAAGTTAACAACTCCTGGTTCTTCAACTTCTGCTTCCTCTTCTTCGCCATCTGGAGGACAATGTTCAATACAGACAATGTTAAAGCAAGAAAAAGAACAAGAAAAAGTCTCCCTGCAGATGATTATGCAAGGAATTCAAAATATTCAAACAAGATCAGAGTATATTGAAAAGAGAATAGAGAACATTGAACAAAGAACAGAGAACATTGAACAAAAAACAGGGAAAACTGATGAAAAAGTGGAGAGCATCCAACAAATGATGATAAAGTATGATGAGAGATCCCAAGAAATTGAAGAAGAAGGTAAACAAAGAGATAAGAAGATTGGAGACATTGATAACAGATTAACGGTGGGTGAACAAGATAAAAGTGGAATGATGAGATGGGAGATGGACAGATCAGAATTTTATCTCAGATTTCAAAACATAGAGGAAGAAAAAGGACAAAACCTAGCTGTGATAATGATAGAAATACTGGCTGAAGCTTTGGAAACAACTCGAGAGAAGATGATGGATGGAATAGATGAGGTTTATCAAGTCTTTACAAGATATGCACTGAGAAATAGTTTACCAAGAGAAATTCACATCAGATTTACAAAGAAAGCCATTAAAATGCAAATATTGCAAGTGGCAAGAGAGAAAACATTGAAATACAAAGATAAGGAGATTGTGGTCTTGAAACAAGTGCCCAGAAGAGTGAGAGAGATGAGAAGAGAATACCAATTCTTGACCAAATTGTTACTTTAAAAAGAGGTGAATTATAGATGGCTGATTCCAGAAAGTTTAATGTTCACATGGCAAAAAAAGAGATATAGAATTGACTCAATTGAGAAAGATGAATCATTTTACACAGAATTTTTTACAGAGGAGAAAGAGGCAGAAAAAGAAATTTCACTAATTGAATTCCAAGAGGACTACCAAATGATGACTGGAAAAGAAGAAGGTGCAGTAGACGGAAAGGAGGAAGCTAAAGAACAATGCGAACCAAGATCTACGAGAGCTGTTAAACCTAACTACAAAATTTAACCATGGAAGAAAAGAAATTAATTACAATCAACATAAATGGACTTAACTTAGCTGTTAAAAGAAGGAAAATTTTTCAAAAATTAGAGAAATTAAAATTTTATAGAATTTGTCCACAAGAAGTACACTTTAAAAAGCAACATGAACAATTGTTGAGACAGCCAAAATTAGGGAAAATATTTACTTCTTTGACACAATGCAAGAAAAGAGGAGTGGTCTCATATATTTAAGATATTATCCCAACAAAATTGATATATACTGATGATGATGGAAGAATACTAATGATGGAAATAATAGATAATAATATAAAAACACTCCTGATTGCAATTTATGCCCCGAATGACAGTCAAGAAGAATTTTATGAAAAATTACACATGAAAATAATTGAACTGGACGATGCTAATATAGTTTTGATGGGAGATTTTAACGGAATTGTAGACAATAAACTGGATTATACAGCACAGAAAACAACAAAGTAGAAAGATCCTCCCTAAATCCTTTTTTAAAATGGTGGATGAAATAAACTTAAAAGATACATGGAGAAAAAGAAATGCTAAAACCAAATAATACACTTTCTATTCAAATAGACATTTATCATGGTCCAGAATAGATATGATATGGATGTCAACAGAATTGTTAACCAATATTCAAGAAATAAATATTGAATCAAGTACTTGGGCAGATCATAATCCACTGACAATTAAATGGAAAGGACAAAGAAGAAGATCTTGATGGATGTTAAATAATACTCTTCTAAAGGAAAAAGATTTCACACAGTGGATGGAGAAAGAACTGGTTTTTTTCTTTAGAAAAAACAAAAAAGAAGATACATCAACTCAGAATGTATGGGATACAATGAAGGCATATGCCAGAGACTTGATAATAGACTATACAAGGAAAAGAAATACTATGAAAAGATTAGCCTCTAAGGCATTAGAGAATGAGTATAAAGGACTTGAAAAAGAGTTACAGAAAATGCCACAGAAAAAGGACATAAAGTTACAAATGGATATAACCAAACATAAAATGGGTCTAATAGAAAAAGAAGAGCTAGCACAAAAAATTAGAGGTGCTAAACAGAACTGTTTTGAAGATGCAAATAAACCAGGTAGATGGTTAATATATAAATTGAGAAAGGAGAAAGAATTAAGGGAAATATTGCAATTAATAGATGATCAAGGCCAAGTCTGCTATGGTAGAGAAAAGAAGGAAATCATACAAGATGATTATGAGAAATTATACACGCAAGAGAATATTGAAGAGGAAAGAGCCAAACAGTATTTACAGGATGCTAATCTACCCCAGATACCTAAAGAGATTGAAACAGTGTTAGAAAGCAATATAACGATGATGGAGTTAACTGAAGCACTCAAGAAGCAAAATAATGGAAAGGTTCCAGGCCCAGATAGACTTCCGCCATTATAATTAATATAATGTTAATTATAAAACATTAAAAGAATCGCTGAACCTTTCATTGTTAGAAGTTATGAATGAAGTTATGTTAAAGAAGAGGATACTTAAAACATGGTTAGTAGCTTATATTACACTTATTCCAAAAGAGGAGGCCGATCCATTACAAATTAAGAACTATAGAGCTATTTCTTTACTAAATGCAGATTATAAAATTTTTGCTTCAATATTGGCAGAAAGACTTAAAAAATATTGAAACAGCTTTATTCATCCTAATCAAAATGGATTTCTGCCAAAGAGACAAATTAAAGACAATATGAGAGTAATCTTGGACACTTTGAAATACTATGAGGCACCTCCTGAAAAACAAATGGCTTTGATATTTCTAGATGCACAGAAGGCATTTGATAATGTGAACCGGCAATTCATGTTGTTGAACAAATGGGCTTTACTAAAAAATTTACTCAAGCAACAGATGCTATATATCATAAGCAAATGGCAAAGGTAATGATAGAGGGAGAATTGACAGACTCTATTGATATAAGAAAAGGAACAAGACAAGGATGCCCACTCTCACCCTTGTTCTTTGTGTTAACCATGGAAGTATTAAACAGAAATATTAGAGAAGAAAAGGTATAAAAGGGATGAAAATTAAAAAGGAAGAATTAAAATTGCAAGTATTCGCAGATTACTTGGTTTTCATCTTAGAAGATTCCATTAGACACAGCATCAAAATTGATAGAAAAGATAGAGGAATATGGAAAGGTGGCTGGTTTGAAAATAAATAAAGATAAGACAAAGATCCTGACAAAGAACATGTTATCAAGACAAAAGGAAGAATTAGCAGACCTGTTGAAAATCCAGGTCACGAATAAGATCAAGTACCTGGGGATATATTTGACAGCAAGAAGCAGTACATTAAAAGAGAATAATTATATCAAACTCAAACAGCAGATAGCGCTAGATCTGGCGAAATGGGAAAATTTACAATTGTCACTAATAGGGAGAATATCAACAATCAAGATGAATATATCACTCAGAATTTTATATATGTTTCAAACAATTCCAATTAGGCTTGGAAAAGATTATTTTGTAGATTTAAATAAAATTGTGTTGAAAAAATATGGCAAGGTAAGAAAGCGAGAATAAAGTTAAAACTTTTGCAAGAGGCTAGAATAAGAGGAGGATTTGGTTTGCCTAATTGGGAGTTGTTACAAATTTACCGAGTGACAAATTTGATGTGGGTTAAGGAATGGATAATATTAAAAAATACTAGATTGTTGAAATTAGAAGGGCATGATCTGTTGTTGGGGTTGCATGCTTTTTTATGGTATAAAGGAACAAAAACACAAGGGTATTTTAGAAGACATTATATACGGGAGTCTCTGTGGTTAAATTGGGAGAAGACTAAAAGACAATGTTATTTGAAAATTCCAGTCTGGTTATAAACTATTGAAGCATTTTCTTATCCTATAATATACAAAAAGGAACAAACAGTTACATATGGTGAAATATTGAATGAAAAGGGTGAACTTAAATCTCTGCAAAAATTAGAGGAACAAGGTATAAAGATGAATTGGTTTTCATATGCGCAAATACAATCAAGGTATGATAAATATTTTAAAACAGAAGATTTTTATGATAAATTGACTGATTTTGATAAGATTTGACAGGTGCTGATGAAAAGGTGATTTAAAAATTATATGGATATTTATTAAAAATTAAATTAGAAGAAGAACGAGTTAAAGAAACTATGATTGCTTGGGGGAAGCATTTTTGATATGGGATTGACCTAGACAAATAGCAAAAATTGTGGTCTCAAAATTATAAGATGACAATGTCAACAGTATATGTCAACATATAAAGAAAATTTGTATAAGATGTTTAATAGGTGGCATTTTCCCCTGACAAGAATAGCAAGAATGTTTAAGAATAAATCCAGAAAATGTTGGAAATGTCATCAGACACCTGGCCCATATTACCATATGTGGTGGACTTGTGTGGATGCTTAAAAAATACTGGACTAAAATCCACACGTGGTTGGAAAAAATGACAAAAAATAGACACATAGATTTGAAACCAGAGATATTTTTATTGGGAATTTTACCTTAAATATATAGTAAAGACTTGAAATACCTGATTGTAAATGTACTAACAGCGGCTAGGATTGTATTTGCTAAAAACTGGAAAAATGAGAAAATATCACAGAGGAAATTATTAAGAAAATATTGGAATGAGCTGAAATGAGTAGATTGATATTTGAAATTAGAGAGCAAGAAGATAAACAATTTTATAAAATTTGGGATCTATTCTATCAATGGTTAGATAATAAAATATAGTAATGAAATATGTAGACTTTTAGAAAATACTAAATATACAAAGATGTATTTTTTTTTCTTATTATATCTACAAAATGATTTTAGGATAGATTTGGGATGATAATATGAATTGTCACAAAATAAATTGAGTAAAATATGATTATTTCCTAAAGCATGAATGAATAATAAGTATAGTCAAATGATTGATTAATAATGATATTAATGCATTTAATATTGGATTGAAAATACGAGATCATATATAATTGTAATTGAAGACTACCAAATGGAAGCACAAAAAAATATGTAAACCAACCGACACACTGTATGTACATATGTGGAAGATGGTTGATATTTTTATGTTTTGTTAGTTTATGTTTGTTTTAAAAACCAATAAAAATTATTTAAAAAAAAGAAAGATTTTTGCAACAGGTTTGGAAAATTTCATTTAGGAACAGCTAATGTCCTCAAAAAGAAGTTTTTCCTAATTAAGATTGATTCCATGTACTTGTCTATGCTAGTATAGCAGAATTCATCCTTTGACCTATTTGCTAACCTCAATATCGTATTAACTTTTTCTGATGTATAGGATTATATCATTATGGGGGAATCTGCAAGTTTGCTTTCAGATATTGGTCATGATGGCTGCAGAATCAAAATCTCCAAACTTGCATATTGCCAAATTTCTTTACCAAAAACTATTTTGTTCTCAGTTTCACAAACTAGTTGATCTGAAGTCTTCTAGATGATCATATGAATCTGTTGCATATCACAGCCCAACAAATTTCACCATAACATCTCAAACCAGATGATTCATATGAAACCAATTGCTTGAGCCTTTGATTACTAGGAATATATAATTACTGTCATTTTTAGAATAAAATAGAGCTTGCCATCTTGTGTCAGTGTGTTCATGGTCACCTTATCTTAGCTCATTATATTTCCTGCCCTACTTTTAAAAAAGGAATTAGTAGTTACAAAGTAAAACACCATCCTTTAGCATCGCTGTTTACCAGAATAGCTTACAGCATACCCCAAAATTTATAGAAAATAGAAATGGGGAGTGTCTACAATCTTCAACTTTATTTAGAAATTTGCCTAGCTACCTGAAAAAAATATAAAAGAAAGGATGATGTTTGGATGGCAGGTACTTTAGGAATTAGAAGAGATGGCAGGCTTTTCTCTAATAAATCTGCAGCTTATTTATTAAACACATTTTTATGATGCCTAACTTGCACATGAAGACTGGCATATATCAATAAACAGCCACAATTAAAAAAAATCCCAACACTCTCTTTCCATCCAGCAGCAGCAACAGACACAATCAAACAAACCACTCTGTACCAACCCAGGATCACCAAGCCTGCTTATTGAACCATGTCTTCAGGGCATTTCAGAAAAGTAACAAGGTAAGAATCCATCTTATGTCTCAGGGAAGGAGCCATTACAGAGAAGGCCCTCTGTAAGAATTGGTGGGACCATTCCCACTCTCAAAAAGGAATTAATCATTTCTCAGACCCACTCACACATACACACACCCACGAGGTTTCCGTCAGCCAAGAAGGGCAAGGATCAAACAGACAAGTAGCCAAACGACCAGCTGAGAGAGAGCCCTATGCACTTCCTCAGGTTCAGTGGGCTCAAACTTCCCAGATTGGTTTTATAGGATGTAGTACCCATCAATTCCGTAGAGTGGAGTCCAGCATAGAGTGAATGTGACTAATTTTATCTGCCAGATACAAAGCATATTCTTCACAGTAATCCTTTAGGTAGATTTCAGCTTTACTCCCTCTAAGGATGGACTGAGTCAGCTGAAATACCTGATTACAATCTTACAGCAATTTTTATAGTCAAGGGTTGGTCACATTCAGCCCTTTTCCCTTCTCCTAATAATTCATGCATAACAGATAATATTGATTGGCTATTTGGATCTCAGTCCCCTACATAGCTAAATGTTGCATTACCTGTGTTTCACCCCAGGTATCTTGCAAAGTGTCCTAGTTTCATGTACCAGCTATGAGTGTTCTGTCCTGAGAATAGAAGTACTCAAGACCGGTGTTCATCAAACAGCTCTTTATTCTTAACTAATTCAGTGACTTCATAACAGAACATTGCCGGAGCCGCGGCAGCCCTTTTTATAGCGGCTGCTCATGGCTTGCGGCCAATGACAGCTCTTTAAGTTTTACCACCATCAGGCAGGCCAATTGCAATGGTACTTTACTAACCAATCCTATTACGGCCTGCTCGGCCAATCAGATTAAGGTATTTGGAGTATTCCAATTCTTATACACAACAATGAGGTTTTTGGGGTTTTTCTGATAATCAAGCTATTCTTGTTCCTGATATCCTGGCTAGTGGTTTAAGGTGTTAACTTCTGCCTCACTAAGAATGTGTGGTTCCAACCCCTTTCCTATAGCAGAGCAGCTCAAGGTAGCTCCCTCACTCCCTGTGACCCCCTTCCTTCCACAGAGAAAAGTAGAAGCAATTTTAAATATTTGTCTGAAGCAGCACCTCTACACCCACGACCCTCTCTTTCTGTAGAGAGAGAGAAGACAGGAAGGAGCAAGGCTGCTTAAGGCAAAGAAATGAAGACAAGAGAAAATGTTTTATCAGAATTCATATTCCTCACTGTCATATCCATTCTATCCATACCTGGGTCCTATCTCCACATATGACCCTTCCTCTGATCCCCAGGGCCTCCTCCGGACATTCCATCATCTGATCCTTCACACCCCTGGTCCACATTGTCTATATGAAGGGCTTCTGGCAGAGGATGGTCTATACCTCACAAGAACTGGGAAGAATATATTTGGAAAATGGCTGCCTTTGCTTATCCAAAAGACTTAGAACAAATAATCAGTGTAATTGCTTGCATCTGGAACTTATGGATGCTTCATCCCTGGAAGGTCTGGAGATTGGACAGCCATTTTAGTAAAGTGCTATAGCAAAGGTCTTCAAACTTGGCAAGTTTAAGACTTGTGGACTTCAACTTCCAGAATTCCTGAGCTAACATGACTGGAGGAGGAATTCTGGGAGTTGAAGTTCATGAGTTTGAAAGCTGTCAGGTTTGAAGACCCCTGTGCTATAGGATCTCCTGTTATATGCAAGGGGTTGAACTAGAAGACCTAGAAGAACTAGAAGTCCAATCCAACCTGTTGTTCTATGTTCTATATCCTTTGTTCTAAATCCAAGCATTGCATGTACAATGCAAATATTCTATTTAATTTTAGGGTCATCATCTAAAGCCATGGTGGCGAACCTATGGCACACGTACCAGAAGTGGCACGTAGACCCCTTACTGCTGGCACATGATCACTCACCCAGAAAATGTCTACTGCGCATGTGTGCGTGCTGCCCACCCACCAGCTGATTGTTGGGTATCTGGCATGTTTGTGCAGGGGTACAGTGGTGTGCAGGAGACACTCATGCATGCGCAGAAGTATGCAGCATGAATCACACATGTATGCGTAGAAGCACACAGCATGGGTAACACGCACATGCACAGGAGACATGAGGGGGGCACACATGTTGCCTTCTGTGTGATGGCACACGACCACAATCAGGCTAGCGCAAACACAATTATTGGCATGGGAGCTCAAAAAGTTTAGCCACTGTGCTGTCCAGACAGTATAGAATAAATTGGGAATTGGGATAATTAGTTAGGAATTAGGAGCTGTCCCCTTTAGGGAATGCCTCATAGTAAATGTAGTTTATGCATCATGGGAAATGTCATTCATGTCATGGGGTCACATCTGTAATCCTGATTGGTCACTGAATTGACCCTTGGTTGGGTTGGGGGAGTTTCCTTTACTCTTGCTTGGACCCCAGCCCCGTGCTGGTGTCTCACCCTTTGCTCCATCATTATGGGATGAAGATCACTATAATTTCAACACTATGAAGTCAGCTACGCAAAGATTTGGACACTAGATGAATCTTGACATAACTGTGAGTTACACTTTGAGAATGCCTTTTGATCCAATAAAGAAACTTTGTATGGAAGCCTTTGTAGAGTTTGCCTGTCTGTCTTTATATTCAGCCAGTAATTAAAAGAAAGAACAGCCACCACTGATTTAAAGCATTCTAATCTAAATCAAAATCCATTCAACAGATCTCTATCTCCTCAGGTTGAACAGTATAAGGGAAATTTCAGTTTTGAAAACTATTAAGTATTGTAATTAAGTTAAATGGGTTTTACATGCCTTTATTTTGATGTACACACCTATAGTTCCTTGGACTGTAGACCTAATGCAAACATTTTATTAAGTTAGTTCATACAATTTATTTCTATCAACTTAAGACTGAGCACTGACATGTTTAAAAAATATGGCTTATGCCATGTAACAGTACTCTATTATATTTGGTTGTTTCTCAGCTAGTTAATATATTACAAGAAGACCTAACTTCTATTTAAAACTCTGAGGAGGAGGAGGGGAGGAAGTTCTTTTTCTGTTAACAGATTTCTCTTGTGTCACTTCTGTTTCCAAAATTCAAAATTGTATATGGCTACTTTGGATTTTTCTGTCCACACAAAAAATACAGAAATTGGGTATAGGAAAATCTGTCATGCATGCAGGAATATTGGAATGTTTAAATGATTCCAGAATGTTCTCTGTTTCAATATATTAAAAATGCTGAATAACTCTTGGGAAAAAAACAAAAAAAACTCCATTAAGAAACAGAATTATTTGGCAAAATGACATGGCTAACTAGAAGAAATCATTAAAAGGAAGTTTCAAGGTGGCAATATTTTATTAGATGTTTGACTGTCTCTCTTCATCTGTTCATTTACTATAACTTTCAAAAACTTGAGATATAATTTATCTCCATTCTTTCCAATTTTTACTTCAATGTTTCTACATTTAAACCAGCATCTTGCCTGATGGTATCTATCTTATTTTTTAGACCTTCCAATCACTCCCAGCATAATGGATTTTTCTAAAGAATTGTATTTTATGACAAGATCAAAGTAAGATCCTTTGGTGATAATCTAGAAATTTTCTGATATTTCTAGATTGATTTATCTTGTTTATCCAAGGTATACAAGTAGCTTTCTTGAAATCCATACTTCAAAGGAATCGAATTTTCTTTTGTTTGCTTTTTATTGTCTAGTTTTTATAACTGTGGTTAAAAAACAAGAGCTTTCACTATCATAATCTTAGTATTTGCATTTTCAATTAATATAAATTAGTGACCATATACAAACTTACTTCATTTTGTTCCCATTGTTAACCATATTTTGCAGCCTCGTAATTTTGTTTTCTAATTTCCAGTCGGTTAGGGGTGGAGGATTAGTGCATCTTTGATTTTAAGACTTATCATGATTTGTTGTAGTCACATAATTAAAAGCTTTAGTGAAATAGCAATAGCACTTAGACTTATATACTGCTTCACAGTGCTTTACAGCCCTCTCTAAATGGTTTAGAGTCAGCATATTGTCCCCAACAATTTGGGTCCCCATTTTACCCACCTTGGAAGGATGGACGGTTGAGTCAATCTTGAGCCTGGTGAGATTTGAACTGCCAAATTGCAGTCATCCAGCAGTCAGCAGAAGTAGCGTGCAGTACTGTACTCTAACCACTGAACCACAGTAAAGCTAAAATTGTAGAAGCGCGGGAAATTAGGAGACAGGAGACCAGTGTAACTTCAGCTCTTTATTCAAGGTATAGATCTGTGTGTCATTTAGCGAGCCGTGGCAGCTCTTTTTATAGAGCTAGCCGGCGGCTCTTACCCAATGACAGCTTTCTGAATCTCCCGCGATCAGTTCATCCAATCATGGGAGATTCCTTACTAACCAATCACCGTTGTGCGTCTTGGCCAATCACAGTGTAGTTCATTTCAGCCAATCAGGTTAAGGCATTACAAGAATGTTAATATGTAACACCCCTCCCCTCTTGGTATGGTCCATCCTACGTGATGTAGTCAAGTAGGTAGGCAGGGCTTTTTACTTGCCTACTTGACCTGCGCAGTTCAGTTGCTGTGTGGTCTTCAGCCAGTACGGAAGGGATCTTCATTGCTACTGCTCCTCTCCATGGAACCGCCTGGAAGGATGAGTCAGTCCTTTCACTGCAACTCCCACCCGGTCTACTGGGTTCGGTCGAGTTGTCGGCTTCTTTGTTCCCGGCCAGTCTTTCTGGGCTGGTTGAGCTGGCTTGACTGTTCCTTCCAGGCGAGATTCCGAGTGGGTCGTCTTCGTCTGGTACTCTTCGGCTGCCTTCATTTTCCAGTGAGTATTGTTGGTTTCTTCTTTTATTTAGCGGTGCTTGTATTTCTGGTTCGGTTTTTGTTGGTTGGGCCCGTTCGGTTTGTCGTTGTCTTGTAGTTGTATTTTCTCTTTCTTTGTGATGATTGTTTGGGGTTTCCCTCTCCCTCTAGTTTTTTTATTAGAGTCTGTTTGCAAGTTTTGTGGGTTTTCGGTGCTGTTTAAAATTATTCTTGATCATATTTGGTCAACATGCCGTTTTCAGTTTCTTCTGTCCTCTGTTTCCAGCCGATACGACCGGGGGCCTGTTACTTGGGTTATTGTAGCGGGTACCCATAGTGGGTCCCCTGAAATTTTTTTAGCATAGATCGTGTCTCCCGGATTAAATGCCCGGTACCAGCTGGATGAGTCTGGTGGTTTTTCTGGATTGTAAGTCGGGTGAAGTCTGTCAAGATGGGATCAGAGTTTTCTTCCCATCAGGAGTTCTGCTGGGCTTTTATTGGTTTTGGTACTTGGTGTTATGTACTGTATTGTTATTAGTTTATTTATTTTGTTGTGTATGTTACCCGTGTGCATCTTTTCTAAAGCGTCTTTGGTGTATCTGACCATTCGTTCCGCCCGACCGTTTGCTGCCGGATGAATGGGCGCTGTCATTGCGTGTCGGATTCCCCGTTCTGCAAGGAATTGCTTGAATGCCAATGCCGTAAATTGTGGCCCATTGTCAGATACTATCAAGTCAGGTAGGTCGTGGGTGGCGAAAAGTCTGTTCAGTTGTTTTGTAACCACCTCCGTCATGGTAGATCACATTAGGCTTACCTCCAACCAGTTGGAGTAAGCGTCTACTGCGATCAAGAAAGTTTGCCCTTTTGTGGGTCCCGCAAAGTCTATATGGACCCTCTACCATGGTCCCCTTGGTGTTTCCCACTGGAGGGTTGGTACTTCGGGCAGGTTTGGTCTGGATTGCTGACATTTGTCACATGTAGCCACCCAGGTTTCAATGGTTCTGTCTATTCCTGGCCACCATATGTAGCTTCTGGCTAGGGATTTCATTTTCACAATGCCCGGGTGTCCCTCATGCAACATGTGTAATATTTTTTTTTGTAAGCTGTCTGGAACTACCACTCTATTGCCCCCATAGTATACATCCCTTTTGGAAGGATAATTCAGTTTGCCGGTTTTGGAAGGGTTTAAACTGGTCACTGCTTTCTGTTTCCGGCCACCCTTTTACCACCCAGTTCAAAACTCGTGCCAGTTTGCCGTCTTTGCTCGTCTCTCTCGCAATGTCTGACGCAGTTGTTGGTAGGTTGGGCAATGTCTCTATTTGCAGGGTGGATGTGGTGGGTGCAGGGTCATCTTCATAATCTGTTAAGGGGCAATGGCTTAGTGCATCGGCATGCAAGATGCATTTCCCTGGGCGATGTATTAGTTGGTAGGTATAGGCAGCAAGGAACTCAGACCACCTTGTCATCCGGGGAGACAGTATGTTGGGGGTGGCCTTGTTTCCCACCAGGATTCCCAGTAGTAGTTTATGGTCAGTGATGAGGGTGAAGTCCCTACCGTATAAGTACTCATGAAACCACTTCACACTGGCTATATATATAGTCGAGCTGGCTATAATTTCTTTCTGCCTTTGATAGTATTTTCGAGAAGTAAGCAATTAGTGCTTCTCTCCCATCTGGCAGAGATGGGCTTAGTATCGCTCTGATGCTGAATGGAGAGGCGTTGCAGGTTACCGTTAGTTGTAGGGTCTCGCTGTACTGGATGAGGACTGATTGTGATGTGAGGAGGTCTTTTATGTTCTGGAAGGCGGCCTCTTCCCACTTGCCCCAGGACCAAACAGACGTCTTGTCGAGCAACCTATGCAGAGGTTCCGCTGTTGTTGCCTTCTGTGGCAAAAAGACGTTGTAGAAATTGATTAGTCCCAGAAAGACTTGTAATTCTGCCTTATTTTGAGGTCTCGGGGCTTCCTTTATTGCTTTTATGTTTTTGTGGGTAGGGTGGATTCCATCTTTGTCCACCAGATATCCCAGGAACTCAACCTTTTCAGTGCATAACTGGCACTTTTCTTTTTTAACTTTGAGTCCTGCATTTTAAAATTTTTGTAGGACTTCTCTGAGTCAGCTTCCCAATTGTTTTTTGTCTTTGGCTGCTACCAACACATCATCAAATTATGGCACGACTCTCTTAATTCCTTGGAGTAACCGTTCCATTAGACTCTGGAACACCCCTGGTGCCACACTGACTCCTAATTGGAGCCTTTTGTACTGGAAAGCCCCCCTGTGGGTCATGATAGTTTGCGCTTCCACAGTCTCGGCATCGACGGGCAGCTGTTGATATGCTTCCACCAAGTCGAGCGTCGCAAAGACTTTTCATTCGCCGAGTGAGTGTAGGAGGTGCTGTACCACTGGGACTGGGTATGCACTTTGCTGCAGTGCATTATTAAGTGTCGCTTTATAGTCCCCACAAATTCTCATGGACCCATCTGGTTTGATTTGGGTGATTATTGGGGTCTCCCAGTGTGCATGATCTATTGGTTCCAGGACCCCTTGCACGATGAGCTTATCTAATTGTTCATCTATTTTTGGTTTGAGGGCGAATGGAACTCGTCTTGGTTTGAGCCGGATTGAGGTAATATTGGGGTTCAAGCTAAATGATATTGGGGACCCCCAGTACTTGCCTAATTGTCGGTCAAACACTTCTTGGAATTCCTTCATCAGCTCCTCTTCCCAGTCTGTTTCCTTGACATGGTTGATGCCCGTCACCTCGATCCCTAATGGCGCGAACCATTCCAGACCCAGCAGGCTTGGGCGGTCTCTGTCGACAATAGTGAGTGGAAGTACTTTTCCATGCCTTTTGAAGGTTACATGGAAGTGTCCAATTCCTATTACGGGGATTCTGTTCCCCTGATAGTCTTTAATGGTGAGTCTCTGGTTCTCCAGCTCTTGTTTCTGTAAGCTGGGCACTAACCTCTTAATTGTGTCCCAGGACACCATGGAGAGGTATGATTCGGAGTCCACCTCCATTGTGCATGGCTTGCCTTTGATGCTGACCTGCACATGTACTTTTCTTGCATCTGAGTTGTCTGAATGGCCGATTGTGACCATTTGATGGGTTTCTCCCCGTCGTCTGGTCTCGCTGAGCCGCTTGCTTCAGGTTTCGTGGTTCCATTGGCTTTCTGTGAATCTGTCTAGGTTTCTGGGGGGGCGTGTTGTCGCATTGTCTGGTGCTGAAGTTCCGTTTGTTTCAGCAGACCTTGGCGATATGCCCCCATTTTTCACAGTACCGGCAAATGGCATCTAAAAACCGGCACTCAGAATGGGGGTGGTCGCAGCCACAACCGGCGCATTGGAAGCCTGACTTACGACTTCTCCACTGCTCTCACTCCGCTTGCAATCTGTGGATCTCCTCTTCCTCATTGTCAGTGTTGGGTGATAGATCAACGTCCTCATGGTGCGCCGTTGTTAGTTTGTGACCAGTTTCAGTTTGTTTTTCGGGGGATGTGTTGGTCTCCGATATTGTTGGCCGGTCCCTTGCATTCATTAGTCACATCTTAGCCGCTGATTTCTTCGTGGCTTCGGCTGTGGTAGCTTCAGCAATGGCTTCGGTAACTGTAATGTCTGCCCGAGCCATTAGCCTGGTCTGGAGCATGGGGTCTCTGAGACCGAGAACCATGCGGTCCCTCAGAGCCTCGTCCATGTCTGAAAAGCCACATGCACCAACGATGTTCCTCAATGCTGCCATGAAATCCCCAATGCTCTCTCTGTCCTTTTGATCCCAATGGTAGAATTCGTGTCGCTGGATCAGGTTTGGCACGGCTGGGGCATAATGGTTCCAAAGTAATTGATCTAGATCTGGCCAAGTCATCTCCTTCACATTCTCTAGCTTGGCCAACGCTTTGGCCATCTTGAATACGGCTGGTCCACAATGGGTCAGGAACACAGCTCTCTTTCAGTGGTCATTTGCATCATTGAGATTGTTGCTCTCGAGGAACATGAGGAATCTATCGATGTAAGATTCCCAGTCATTGCCTGGTTGAATGGTACGGGTAGTGAATTGCTGCCAGCCATCTTGTTGGTTGTTCAGCTCGATTGCCACATGCCCGACTGGTCTCTTTGTCTCAGAATCCCACCCTGGTCGGGTCTCGGCCAATCACAGTGTAGTTCGTTTCAGCCAATCAGGTTAGGGTATTACAAGAATGTTAATATGTTACAAAAATGTAGTGTTTTTCATTATCCATCTCTTCTGACTCCATCTAGCAGTTGTTATTTATGTATGGTTAAGGTAGTGCTTGCAAAATTGAGTATTATATTATTAGCATAGAACTTAAGTGCAATTGTTACTAATTTAAGGTGTCTTTTGAATGCCTCCCTTCCCCTTATTCTGCATATATTGATCCGTTGCTATCCCTTGGCTACTGTTGCACTTTCTGTATCTGCTCACCAACCTCAAATATAACTTTAACTCATGGCCTCAATTCCTTTAGGTTTCGGAGATATGTTAATTTAAAAGAAAGTAAGAAGAGTCCATTGTGCTGTTTTTAAAAAATAAAGTAAAATAAAAGATCTTAATCTTTAACTTGTTTGTGTTCACCAAACTTGATTTTCTTCTTCACACAATTCATACCAGCTGCAGTCTGATAGAAAGCCTGACAATTCAACCCTGAGCTACGAATATTTCCAGAGTTGAGACTTCCATTTCATGCACTTCTGTTGAATCAGTTTCCTCCTCAGGACAGGAGGAACTCCTTGGATTGCTGAGAATGAATTTCAGTTTAGTATATAAACATAAATGGGCTTATTTTGTAAATAGTTTAAAATAAAGCACTTCCTAATCAAGGTCCATGCATTTGGAATAGAATAATAGCTGTTTTCTTCCATTCCAGTATTTAAAGGTTGATTTGGCAACCTAGCACTGATTAGCTGCTAAAAAAAAATGAAGAAACTTTCTATCAAATAGAAAGAAAAGAAATTGGATGGCAATATCATAGCAAAATAAGGAAGAACATCCTGTCATGTTCTTTTTCCTTGCTGGTTGGGTAGCTTTTAAAGTGCCTTTAAAGCTAACGAATTATATTTATAAAAGTATCTTGAATCTCAAAATCAGCCAGAGCCAAAAGTATACAGAATGCATATCCACTGTTAAGCACAGTAGACCATTCAGTTCAATAATAGATTAATATTTTATGGATTTACATTCCATTTGCGTACTTGTGTAGATTATTTGCACCTACAAACTCACACATGAAGTTCAGCCATTTTTATTTTGGTTTTTTACACAAAGCAGTGGCTTACATTTCAGTCAGTCAGTCAATAGCATGATGAATGGATGAATAGACAATGTTTTGTTGGAATATTTTTCTTTTGTGTTTAAAAATTGTATAGGGAGTAATTATTTTATAAAAGGAAAATACCATCCTCTAACATTTGAGACAAATGGGTACATCACATAGAAAAATCTATGCATACCTATGAAAAGGAAGACATATACTTCAGGCATAAAAAACATACTATTTCCATTAATTCTATTCATTTTTCAATGGTCACATTGTTTGTTAATACCATTGTCTTTTGTTTATTAATTTTAAAGGCAATTAATATCCCAAAGTCTTTTATTTTTCCATTTATATTTCTATTCCTTCCATAGAGTTGTTCAAAGTTATCTTGTCATCAGCAAATGCTCATAATTTATAAATTTCCCTTTAATCTTCACTCCAGCAATTTTCGCACCTTGTCTTATATCAGCACTTCAATACGTCAATAACCAAAATAAATAGCAATGGTGACAAAAGGTATCCTTGTCTAGTCCCTTTCCAGTCCCCTCACAGGTTTTTGTTAATTTGTTATTCACAATTATCTAAGCCATTTGTGGAATGTAAATTTTTTTTCCTATTTGATAAAATTCTCACCAAACTCCCTATCATCCAAAATTTTAAACAAAAAAAATCAGTTCAAATTGACAAAGACCTTTCCTGCATCAAGAAAAATCAATGCTGCTTGTTTCTCATTGTGTTGTTCCAAGTATTCCAAAATACCTAAAACATTCCTAATATTATCTAATTCTAACCTGTCTTTTAGGTCCAAACCCAAGCTGATCTTCATGAATAAAACTATCTTTACTTTCTCACTTAAAATATCATAAATAATTTACAATCACTATTCAATAATTATATTGAGTGGTAATAACTTGTGGTGAGGCAAAATCTTAGATACTAATGCTATATAAGTCTCTATCCAACTGTCCAGTATCTTTCCAGTAATTAGAGATCACCATGTGTTGCAATGGTTGTAGTAGTCCTTCAATATGTTTATAATAAGCCCACTTGGCAATACTGGGGAAAATGCTGCATTGCTGAGATACAAACGATTGCTCCTCGTGGCCCAGTAAGTATAGCCTACAATACTGAATTCTGCAGATCTCCAGAAGGTAGACAAGGCATTGTGAGGGGTGGAATAGGGGGGCAAAACATGGGCAGCCTACCAGGACCCAGCAGGACAAGGATGGGAAGGGAAAAAGATAGGTGAACATGCTTAAGTATCTCTGCAAAGTTATGAAGCCACCTGTCATTTGCAAGTGTGAATGACCGGATAACTCTTGTAACATTCTTATATTTGAATCACGGTTGTTACTGGCTTTTGTGAGGTTTGTTGCGACTTTGAATGGTCACTAAATGATCTGTCGTACCTTGAAGATTACCTGTATTAGACTCCACTTCTTTATATTTTCTTTTTTTCTTTTCTATTTTTTCTGCAATTTTTTTCTGTTCTTGTACATTTTGCTTTCAATTTCTTCCTTTTTTTTTCCCTTACTTTCTATTAGTTGGTACACTGTTATCTTTTTTGTTTAAAAGTTTTAATTATATATCTACAATTTCATGATTGCATGAAAAATCTTTAAGAGAACAAGAAAAAATGAATGGGCTATAAGACCCCATCTTTCCTAACAAACATCCTCTACCAGGAAAACCAAGCTTGACAAATAGTCCATTTAATGTTACAATTTATGCCAAATCTTGTTGTTGCTGTGCTTTACAATTAATTTGATTAATTTGACCCAGAAAAGCACAAGAAACTACAATTCTTCAGATAAGATTTATAATCCAAAATATTTAGATTCTATTAAAATGTACAGCAGTCAATACATTTATATCTTGAATTTCCAAATCACATTTATGTTGTACCACTGATATAATATAGTATATCATTGTGAACTTTTGCATCATCAGGAACATCAGGAACAAAGCTTATTTTCTGCCATTAATTACTTAGTCATCTCTGTATGTGATCTTTATCACTGAGACTAAATGTCTTGTGTCTTGTCTTTTTCAATTAATTTTTTTATTGTCTTTGTTAAATTTTTTTGGGCAGTTTTCAACTGGCACATTTTTGAAATTGTACAACTACCTTCTCATTTAATATTGGATTTCCTTGTTGTTTCATAATAAATTACAATACTTAAGCATGTTATATCTGCCTTGATGTTATATACCCTAGATTCAAGTGCTTTAGAACAGATGAAAACCTCTTATTATAGATATTAAAGTCTAGTGACTTTAAATATTGGTAGAATGCTCACAGGTAACACACACACGCACATAAATATAAATATTTTCAATAAAATTTTATCTTTTAGACTAATGTAATATTACATTTTTAATAAATATGCATTTTTCTAAAATGGAGGTATAAAAGATGCTGAAAAATAGATATTTTCATTTTTTCCTTATGGCTAGGTATAGAAAACAAAACTAGAATACGAATGTAAAATGAAGGTCATACTTGTTGAAGCTTCATTGCCTTCATAAAATAATCCTGAGAGTTACTTTATAAAAATTCCATTGCCTAATCATCTAGAAGTAGACACAACTATATCATCTTGATATATAGTATTTGTTCCCCTTGATTTGTTGCTCATGTGTGCGTGCATATACTACTTACACAATGCACAAACAAACATGCAAAAATACAAGCACATCTCTTGTAATGATAGAAATTCACAGTTTAATCATTCATGTTCCAATTCTATATTGCCAGGATCTAGAAAAATCCATGTTATTGTATCCCCCAAATAATAATTGCTAATGGCTGATGAACGAATGCAACTGTCACCATTAATATATTTCAAATTATGACTAGCTTTGCAATATTGTAACATTATTAAGATTTCTAACCCAATTTTACCAATTTGTTCTCTAAAAACAATACAGGTGAAACTCAAAAAATTAGAATATCATGCAAAAATTCATTTATTTCAGTAGTGCAACTTAAAAGGTGAAACTAATGTATGAGATAGACTCATTACATGCAAAGCAAGACAAGGTTTGTACATAGAACAATATCGGACCTCTGAAAAGTATAAGCATGCGTATGTACTCAGTACTTGGTTTGGGCCCCTTTTGCAGCAATTACTGCCTCAATGCAGCGTGACATGGAAGCACTGCTGAGGTGTTATGGAAACCAGGATGCTTCAATAGTGAACATCCAACTTCTTTTGCAATTACCTTTTGAGGCTTTCCCTCCTTATGGAGGGTGTCAATGATGGCTTTCTGCACAACTGTCAGGTCAGCAGTCTTTCCCATGATTGTGATTCCTACTGAACCAGACTGAGAGACCATGTAAAGGCTCAGGAACCCTTTGCAGGTGTTATGGCTTAATTAGTTGATTAGAGTGGGACACTTTGAGCCTAGAATATTGAACCTTTTCACAATACTCTAATTTTCTGAGATTGTGGATTTGGGGTTTTCATGAGCCATAATCATCTCAATTATGACAAATCACAGCTTGAACTATCTTGCTTTGCATGTAATGAGTCTATCTCATATATTAAGTTCACCTTTAAGTTGCATTAATGAAATAAATGAACTTTTGCATGATATTCTAATTTTTTGAGTTTCACCTGTAGATTTATCTCCAAGATAGTTTACATTAAGGACACAAGAATTTTGTTATCAAAGGTTTAAAAAATACATAAATCCAAGTTATTTTCAAAATTTTATCCTATTTATTGAAATTAGTTTATTACCATGGAATAAATATACTTTCTTCTTCTAAGACAAAATATACAATTTTCAAAAATTCAGCTTCAAGAATGGGTTTCTGACTGGGAAAGATATCCAGGCAAATTTGAAAAGTATGTACATGCGTGCACACACAGAGACAAAATTGTGAGCAGAATTGTGAATTCTCTGCAGTAAAAGAATAATTGTAAACATTTGCTTCTGTAACATAGATACTTTAGTAATAAATAGAATAATACTATTTATAACAAGCTCAAAGTACCATTGCTATATTTTTACGATCACTGAATTTTAGTTTTTAACTTCAAGAAATACCTTTTGAAAACTAAAAGTCAATCTCACTTAGTTACAGTCTATTCTTTATGGATTAGAGACTGTTGCTTGTAGTGACTGTAATAAGAGGTCCGTACTGAAAGCTACCATCTGAATATTGACGACAAACAGTGACAGTAATGTCACTGTAGTCAAATATAAGGCAATATACCTGTCTTTTATACATTCATCCTTCTATATATTTTAATATGTTAGTATTTTATACTGCCTTTTACCACAGTCACTATGGTGTGACATAACCAATATAGATAATTATAGAGTAAACCATGAAAGCCAAACTATTGTGAACAACAACAAATTGTGGGATTAAAAACACAGATTAAAAATAGTAAATATTCTTTTCTCTCTATTTGGATATAAAGAAAATAGAAATGAAGAAAGATTACATATTTGTAGTTAGACTGGTTTTTCTTTTTAAAAAGATGGAATATGTAAACGGATTTAAATTTAATTTTAGTGCAATATGCCTTCCATGTTCAAGATATTGAATATGGATCAGTACTGAAGTAATCTGGAGGAAAATATTAAAACAATCCAACTTTTTGCTACAGTTCTCTGTTTGAACACATATCTATAAAAGGCCTGACTTCTAAGTAGGAGTTTGGTATAGCTGTCCTTTCCTTTATTACTTTGTTTTCACAATGAAGAGCCGGCTTAAAACAATGGCTATTTCTCCTGAAATGTTTGGGTTTTTCTGGTATTCTTTGGCTTTAACCCCTTCTAATTGTCCACAAAATCCACACCCTGTGAAGCAATCTATTGTCTATATATACTGTCCTTCTAGACTTTCTGCTTTAGATACTGGAGTCTAAAATTGCAATTAATTTGCAATTTGCATTTTTCTTTCCAATGAGCTCATTTTAGGCAAGTCCTTGCCAACTCAGCATACTTCAGATATGTTGAAAATACATTCTGAATTTGTATTCTTAATCATCTGGAAGGCAAGTCTGTTCTGGATAGATCTATTTCCAACCAACTGTTTAAGATTTCATCTTTAAAAAAAAACCTCTTTCCCACATCTATGTCATCTTTTGAATAATCTTTTATCTGTGTTTTTTTTTTAATTTTGCTTTAATTTTCAATTATATTTCCTTGTTTTAAAATTCACAGAGCACTCTGGAAGGAATAAGCTCCTCCATCTACTAGCAGGATACTGATTCTGTTCCCATAAGCATGTCATTGGAGGGTAAAAATCAGGCATCTTTTTCTGTGGCTGTTAAAATCAGGCAACAAAAACAGTAGGTGTAAAATCTTAATTACAGAGATTCCTAACAAAGCATGGTAGTGATTAATGCATTAAAGCCCAACTGGCTAATGGCCAGCAGTAGGTTGGAGCAAGGCAAGCTCCAAGTAGTAACAGCAGCATTATAACATCATGTCATCTCCTTTTCTATGGGCATTGTGATATCAGACATACCACAAGCAGGTAGACTCAAAAAACTACTTTCCAATATTTGTTGTTGTATGTATTCTTTCCCTCACAGTAGCTGACAAAATTATGTTTTCCCCCAACTTTTCCACCATGGCATCCTGACCAGACATTGGTGTGTGTGTGTGTGTGTGTGTGTGTGTGTGTGTGTGTATGAATGGTAGGCACATGCATGTATGCACAGCTCCTTTAACACATGGCTTGTGTACATGTTCTCCACTCACATGAATGAGAATGATGACGCTTGTGCTCACACGTGAATCTCCACTTGCATGAGCGGTAGATACTTGAGGGAAACACACTTGGCCTCATGCACAAACCTTAACTCATGCAAATGGAGAGTGTCACGCACAAAACTGCACTCACAAGCACGCTCCATTCAAGTGCGCACTGCCCAGGAATGTAAGTCACCTAACAATTGGGTTGGAAATATATAAACTAGGATAGACATTTTAATACTGTCTCTTTAAATGAATACTAAACTTGTAATTAAGTGTGGTTCCTCAAACAGCCATAAGATGGAGCCAGAAACCTGTGTTGTTTAGTTCTGTTGTTGAGAGTGTTGCCATTCCTGCATTTCCCTATTGACTGTTGCTGATCGTCGTTATTCTTGGATTTGATGTGAGTCTTTTACTGAACTGTTTATGATACTGGACTTTGTTTTTGTATTATCCCCAGACTGAATACTGACTGCTATAACCGTATATGACTTGGACTTCTTGTTGGACTTTCCTTAACCATTTACTGGAAGTAAAAACCTACATTTTACTATACAGTGTATATGTATGCTGGTTGTGTGTTATTCTTCACTACTCTCACTACGTCTGCCTGTGTGCGCTCATTTTCCTAAAGGGGAATTACCTCAACACTGGTTATGGGCCCAGGCCATACCAGGCACAGATAACTGAGAGTTAGTATGAATACACAGTACCGTATACAGACAGCTGTTTACTGTTTAATTGTGGGTTACTATCCTGGTAAAGATGGCACAAGACCCTTCAACAAGTCTATCACAGATAACCCAGTTGGATGGAACAAACTATGTTTCCTGGTCTATGAAGTGCAGTCTTCTGCGTAGAGAAGGGCTATGGACTGTAATTCAAGTTCCACCGGATGTAAATGATTGGGATCCAGATGATGAGGATGATGCCAAGAAGTTAGCTGACTTTAAACGGAACAATGAACGATCTCTTTGTATAATTGGACTAACAGTGAGTGACCAGCAGCTAGTCCATATTCATAGAGAAGAGTCTGCTGCTAGGTGTTGGGAGAATTTGAAGAGGATTTCTGTTCGTGACAGTGTAGGTGCACACATACTTCTTACACCTAAACAATTTGAGTACATCTTCTGAAAGATGGAGATATGTTAGTTCATTTGAACTTAATGAAAAGAACTTTTCAAGGGCTACATGAAAAGGAACTGATATTTTCAGAGCTGCATCAGGTTTACATCATTCTTTCCTCATTGGATGAAAGATATGATGATTACATATCTTCACTGGAAGTCCTGACCAGAGATAAACTGACATTGACTGACATAACCGGAAGATTGTTAGAAGACGTAAGAAGACGGCTAGATAGGGACCAACTGAGGAAGAAATAACCACAAGAAGAGGATTTGTCTTCAACTGCCTATACTGTTAGGAAATGTTTTTCTTGTGGGGCTAGGGGACTTATAGCTAGATTCTGTAAGAAGGGAAAATAACAGAATAGTGGTAATCACCAGCACACTAAGTAGAATGTTAATTTAGCTATGTCTAGCAATTCAACTGTAAACCATGATTTGTGGGTAGTTGATAGTGGAGCATCACAGTGCATTACTAGAAATAGAAAAAGGTTTGTAACGATGTCCACGAGTAAGCAACATGTATCATTGGCAAATGGATGGAAGATGAAAGTGTTTGGTGAAGGTACTGCATATTGTTCATGCATAAATGAGCATTTAACTATGTTATATGTGTATGCTATATGTACCTAAACTAAAACTTAATTTGTTATCAGTAAGAGTTTTAGTTAATATTGGTTATGTAGTAACCTTTAGGGGAGATAACTGTATAATAGAGAAAGAGGGTAAAAGTGTTACTGCTAATTTAGAGAATGATTTATATGTGACACATGATGACCAGTTAAAGATGGCTAACTCGGTTTATAACAATGTTAAGCCACATGACGAATGTATACATTTACTACATAGACGTCAAGGGCACATTAATTAGAGGTTGTGTTTGCTGACATAATTGGTCCTAAGAAACAGTTTAGGAGGTGCCTGCTATGTTTTGAGTATAATGGACCTGTATTCAAGCTACAGTTTCTGCTCTCTCATGAAAAACAAAACAGAAACATTCCAACATTTCTTAAACTGGCTAAGATTTGCTGAGAGAAAAATGAGGAGTATTAGTTACTGAAAATGGGACTGCATTTATTAACAAGAGATTCCAAACTATGTATTGTAACTATCCTGTATTCCATAAGGATTACTTGACAAAAGACTACACAAGGAAAAGAAATACCAAGAAAAGATTAGCCTCTAAGGCATTAGAGGATGATACAGGACTTGAAAAAGAGCTACAGAAAATGCCACAGAAAAATGACATTAAGTTAAAAATGGATATAACCAAATATAAAATGGGTCTAATAGAAAAAGAAGAACTAGCACAGTAAATTAGAGGTGCTAAACAGAACTACTTTGAAAATGCAAATAAACCAGGTAGATGGTTAGCATATAAATTGAGAAAGGAGAAAGAATCAAGGAAAATATTGCAATTAATAGACGATCAAGGCCAAGTTTGCTATGGTAGTAAAGAGAAGAAGGAAATCATACAAGACTATTATGGGAAACTATACACACAAGAGAATATTGATGAGGAAAGAGTTAAACAGTATTTACAGAATGCTAATCTACCCCAGATACTTAAGTAGATTTAAACAATGTTAGAAAGCAATATAACGATGATGGAATTAACTGAAGCACTCAAGAAGCAAAATAATGGAAAGGCACCAGACCCAGATGGACTTCTGGCAGAATTTTACAAAACATTACAAGAATTGTTGAACCTTCCATTGCTAGAAGTTATGAATGAAGTTATGTTAAAGAAGAGGATACCTAAATCATGATCAGAAGCTTATGTTAAACTTATTCCAAAAGAGGAGGCCGATCCATTACAAATTAAGAACTATAGACATATTTCCTTAACTCCCTGTCACACTGCACCAACAGATGGAAAGAGGATGTAAAACGGAGAAAAACACTTGCCATCCGTTGGTTAACGCGATGCTTCCGTTCTGTACTCACTGCCTCCGTTTTGCTTCCTCTCTATCCGTCCAGCATCCGTCTATTGACGTTTCATCCACTCAGAAGGTTTTGAGCTGCTCAAAACTTTTGCGCGGAAAATGTATCCAACGCATCCATTCTGCATCCGCTAGGCATACGGGGGACATCCGTTCTGCATCCCTTATGCATCCGCTATATCCGCGAGGAATCCGCTGCGCATCCGCGCAACTCAAATCCGCTCAGACGCAGGGAGGAAGCGGAAAGGACATGGAACGGACGCGCAACGTTAGTAGCACGGACGGAGAAAGGATAAAAGCGGATGCAGCACGCAAAGAAAGCATTTAAAATGGAAAAAAAGTTCGCAAAGGGGACCTATCTCGGATATTAAGGATGTCTAGAGGATGCCTAGAGGATGCAAAGGGACACATAGTGGAAAACCTATATTGCCTATAAAAGGGGGGAGCAACTCACCTGGATCTCACTTTCAGACCAGCAGCCCAGCTGTGCAGACCTCTGCAGCCTTCATCTGGCTCTTGCTCTTCCACAGCATCCAGTCATCTCCACCATGGATCGTAACAAACTCCTTTTGGTAGCCACCATCATTCTGCAACAGTGCGAAGCCATCTACAGGCTCTGTGAACTCTACTACAGGAAGAAAAGGAGGCAGCCAAGAAGCGTCTGGGTCCGAAGATGGATCGGGAAAAGATCAGAGTACAGACTGTACAACAAGCTGATGGTGGAGCTCAGGAACGAAGACACTCGTGCATTCCATAACTTCATGAGGATGCCTCCAGCCATGTTTGATGAAGTTGTGCAGTGGCTGACACCCAGGTTGACCAAGCAGAGCACCAACTTCCGCCCCAGCCTGGACCCTGGGCTCAAGGTGGCACTGACTCTGTGCCACCTGGCCTCAGGGACCACCTACAGAAGCATGTAGTACGGATGGAGGGTGCCACACAACACCATCAGCATTGTGGTCAGAGAAGTGGTGCAGGCCATCATCAAAGAATACCTGGAGGAGCTCCTCCAGTGCCCCTCCACTGAAGAAGGATGGAAGAAAGTTGCAGAGCAGTGGTATCAGAGGTGAAATTTCCCACACACCATTGGAGCCATAGATGGGAAGCACGTGGCCTGCAAATCTCCAGCCAAGTCGGGGTCCACTTATTTCAACTACAAGGGCTTCTTTAGCATTGTCCTCTTCACCATGGTCGATGCTGACTACAAGTTCATGGACATTGATGCTTCAGGCAACGGCTCAGCTTCAGATGCCCAGGTATACAACGCCAGTCACCTCAAGGAGGGGCTGGAACGCAACCTCATCATGGGCTTCCCAGATCCAGAACCCCTGCCCAACGACACGCAAGATGTGCCCTACTTCATCATGGGGGATGACGCCTTCTCCCTCAGAACCTACCTCATGAAGCAGTACAGTTCAAGATACCTCACCCGTGAAGAGAAGATCTTCAACTACAGGCTGTCCAGGGCAAGGCAGGTGGTGGAGAACACCTTTGGCATCCTGGCCAACAGGTTCCAGGTACTTCTCACCACCATGCAGCATTGCCCAGAGACCGTGAGGAGGATCATGGAAGCTTGCTGCATCCTGCACAATCTCATGCGCACCCGCTACCCAGTCTTGCAGAGCAGGCTCGTGGACCTCCAACAAGGAGGTCCTTGCCGTGGCATGCTCCACAGAAACCTGCCTGGAGACAGGAGCTAACTCTCAGCCGGAAGAGGACTGGCTCTCAGTGGGCTGCCTGAGAGAGAGGGTCGTGAGAGGGGCTGCTGCTACTCCTCGGTGGTGGATCTCACCCTCCAGAAAGCTGCACCTGGCCATTACGTAGGTCTCTCTGTCCATCAGCTTAACCGTGGCCTGGCCAGATTTCTTGAGGTGCAGCTTTCCGTACCAGGTGTGCATGTGCTTCCACCAGCCGAGGAGCACATCCGATGTGTAGCCCAGACTCTCCGTCTTCTCTCTCCAAGCAGCCTGTAGAGCCGGTGTGTGTCCCTTCCACCACAGATAGTCATTCTCTCTCAGCCACTCCAGCACCTCATCCTCGTGTTCCTCCTCAATGGAGTATTGCCTCCTCTCCCTTTCACACGTCTGCTTCTTCCTCCCTCTGGCAGGGCCATATGGACCCTCATCAGAGGGGCTTCGAGGTTGTAGGGGCTGCTCCTCCACACCAGCAGCAGCAGCATCACCAGCAGGATCATAATCATCATCAGCAGCAGCAGCAACAGCACCAGCAGCACCAGCAGGATCATCATCAGCAGCAGCAGCAGCAACAGCACCAGCAGGACCAGGATCAGCAGCAGCAGGGTAAGCACCAGGAGCCCCAGCAGGACCAGGAGCACGAGCAGGACCAGGAGCATGAGCAGGACCAGCAGGACGAGCAAGACCAGGAGCACGAGCAGTACGAGCAGGAAGAGCAAGTCCAGGAGCACGAGTAGGACCAGCAGGACCAGCAGGACGAGGAGCAGCTTCAGCAGAGTAAGCACCAGCAAAAGCACCACCGCCAGAAGCGGCTTCAGCAGAGTAAGCACCAGCAGAAGCACCACCACCAGAAGCAGAAGCAGCAGAAGCAGCAGCCGCAGAAGAGTGAACCTGTGGTACAGAAGCCCCAGCAGAAGCAGAGTGAGGGCCAGGGGGTGGGAGGGTGGCCCTGTCCCTCTTGCCAGGGCTGGCAGCAGGTGGCTGAGGCTTTCTCTTCTTCCCCATGGTTGTGGGGTTGCTGGCTGGCAGGGAGGCTGGCAGGGAGGCTGGCAGGCAGGCAGGCACCAAGGCTGGCAGGCAGGCTGGCACCAAGGCTGGCAGGCAGGCTGGCACCAAGGCTGGCATCAAGGCTGGCAGGCAGGCAAGCACGAAGGCTGGCAGACAGCAAGGCTGGCAGGGAGGCTGGTAGGCAGGCAGAAAGCAAGGCTGGCAGGGAGGCTGGCAGGCAGGCTGGCAGGCAGGCTGGCAGGAAGGCTGGCAGGCAGGCTGGCAGGAAGGCTGGAGAGCTGTGTCTGGATGCAGGTCTTTCCTCTGAATGGTGACCTGCTTCCGAGCTGCTTCCCTTTATATCCACAGGGCTGACACAATAAATCCCCCCCGCATGCGCAGTGAACGCTAGGCATCTGCTAGGCTTCCGCTAGGCATCTGCTAGGCTTCCGCTGTGCATCGCTTCATCCGTTCGGCGTCCGCTCTGCATCCGCTGTATCCGTTCCATGTCTGCTTTGCTGAAGTCCCCCGGAAGCCGAGCAGATGTACCATCCGCTCTCATCCGCTTCCATCCACTAGGCTTCCGTTCCACATCCGTTTTCCATCCGCTCTGCGTCCTCCCCCCATCCGTTCCTTTCCGTGTTATCCACTCTGGTTATGCAAATTTTTGCCCCTTTTGACAGCGGATAACAATGGATGGAACATTTTGCTCTTCCGCTGTGTCCTTTTTACAAACGTTTTGCATCCGTTGGGCAGTGTGACAGGGCTTTTACTAAACGCAGGTTATAAAATTTTTGCTTCAATATTGGCAGAAAGACTTAAAAAACACTTAAACAATTTTATCCATCCTGATCAAAATGGATTTCTGCCAGAAACAAATTAAAGAAAATATGAGAGTAATCTTTGATATTTCTAGATGCATAGAAGGCATTTGGTAATGTGAATTGGCAGTTCATGTTATTACTGCTGGAACAGATGGGCTTTGCTAAAAAAATTATTCAAGCAATAGATGCTATATATCATGCAACAGCATGATTATGATAGAGCATAACAGCAAAGGTTATGATAGAGGGAGAACTGACAGACTCTGTTGATATAAGAAAAGGAACAAGACAAGGGTGCCCACGATCATCTCTGTAGTTTGTGTTAATCTTAGAAGTGCTAAATAGAAATATTAGACATGAAAAGAATATAAAAGGGATGAAAATTAAAAAGGAAGAACTTAAATTGCAAACATTTGCAGATGATCTGGTTTTCATTTTAGAAGACCCACTAGAAACAGCATCAAAATTGATAGAAAAGATAGAGGAATATGGAAAGGTGGCTGGTTTGAAAATAAATAAAGATAAAACAAAGATCATGACAAAGAACATGTTATCAAGACAAAAGGAAGAATTAGCAGACCTATTGAAAATCCAGGTCACGAATAAGATCAAGTACCTGGGGATATATTTGACAGCAAGATGCAGTACACTAAAAGAGAATAACTACATTAAACTTAAGCAGCAGATAGCACTAGATTTGGTGAAATGGGAAAATGTACAACTGTCATTAATAGGGAGACTATCAACAATCAAGATGAATATATTACCCAGAATTTTATATTTGTTCCAAACAATTCCAATTCGGCTTGGAAAAGATTACTTTGAAGATTTAAATAATATTGTGTTGAAATATATACGGCAAGGTAAGAAAGTGAGAATAAAGTTAAAACTTTTGCAAAATGCCAGAATAAGAGGAGGATTTGGTTTGCCTAATTGGAAGTTGTATTAGCAAGCTACAAATTTGATGTGGGTTAAGGAATGGATAACATTAAGAAATACTAGATTGTTGAAATTAGATGGACATGATCTGTTGTTGGGGTGGCATGCTTTTTTATGGTACAAAGGAATGAAAACACAGGGTTACTTTAGAAGACATTACATACGGGAGTCTGTGGTTAAATTGGAAGAAGACTAAAAGGCAATGTTATTTGAAAATTCCGGTCTGGCTATCGACTATTGAAGCATTTTCTTATCCTATAATATACAAAAAGGAACAAACAGTTACATATGGTGAAATATTGAATGAAAAGGGTGAACTTAAATCTCTTCAAAAATTAGAGGAACAAGGTATAAAGATGAATTGGTTTTCATATGCGCAAATACATTCAAGGTATGATAAAGATTCTGAAACAGAAGGTTTCTATGATAAACTGACTGACTTAGATAAGATTTTGACAGGTACTGATGAAAAAGTGATTAAAAAATTGTATGGATATTTATTAGAAATTAAACTAGAAGAAGAACTAATTAAAGAAACAATGATTGCTTGGGGGAAGAATTTTGGATATGGGATTCTGCAAGGGTACATAAGATAGTATTGTCATATTAGAAATAGAAAAGAACTTTGAAAATATGAAACAAGTGTGATTAAAATGATAGATAAAATACTCATAGTAATGTAATGGAAAGTTTAATAAATAAATGAAACAAAGAGAATGGAGGGAATGAAATTAGGAAAGGAGGGGAACATTTTAATTATTATCAATGTGTTATAAACATTTAAGTGAAGAGGAATATGAAAGAAATAGGAAATTTTTTGGAAATATTATAACTGTTCCTAGTAGTATGATACCCTATTGAAAAGAAATGTTAAAGATGTTAAAGAGTATAACTAACATTAATGATAGAGGTGAATTGGAATAGAATAAGTATTTTATTTATCATTGTTATAGATATATTTTCTCTTTAAGAACTTAGTGCGTATTTTAAGAATGTACCAAGCAGAATTTGACTGGAAGTTATGTGTTATATTGAATGTTATAATTGTAAAGGCATAAATTGAAGTTTAAGTAAGAGTTGAATGGATAAAAAAATAAAAGATACAAAGATGTCAAACTCCAATTAGTAACTACAGGGAAAAATTTTGTTTAATGAGAAAAGAAAATATGAAATTGAAACAGGACAAACAAAAGTACAAATATAATGACTGGAAAGGTATTGAAACTTAGAAAAATATATATATATAATTGAATTTAAAAAGAAATGAGATAATTAAAAGTAAGATTGAGAAAACTAAGGGATGGGAAAAATTATTGAGAAAATGTTAAAATTGTAATAAGATATGGAATAGAACACAAAGATGAATATGAAATTGAATTTGTGTCTGTATGGAAAAGTGATAACCCAGGACCATGCTATTCTCAAAAAAAGAAATCTTACTTGTGAAAACCCAAATAATTTTTTTTATAAAAAAAAGAAAGAAAAAAAATACTACTTTGGATTGCTTTAGAACAGGGGTGTCAAACTGACGGCCTGCAGGCTGGATGCATCACATGCAGCCCACATGCACCCGGCTACGCAAAGGCAAAAAACATCACAATATGTGATGCAATCAAATTTGACACCCTTGCTTTAGAAGATGCATGTATCACCTGCCTCACATGTATTCCATCAAAACTGATGAAGTTTCTTAGAGGAGAAGCAAAATGTTTTCTTCTTCTTCCTTAGAAGTCCAGTTGTCTTCTGAAGAAAAAAAATCATCTTTGAGACATCTATCTCACAGCTGCTGCATGATCTCATGAAAAGATAACACTGTTTTAAGATGAGTACTTCAAGTGCACTCCAAAGTTTTTTTGTGCAGATTAAATCCAAATTTTGACAGCTCTTATAACATACAAGTCTACAGGATATCAATTAAAAATATTCCAGATTCCTTGCCAGGAAGGGAATAGCATGTGTAGAAGCGGTGTCAACAAGCGTGATATATGAGTGTTAAATATTCAAAGTGCAAAAATCTGATCCCTTGTTTACTAGCCCTATAAAGTTCAATTGTGACAGATTTAATTATTAAAAATAGCTAGAGGGCCATGAGAAAATTTTGGTGGGCTGCAGAGAAATCTCACGTCAGAGCACCCCCACAAAACAATTAATCCAGGCTGCGCAGAAACACATGTGGGTGCACCACCCACATGGCCCACTGGTACCCTCCCCGCCCACTTACTCCTTACCTGGTAAACTTGCCCGCTAAATTGCTATTTTTCCTTTTTCCGACCATCATCTGTTCTGCTGTGACAGGAGATTTAGATTAGCTAGGAAGCAGGAAATGGTTGGATTTCTTGTTTTCTAGCTAGCACAGCCGAACCTCCCTTAGGACTAAAGGTTTGCTTGCAAGCAAATTCAGTGCAGACTCACAGCAAGCAAATTTGAGAAACTGAGCTAGCCAATGGCAGATAGATAGATCATTGAATGATTCTGTGAGTAACTCAATCTGCCTGCTTTGGCTGATTTTGGGTAAAAGTTGTTCTTTTTTTAAATAAAAAAAATCAATATTTACATGCATGGTGTGTTGTGAGTTAATTTTGTGAGTTTGCTTGCTAGCAATGCAAGCAAATTTTATGTGACAGACTGAGCTAGCCAATGGCAGATAGAAAGATCTCTGAATTAATCTGTGATTCTATGAGCAACTCAATCTGCCTGCCTCCTTTGCCTGATTTTGGGTAAAAGTTGTTGTTTTTTTATAAAAAAATCAATATTTATATAAATATTTATAATATTTACATACAAGCCATGCCCACATGACCACCAAGCCACACCCACAAATTAGGCTATGCCCACAGAACCGGTTAGTGGTCCCTGGGATCTAAAATTATGAGTTTGGTGGTCCCTGAAGTCCAAAAGGTTGGTGATCCCTGTTTTAGATTACCAAAACAGAAATACGCATACCAGAAATAGGAAAAGAATCTTGGGAGAATCCCTGAACCAAGATGAATACCAAGTATAATAGTTTCTATATTAATAGATTCTAAGCCAAGTTGGGAAAGTAGAATTAAAAGCAAACAATAAAAGCAAATTATGGTCCGTGGCCCACTGGTGGTCCACAGAGAAATATCACCCCTGGAGCACCCCCCAAAGCAATTAATCCAGGCTGCACGGGAACACAAGGTTGCACTGCCCACATGGCCCTCCTTTCCTTCCCACTCACTCCTTACACGGCAAACTTGCCTGCTAAGTTGCTATTTTTCCTTTTTTCCCCCAACCATCAGTTGTTCTGCTGTGCCAGGAGATTTAGATTAGCTAAAAAGCAGGAAACCATTGGATTTCTTGCTTTCCAGTTAATCTTTAGATCTTTGGATCTTTTAAGATCTTAGATCTTTTAAGCAGAGCTGAACCTGCCTTAGGACTGAAGCTTCTACTATTCAGTGCAGGTAGCCAATGCCAGAATCATAGATCTCTAAGTGAATCTGTGATTCTGTGAGCAACTTAATCTGCCTGCCTGCTTTGCCTGATTTTGGATAAAAGTTGCTCTTTTTTTAATAAAAAAATTCAACATTTACATACATGGTGTGTTGTGAGTTAATTTTATGACTTTGCTTGTAAGCAAATTTTATGAGACAGACTCAGGTAGCCGATGGCAGAAACACAGATCTCTGAATGAATCTGTGATTCTGTGAGCAACTCAATCTGCCTGCCTGGTTTGCCTGATTTTGGGTTAAAATTGCTCTTTTTTAATAAAAAATCAATATTTACATAAATATTTATAATATTTAAGGCCCTGTCACACTGCAAAAACGGATGCAAAGAGGAAGCAAAACGGAAAAAAAATCTTGCCATCCGTTCTAAAACGTGATGTACTCACTGCCTCCGTTTGGCTTCCTCTCAATCCGTCCAGCATCCGTTTATTGACATTTCATCCGCTCCAAAAGTTTTAGGCTGCCTAAAACTTTTGCGCGGAAAATGTATCCAGTTCGTCCGTTCTGCATCTGCTACGCATCCGTTACGCATCCATTACGCATCCGTTACGCATCCACTATATCCGCTAGGCATCTGCTGCGCATCTGCGCAACTCCATCCACTCCAGCGGTAAACGGACGCAGGGAGGAAGTGGAACGGACGCAGAACGGATGCAGAACAGATGCAGAACAGATGCAGAAGGGAAACAAAGCGTTTAAAACGGAAAAAACGTTCGCGGAGGGGATCTATCTCGGATATTAAGGATGCCTAGAGGATGCCTAGAGGATGCCTAGAGGATGCAAAGGGACACCTATACTGCCTATAAAAAGGGGGAGCAACTCATCTGCATCGCACTTTCAGACCAGCAGCCCAGCGGTGCAGTCCTCTGCAGCCTTCATCTGCCTCTTCCTCTTCCACAGCATCCAGTCATCTCCACCATGGATTGCGACAAAATCCTTTTGGCAGCCAACATCCTTCTGCATCACTGCGAAACCATCAACAGTCTCTGTGAACTTTACTACGGCAAGAAAAGGAGGCACCCAAAAAAAGTCTGGGTCCAAAGATGGTTAGCCAGAAGAGCACAGTAAAACTTTACGACAAGCTGATGGTGGAGCTCAGGAACGAAGACATTCGTGCATTCCAGAACTTCATGAATATGCCTCCAGCCATGTTTGATGAACTTCTGCAGCACCTGACACCCAGGTTGAGCAAGACAAAAAACAACTTCCCGCCCAGCCTGGAACCTGGGCTCAGCGTGGCACTCACTCTGCGCCACCTGGCCTCAGGGACCACCTACAAAAGCATTGCAGTACGGCTGGAGGGTGCCACCCAGCACCATCAGCTTTGTTGTCAGAGAAGTGGTGTGGGCCATCCTCAAAGAATACAAGGAGGAGCTCCTCCAGTGCCCCACCACTGAAGAAGGATGGAAGAAAGTTGCAGAGCAGTGGTATCAGAAGTGGAACTTACCCCACACCGTTGGAGCCATCGATGGCAAGCACGTGGCCTGCAAGGTTCCAGCCAACTCGGGATCCACTTATTTCAACTACAAGGGCTTCTTCAGCATCATCCTCTTCACCATGGTCGATGCTGACTACAAGTTCATGTACATCGATGTTTCAGGCAACGGCTCATCTTCAGATGCCCAGGTATACAACGACAGTCACCTCAAGGAGGGGCTGGAAAGCAACCTCATGGTGGGCTTCCCAGATCCAGACCCCCTGCCCAACAACACGCAAGATGTGCCCTACTTCATCGTGGGGGATGACAACTTCTCCCTCTCAACCTACCTCATGAAGCCCTACACCTCCAAATACCTCACCCGTGAAGAGAGGATCTTCAACTACAGGCTGTCCAGGGCAGGACGGGTGGTGGAGAACGGCTTTGGCATCCTGGCCGACAGGTTCCAGGTACTTCTCAACACCATGCAGCATCGCCCACAGAGCATGAGGAGGATCGTGGAAGTTTGCTGCATCCTGCACAATCACATGCGCACCCGCTACCCAGTCTTGCAGAACAGGCTCGTGGACCTCCAGCAAGGCAATGGGGACATGGAGCCTGGGGAATGGAGGCAAGGGCGAAACCTGATCGACACTGAGGATGTGCAAGGGCCCAACAGAGCCTCACGTGAGGCGAAGAAGCAGCGCAACCTTCTGAAAGACTGGTGCAACTCCCCAGCTGGAGCGGTGGAGTGGCAAGACAGGATGGTAGATGCTTAATGGATGCTTCCTTCAGCCTGTCTCATCACACGGATGAGATTGGGCCATGTATTTTTGGTTGGCCTACAATGAACAGGGCATTTAATAAAGAGTTGTGTTTATGTTGACATGTGTGGATCAATGCTTATATTGTAACTGATAAGGGCCATAGGTGTGGCACCTGGGAAGGTAGACCATACAGTCCCACTATCCTTGCACTGGAGATTTATCTATCCCACAGCTATCTTAACCCATCCCAAAGGTATCCCTGCCCATCCCACAGCTATCTTAACCCATCCCACAGGTATCCCTTCCCATCCCACAG
>BLBF01000026.1:15413868-15469715 GCA_015471245.1 Laticauda colubrina | reverse complement strand
CCCAAAGGTATCCCTGCCCATCCCATAGCTATCTTAACCCATCCCAAAGGTATCCCTGCCCATCCCACAGGTATCTTAACCTATCCCAAAGGTATCCCTGCTCATCCCACAGCTATCTTAACCCATCCCAAAGGTATCCCTACCCATCCCACAGCTATCTTAACCCATCCCACAGGTATCCCTTCCCATCCCACAGTATCCCTTCCCATCCCACAGCTATCTTAACCCAAAGGTATCCCTTCCCATCCCACAGCTATCTTAACCCATCCCACAGGTTTCCCTGCCCATCCCACTGCTATCTTAACCCATCCCACAAGCATGCAAAGGCTAAACCATTTCTAAAAGTTTTCACCCAGACTTTATAGAAAAAAATTAATGAAGCAAGTGTGTGAAACAAAGATATACTTTATTAATAACAACCTGAAAAGTAAACATGAACCAAGTCAAGTGTCCAAATAAAGTCCAAAAATATCCAGGCAGCTAGTCTCTGGTATTCCGCTTGGTCACTCGGAGGTGTGTGCCCAGTCTAATTTTTAGGGTGCAGGTGCTCTGAAGGTGGGTGCTGCTGTAGTCCTGGTCTGAGGTGCTGATGGAGTGCCTGGCCCTGAGAGGACAACAGGGGACGGTGTGTTCAGAAAGGTGTCGGACAGCTGGCTCATCCCCGCGATGCTGAGAGGTCCTTCCTCCATGCCATGGGGTGTCAGCCCCAGTACTGAGGACAGATGTACTGAGGCCGGGCTTGGCTGTGGGATGGAGGAAGGAGTAGTGTAGTGGGACTGCCTGCTGTGCAGCGAGCTGAGGAGTGGCGTGGGTGGCATCTGTGGCGTGGGTGGCATCGATGTTGTCGGTGGCATCATTGGCGTGGTGGCATCGGTGGCATCAGTGGAACAGCTGGCAACGGTGCCGCCCGATGACTCTGTGCCTGGCCTGGGAAGGGCTGCTGCCTGTGCTGCTGGACCTCTGGGTAGCTGTAGCCCTGGTAGGTGAGGGGCTGTGGGAAGCCTTGGTATGGGAGGGACATCACCTGGGGTGGAGGAGCAGACCTGGACTGGGTGGTAGCAGGTGCCTCTGGGTCTGGAGGGTTGTTAATCAGCATGGAGATCCTCTCCTTCACCAGCTGGTAATGGGGATCCAGTATCTCCTTCAGGGTCTGGTTCAAATAATTGAGGAAGGGCTTGCAGTTGGAGGAGGAGGTTTCGATGGGGACCAGCTGAGAGAGGAGACCTATGCTGGTGCGGATGGTGTCCCTGATCTCCACCAGGACCTTGTGGCTCTCCCCCTCCTGCGGTCTGGCTCTCTGCCTTCCTGTGGAGGCGGCGGTGTGGGTGGATGGGACTTCGGCAGCGGTTAACTCGATGTTTCCTTTCTCCCACCACACCAGGGAGTCCTCCTCGCTCTCCACCAAGCTTTCAACACCTGCCTGGGGGTTCTCCGCCGTGGCACGCTCCACCGAAACCTGCCTGGAGACAGGGACTGACTCTCGGCTGGAAGAGGACTGGGTCGCAGCAGGCTGCCTGAGAGTGAGGGTAGACAGATGGGCTCCTGGTGCTGCTCGGTGGCAGATCTCACCCTCCAGGAAGCTGCACCTGGCCATGACGTAGTTCTCTCTGTCCGTCAGCTTGACCGCGGCATGGCCAGATTTTTTGCGGTGCAGCTTCCTGTACCAGGTGTGCATATGTTTCCACCAGCCGAGTAGCACCTCCGAAGTGTAGCCCAGACTCTCCGCCCTCTCTCTCCAAGCAGCCTGCTTCCGCTTGGTGTCCCTGTACAGCTGGTGTCCCTTCCACCACAGATAGTCGTTCTCTCTCAGCCACTCCAGCACCTCATCCTCGTGCGCCTCCTCAATAAAGTAATGCCTCCTCTCCCGTTGACGCGAACGACTCTTCCTCCCTCTGGCAGGGCCATATGGGCCCTCATCAGAGGGACTTCGAGGTTGTAGGGGCTGCTCCTCCACACCAACAGCAGCATCAGCAGCAGAATCATCATCATCAGAAACATCACCAGCAGGATCATAATCAGCATCATCAGCAGCAGCAGCAGCAGCAGAATCACCAGCAGGATCAGAATCAGAATCAGCAGCAGCAGCAGCAGCAGCAGCAGCAAGACCAGGATGAGCAGCAGCAGAGGAAGCACTAGCAGCAGGACCAGCAGGACCAGGAGCACGAGCAGGACCAGCAGGACCAGGAGCAGCTTCAGCAGAGTGCGCAGCAGAAGCACCACTGCCAGGAGCAGCCACAGCAGAAGCTCCAGCAAGAGAAGATCGAGCCCAAGCAGCAGAAGCCCCAGCAGAAGCAGAGTCACGGACATGGGGCGGGAGGGTGGCCCTGTCCCTCTTGCCAGGGATGGCGGCAGGTTGCTGAGCCTTTCACTTCTTCCCCATGGTTGTGGGGTTGCTGGCTGGCAGGGAGACTGGCAGGAAGGCTGGCAGGCACCAAGGCTGGCAGTAAGGCTGGCAGGAAGGCTGGCAGTAAGGCTGGCAGGTAGGCTGGCAGGTAGGCTGGCAGGCAGACTGGCTGGCAGGGAGGCTGGAAGGCAGGCTGGCAGCAATGCTGGCAGGGAGGCTGGAAGGCAGGCTGGCAGGGAGGCTGGAAGGCAGGCTGCCAGCAAGGCTGGAATGGAGGCTGGAAGGCAGGCTGGCAGGGAGGCTGCCCAGGAGGCTGGGAGGCAGGCTTGGAGGCAGGCTTGGAGGCAGGCATGCAGGCAGGGCAGGCAGGGCAGGCAAGGAACTCAAAGTGTCCAGCAGCAGGTCTTTCCTCTGAATGGTGACCTGCTTCCGAGCTGCTTCCCTTTATATCCGGGGGACTTGCGCAATGCATCCCCCCTGCATGCGCAATTAACGCGCGACATCTGTCCCGCTTCCGCTGTGCATCCGCTAGGCTTCCGCTGTGCATCCGCTTCATCCGCTGTGCATCCGTTCTGCATCCGTTTTTTCCGTTCCGCGTCCTCTTTCCTGAGACCCCCCGGAAGCCCTGCTAACGCGCCATCCGTTCTGCATCCGCTGGGCTTCCGTTCCACATCCGCTTTGCATCCGCCCTGCGTCCTCCCCACGTCCGTTTCATCCGCTCCAATTATGCAAATTTTTGCCCCTTTTGAGCGCGGATACAACGGATGTAACATTTTTCTCTTCCATTGTGTCCTCTTTGCATCCATTGGGCAGTGTGACACGGCCTTTACATACAAGCCATGTCCAGCCAGTCACATGACCAAGCCACACCCACAAATTAGGCCACATCCACAGAACCAGTTGTTAAAAAATTTGAATCCCATCCCTGCCTGTGTGTTTGTGTGAGAGAGAGGTTGGGAGGAGAGGGAGATCTCTCTCTCTCTCCCTCTCCCTCCCTCCCACCAACATCAGCAAGCCACCATCAGTCAAAATTCATATTAGTGGTCCCCAGGATTTAATATTATGAGTTTGGTAGTTCCTGAGGTCCAAAAGGTTGATGACCCCTGCTCTACATGATAATGAAACAACAGAATCAGTGTCAAGTTCATGAATTAATTTAGATTTCTTTATTTTTAGTTTGATCCTGATTGATTCTACATTCTTATTGTCACCCTCCATTATTTATTTCCTACAATATTTATCTCCTGCCCTCATTATTAAGATACTGGCTGATTCCAGCAGCGTCAAGACCAAGCCACAAGGACATCAAAATAAATAGGTATCTTGTGTTTATCTCATAACAGTATATTAAACATAAACCAAGAATATACAAGGTAGAAGGCCAGGCCTTGAGGGCAAATAGCATAGGATAGTAACACACCACTCCACCCACAATTGAAGTGGAGCTTCAGGAAGAAGATATAGCCTTGGTATTAAAGAACATATTGTTATTACATATACTATATATCATTTGCATATCATCATAGATGTCTAATTGATGCCACCTATGGTTGTTCATAATTCATAAAAACATAGGATAAATATTACCAGTGCCCCTAACATTCCAGAATGCTGATCCATAAGATTCTAATTAAAATACCATTAAAATTATAAATAATCAATAATTATTAGATGTGATACTAGACATCAGCTTTAGCAAGATGAAAACGATTTTTTGCTAATATAAAAGAAAGCTTCTTGACTGAGCAACCCTGCAATAGGAAAAACAGTCATTACAAAACAGGTCTAGGAAACACCATCTTGATAACATAAGAATCTTGTCCAAAATCTATATGGGGGTCTCTGGAAGTGGATATTTTGTCCCAAAGATGCTTTCTCAAGAAGTAGCAGAATTTTCTGGTTTTCTTTGAAGAAAAAATAAAACCAGAAACTCCAGTTGCCTCTTGAAAAAGCTCCTTTGGGACAACCATGATCTGCATGACTGAGAATCTCCATAGATATTAACTGGACATTTTCTTATAAAATCAGGGGTTTTCATAGAAAGTACTGAAAGCATCCAATTGAGTAATTGCCCATGTGAATGAAAACTATTTATGTGTTATAGGAAGCAATCTTGGAATCAAAGGAATCTTGGAATCAAAGGAATCCTGGAATCAAAGCAATGAGCCAGGACTCATTGTTTAAGTGGGGTCTTGTCTCTACCCCTCAGTGTGGTAATCCTTGGCAAAATATCCATCACATTGTGTCTGTATGCTCATCAAGGAGTCACACTTGCCCAATGTCTGAGTTTTTTCAACACAGAACACCCTGTCCTTGAATGACTGGGTGGACTGGACATTGACATTTGAACCACAGTAAGTCCATGTATTTGCCATACACTAAATTGATTTTCTAGATTTTTAGGCTTGACTGTACTAAACAAATATTAATGGGTTCACATTGTTTGTTTATTTATTTGATTTGTCAATCGCTTACAAGATCATAGGTATAAGTATATAGATAGATGTTATGAATACATGAAATGGGTACATATAAGAAAAATAAAAGAAACAATAGGACAGGGATGGTAGGCACGTTGGTGCGCTTAAAGACCTCTTAGGAAAGGGCTGAGGTCAATAGTAGACGGTCTAAGGTTAAAGTTTTTGGAGTTTGGGGAAGAAACTACAGAGTCAGGTCGAGTATTCCAGACATTGACCCCACTTTGTTGCTCAAGTCATATTTCCTGCAATCAAGTTTGGTGCTTCATTTTGGACTCTACAGAGGAAAAGTGGCAGCTGGAACTGGAAGGATGCATTGCTTTGCCTGCTGCAGCAAATTTTGCTTGCATGGCCGATGTTCAGGAATGTATAGAAATGACAATTAGTTTCATTAATACCTTAAACTACCAGACCAGTCTGGCACCATCTTCCCCTTTCTTTTGCTTTTCAAGGTACTACTGTAAATCTCCTCTCCGTTGTCATGGTGTTGGGAGTCCTGGACACCATCCAGGACGCCCCCGCCCATTGGCAGCCACGTGCCGTTTTCGCGTTGACCTTTCCCCCCCCCCCCTTTCTGAAGGCTGCTTGTGTCACAGTCGCAACTCGCCTCTCAGATAACCCCTCCCTCCCCCTCGCCTGAGAGAGCCTCTAAGTGGCCAAACGGCTTGGAGGGAGGGAGACTCAGTCCCGCCTGCCGGGAGGTGGAGATGGGGATTGCCCCACGGAATGATCTAGGCAGCCGGGCCAGCGCTAGCGGTCAGAAGGCGTCCGGGGGCTTCTGGGAGCGGCTTTCGGCCCGGGGGGGGGTGGGGTGGAAGGAAACGGATTTCACCACCGCCTGATCTTCTCATCTCTCTCTCTCTCTCTCTCCGGGGACTTTGGGTCGGACTGTTGCAGCGCGCGAGACTGAGGAGAACATCTCCACAACTCAATGTCATAGCGGTCCGCGGGCAGAGCCGATGCCAAGAAGCCGATTCTGAAGTCAGTGGACGACCGGCAGGGAAAGAGAAGAAGTCCCGAGAAGTTGCAAGAGGCCCGGACTGCAGAAACCCTCATTTTGCCTGAAGCGATTGCGAAATCTCGCAGCAGGTGCAGCGGCTAAGATAAGCCCTTCCCTCCACGCGCCGCTGCCTCCGCCGCAGCGGACTTCGAAAATTAAACGAGAACGCGCGCCGTTTCAAGAAAGCCAGAAGATCCCCTTATCGCCGAGGGAACAGAAGAAAGTAGTAATACTTAACAACAACAACAACAACAACAACAACAAAACAACAATAATAATTAATAATAATGAATGATAATTAATAATAATATATAATAATTAATAATAATTAATAATAATAATAATACTTCTAGCTGCAGAAAAGCACATTCCAACGCTCGGGAAGCAGATTTGGACTCCAGGTAAGTCAGCGCAGCCTAATGCAGAGTCTCGAGAGAAATCGTTCCTTTTGCTTTGATGAGAGCGCGCGCGAAAAAGAGAGGAGGGGGTTGCTGAAGGTGAACTTGGCGCCGAAAGCGATGTGGGCGGGGGTGGGGCAGGTGGAAAAGTTGGAAGAGGATCCGCGCGAGAGGTGCAACAACAACAAAAAAGGAATTGGGGGGGGGGGTCGGGAACCGGAGTTATCGGGGCGAGGAGGGACGGCTAGAGAAGGCAGCTGGCCAGAAACTTGACTTCGTGGGTCGCTTGAACCCAACAGAGATTGGGGTGGAGGTGGGAATTGGCTGAAAGGTGGGAGTGACGAAGGGGGGGGGGAATGTATGCTCGGGAGAGAAGCGAAAAGGATGCCGGAGTCTCTGAGGTGTGTGGGTGGGTGAGAGAGAGAGAGAGAGAGAGAGAGAGTGATATGGAGAGGCGCGTATCCTCGGCGCGGGTTGCGCGAGCGCATCTCCGCTCTCGTTTCTTCAATCGCAGCTGGCAAGTCACTTGGACCAGACGGCCTCGCTCGCCGCAGCCTTTTCTCGGCCTCAGGCGTTGGATGGAAGAGCCAGAAGTGCTCTGAATTGTGCTTTGGGGGCGGCCTTTTCTTCCTCTGTCCCGGAGCTGCGTCCTCAAGTTACCTGCCTTTGCCGAGTCCATGCGCTCTTGCTGCCTGTAGGGCCGCTCTCGTTTTCTTCGCGGGTAGAAGGCTGCAGCCGAGCGCGGAGGGGACTGAGGGACGAGACCTCCGGGGGTGAGGGGCTTCTTGTCAGGAAAAACTGTAGGGCGAGTGGGAATGTGGAGCTGGAGGATGGAGAAATCCTGGTTTGGGTTTGGGCGATGAGGCGAAACTCAGTTTCTTCGGCGGTGGGGGGGGGAGGGGAGGGATGAGGATGCAAGGTTATTCAGGGTAAAGAGTATAATAACAGGTCGGGCCCGTCCCTGATCGAAACGGTCTTCCGGAAGAGAATACAGTATTTGCCTTGGCGCCAAAGCGCAAGTTGCTGGTTGTTTCAGGAAGAAATGAAACCCCATCTTTGAACTTCCAGGAAATAGGTTCTGAAAATAGGCGATTCCTGATAAGCCTGGTTATGCTAAACCAAAGTCGCTAAAGGGGGAAGAAGAAAAATAAAAAAAGTTACTTGGCTGTGTAACAATGGGTCAGATGGAGAGTGGAAAGAAAAATAGTTTTACGCCAGGAGCACCCAAAATTTGCTTCTTTAAAGCCAGGCAAAAAGTTAAATCTGAAAATCTTGTATGAAATTTACAAGCCTTGAAAGATCATTGAAAGGTAGTGGTTTTTCCCTCTGGAACAGCACAAAAGGGAGCAGAATATGAAATATATATTACAGCCAGAAGATTAAATATAATTAAAGTGAAGAAAGGGGGCTATGTTTGGTGCTTATTAATGCAGGAATTGGTTCTGGTCCTTGGACAAAATGATAATGGAAGGACATATATTTGTACACTTACCGAAATGGATCAGACAGTATCAAGGCCTTGTGATTTTTGGAAGATGAAATGTCAGGTGCAGTTTGACTTTGCTGACATTCTTCTGTGCTATTGCAGTAATCACCTCCTTCTATCTGTTTCTTCTTATTGCTACTGAATCTTAGCATCATTTGTGCTTCTCAGAATACTTGTCATGTAAGGTATATATTATTTTCCTAATAGTTTTTCAGGCTAAGATTACCAATGATAACTCTTTTTGTCACAATTATAAACTAATTGTGTGGAGAGAGAGTTAGTGACAGTTATGATTCTAACATTAAGAGTGAAATGCCAACATCAAGTACATGCTAATTGCTAAATAATAAAATATTTTTGTGCCACAAAGTTGTCCTTTCAAGTTGAATTAAACAGGATGGAATGATTCATGAGCCCATGTGAAATATTGAGAACATGATATGGAGATGTTCATAAAGGCCAGCCACAGAAAAAGTCACCAATTCACAAAATAATATTTTTCCAGAAAGACTACAAATATTGTTAGTTTCTCCCCCCCCCCCCCCCCAAATATCCTGCTTGGATTCTCTCAATGACCCAGCTTGCCTTTTTTATGTTCCAGGCACTTTTCAACAACAACAAAACTACTGCAGTTATTTAACATTGTTTTCTAGGAATATCTGGTTTAATTTATTAAACTGTTCATCTCTCAGTCAGGTGTTCTATGGCACTTTTGTCTTATGTCATCACATTATTCACTTTGCTTTGAAATATGCACATCAAATTCTGTTCTGCAATAGTGTCTAGAAATAAATAGATCCTCACTATGACTAGTATTGCCAATTGAACATTAGTATACATTCAGGCTAACACATTCAATTGGCAATACTAGTCACAGTGTTGAAATTGTTTTGTGTGTGAATTATGTTTGTTTCCAGAGGATGAAAGTATAGTTTTCTTCACTTTCCATTTTCATAAATGGTTTAGACTAAGAAAAAGCTGCATAGTGTACTTAATACAGTACATACAGTCTCTTTGCTCTTTGCTCATAACTCTGAAATACTAAAATATTATAGAACTTGGTTGACTGAAGCAAGGAATTGTGGAGAAAGAGAGGAACATGGTGTTTTTAAGTTGCCATAACAAATAGGATTAAAGCTAGTTGTGCAGTGGAAAAGGAACACAGTGCGCTATCATGGTCTTGTTGAACTAAGAAAAATGTCACAGGACACCCTTAAGTAGGAGGGAAATAGTTGCCCCTACCTGGGATCCTGTAGCCAGATTTTGGACACCTGGCTTGAAGCTGGTGATGGTTAATACTGATTTGGTAGTAGACAAGTGGGCAATTTGGATTATATCACTGAGACCCAGTTGAGAGAAAACATCTATCCAGCCAGATGTCGGGCCTGTAGTAACTTCACTACCAAGGCTGGGACAGTGTTGATTTACTGTGATGTGTTATCTGCAACAAGGATTGCTATTCCAAATGTGAATGGATGTGAATGTCTATGTGTTCAATTAGATAGTAGGATAAACTAGGAATACTTTTGGTGTACCACTTGCTGTGCACTTCCTTAGGATCCCTTCCTAAGTAACTAGACCTGGTTGCTAGACTGGAGATAGAGATTTCCCCCTTGCCATGTGTTGGTAGAGGGGAACTTCAGTCTCCAGGTGGAAGGGGCTGAGTCTTGCAGCTAGGAATTTCATTGGCCTCCATGACAACCAAGAGCTGATCCTAAGTTATATTGACTCTGATGCATGTGAACATCACGTGTTAAACTTAGATTTTGTATTTGAGTAATTGTGTAATCTGGTTATGGATGTTACTATTATCTGCCCTTTGTCATGGACAGATTACTTATTGATCCAGATGCCACCTATTTCTTCTGCAAGACCTGACCCATTTAGATTCCCATTTCCTGGTGGTCAATCCTCTTGTTTACTGAGAACTTCATGAAATGAGTTAGCAAAAACAATGTCCAGTGCATTGGTAGAATATAAGGTAGACTAAATTTTACTGAACCTGGGTTTGAGCATAGTCTATGGCAAATGTGTCAATCACACAGCCCACAGGCCAGATCCGGCCACAATCAGCCCAGAGTTGTCCCATGGGGCTTCCTGGAGACAGCGGGGGATTGGCCCCTGCTGCCCTGGCCTACCCTGGCTACGCCCACTCAGTCAGCCGCAATGACCAGGCCCCTCAAAGGCAAACAAAATCCTGATATGGCCCACAATGGGATTGAGTTTGACACGCCTGCTCTATAGCATACTTGTTTCTACTTTCTTACTGCTTTGGCTGATTATCAATTGGTAGCCTTTTGTGGGTGGTTAATTCCCTTTTGGAAAGAACTGCCATCTGTCCTCTGTGAGTAGTTTGCTCAATATTTTGCTTTAATTTTGATTGTATTTGAGTTCTATTGAGGCATGTTCTGTCTTTAACTTTCTGGCTGAATATAAAGACAGTTAGATAAGCTCTACAAAGGCTTCCATACAAAGTTTTTTTATTGGATTGTAACAGGCATCCTCAAGGTATAACTCACAGTTATGTTGAGATTCATCTAATGTCCAATCTTTGCATAGTTGTCTTCACAGTGTGAAAATATGGTTATCTTCATCCCATAATGATACAGCAAAGCATCCAGTACGCTGCTGGGTCCAGGCAAGGAAAGAACAAAGGCTTCCCCAACCCAACTAGAGGTCAATTCAGTGACCAATCAGGATTACAGATGTGACCACATGACATGAATTACATTTCCCATGAGGCATTAACTACATTTACCATGAGGCATTCCCTTAAGGGGACAGCTCCCAATTCCCAATTAACTGTATACTGTCTGACCAGCACAAGGCATTTTGCCAGGTTACCTGCATTCCCTTTTGGCCTGTGTTTCCTCTGAGAAGGTAAATAGGATGCTCTCTAAAATGTCCTTGGATCCTTGTTCCTCTTGGCTTCTTCAGAAAGCTAGGGATTGGAGATGAGCAGGTTGCTCCCTGGATCTTGGAGGTTATCAAAGCCTTGATGCAGGATGAGTTGATGCCTGCATTCCTTCAGGAGGTGTTGGGTTACCCCCTCTTTAATGGGCCCCGTGTAGATTTGGATATATTAGATAAGTGTCTGATACTTTCTCTTCTTAGCAAAGATTATCAAAATAGTGGTTTTCTATTATCTCAACTCTCATCTGTCAGGATTCAGGACTAGGTATGGGACAAAGCTGGTATCAGTTGATTGATGATGTATGTCAAGATCATTACAGAACTAATGTGCCTGTCCTGGTCTCTTTAGATCTATCAGTACATCAAACATTGAATTTTTCTGCATTGTCTGAGGATTTGGAAGCTTTTTTAATAGTGGTTCTGCTCCTTCCTCAGAGGCTGGTTCAAGTCAGTGGTGATTTGGTGCAGTGTTTGGCCCCATGGTTGCTTTAACTATTGGATACCAGCAGGATCTGTCCCACATTCCGCCCAGTTATTGAAGTGAAGACACTATGGGCAGGAGCTCATCTGGCAATATGACTGGGTTGTATGTTGGAAATGTTATTAAAGACTTTTTCCTCTGTCTGAAGACTATGAGGGTCTGGATGGGAGAGAACAGCTTAAATTGTACAGCAAAGTGGAGCAATTTTTTTGTACATGAATTCCTTTATATTCTCTGTTTTATCTTGGATGGGATTGTACAGTTATACAAAAGTATAACTGTGATGTGGGGATTTTCTTGGACTCCAGATTTCATCAGCAGTTGGAAGCTATGGCTGGGAGTGAATTTTGCCCAGTTTTGGCTGGTATGGCAAGATCTGACTACTTATGTCTGTCTAACTGGAGTTCTGGATCATACGTGTATGAGCCTTCCTTTAAAGGCTACCTTGAAGTTTTCATTGGTGAAAAATGTTTACTGTGGGCATGTATCATGCCTGTCTTGTGGCCTTTGTATTGACTTTCTATCAGCATCAAGATGCAATTTAGTTTCTGCAATTGCCCTATCAGTCATCAAGCTCTGTTATTCTGGCCCTGTTGCAGCTTCTGGATTATCTTCAAAGGCTGCACCATGTAGAGTATGTTACTGTAATCCAGTTGATTGATGATCAGAAAAGAAGTGATCATTGCCAATGGAACCTGATGCAGGTAGAGCCATCAATAATAGACATTCCATTTGAAGTTGGCAAGTGCCCTGTAATTAGTCTTGTCTCTACCTGCTGCTATAATACAGCAATGCAAGGTGCTAGTTTTAACTTGATGGCTGGGGGCTGGGTTATTTGTAGAATTATATTTTCCCATGGAATGTCTTACCACTTTGATCATGCAGCTAGTTAACTTTCATCTTGGGGAGATTAGGCTAAAACCCAGAAGCATGGTTTTATTTTATTTTCTTGTTTCCTTTTTCTATTTTTTATCCCATATTTTAATGATTATTTTATGACACTTTTGTAAATAACTCAAGGTGGTAATCATACCTAATAGTCCTTCCTCCTATTTTCTTCACAACAACAAACCTGTGAGGTGAGTTGGGCTGAAAATGAGTGACTGGACAAAGCTGTGGAGCCAGGTTTCATGCCTAAAACAGAACTACATCTTAAAGTTTCCTGGTTTGTAGCTTAGTGCTTTACCCACTACACTAAACTGGTTTTTCCTATGAAAGGGCTGGCATTCTGGAATTTAAGCAGCTCAAGCAATAATACTATCTGTTTCCTGGGGGGGGGCGGGTGATTGAAAATAGATTTTCTGGAGGCTTTTAAGTGTTCTTTGTAGCCTATTTATAAGGCATTTGACTTTGGTATTATTGTGTTTATTTAGTACTGAGTGCCATCAAGAGTATTTTTATGATTCTGGTAAGTTGTTTTTATGATTCTGGTGGCTTATAAATCTGAAAAATAAACTGCTCTCCAGACCCAGTTAAAAAAGAATTGGTATATAGTATATTGGAAGAGATTTTTGAGAGGTGCATTTGAAGTCACAGCTAAATACACTTGACGGTGCATTTTGTACTTCTTGGTGGTTAATACAATTTAAAATCATTTGGTAGTAAGGTTATCTATACCAGCGGTCGCCAACTGGTGGGCCATGAGAAAATTTTGATGGGCGGCAGAGAAATCTCACCCCAGAGCACCCCCAAAGCAATTAATCCAAGCTGTGTGCAAACACAAGGCTGCGCAGCCCACATGGCCCACGGGAACCCTCCCTGCCCACTCACTCCTTACCTGGCAAACTTGCCTGCTAAACTGCTATTTTTCCTTTTTCCGTCCATCATCTTTTCTGCTGTGCCGGCAGATTTAGATTAGCTAGGAAGCAGGAAATGGTTGGATTTCTTGCTTTCTAGCTAGTCTTTATATCTTCAGCTCTGCTTTTAAGCACAGCCGAACCTCCCTTAGGACTGAAGGTTCTATTATTCAGTGCATACTCGCAGAAAGCAAATTTGAGAGACTGAGCTAGCCAATGGCAGATAGATATATCACTGAATGATTCTGTGAGCAACTCAATCTGCCTGCCTGTTTTGCCTGATTTTAGGTTAAAGTTGCTCTTTTTTAATAAAAAAATTCAATATTTATATAAAATTTATAATATTTACATACAAGCCATGTCCAGCCAGTCACATGACCACCAAGCCACATACACAAATTAGGCCATGCCCACAGAACCGGTTAGTGGTCCCTGGGATTTAAAATTATTAATTTAGTGGTCCCTGAGGTCCAAAAGGTTGGCGATCCCTGATCTATACATCATTTACCTTACATTTTCTACTACATTGAATGTACAATATTTAATGCTTTGCCATTTAGATCTAAAAAAACCTGAAAATGTATATTGAACCAAAATGTATATATTCAAAATGTATATTAAAGTCAGATTTTTTTAATCTCACATCCCCAAAATCTTTTTGATATGTAGTTTGCCTTCTTTCTATTTTTTTGTGATAGATTTTATTCATGTTAATTTTTAGAGTTTTGGATCCCAGGCATTTTTAATAATGATAACTTCAGAGTTTAGGATCCCAGGTATTTTTAATAATGATAGCTTCAGTTGTATAAATAGTTTCCTTTCCATTTTCATGAATAGTTTTGTTCAACTTGCAGGCAGAGACTAAACATTTGTCTCGCATTGTGGAAGCTTCTGACACTGTTAGGAAAAAAGAAGGCCTTCTCTTTCAAAGGGCAGAATGTGCGTCTTGTTCTATTCCTTTACCACTCTCAAATAAATTAGTACATCATTACATATTTGTAAAGAGGTATACTGTGATCCTGCTTTGAATAATATGACGTATTGTTGTCATCTAAGGTACCTCTCTTCCCTATCTTTATAAAATTTAATCTTTACTTTGGCTATGTAATTCACACAAAAAATAGGACTATATATGGCATAGAATTGGCAAAAGCTCAAAGAAAAGAACAATAGGAAAGGTGATACTGAAATAGGAAAATAAAGCCAGGTTATTTCCAGGATGGAAAAGACTGAATAAAATGAAAACAAAATAATGAATAGCAGTAAAGAGGATATCTGGGAAAGGAATCGTTTTCTGCCTCGGGGATTTCACATTGCACTGGCTGTACCCTTGGAGTTTGAATATTTCCAAAAAGCTGTCATTAAAGAGATTTGGATATATATAAAGATATAACTCCTTCTTGGGTCTTAAGGACAACTATGTCTTGTTATATTTAATAATAATTATTAACATAATTATAACATGTTCATGATTCTCTGATTTGTTGCATTCAAATAAGCAAAAACATATCTTCAACGCCTTGTTGAAAAGTATATCCATTCTTAAATTTCACTATTCTTAAATAGCACTTCTTTACTCAGAGTAAATCTAGCAATTCTTGCATGCATAACAAAATGGAGCCAAAATTGAATCCAAACTAGCCAATTTGTCCTAGTGGTTAAGGCACCAGATTAGAAACCAGAAGGCTGTGAATTCTAATCCTGCCTTAGCCATGAAAGTCTGCTGGGTGACTTTGGCCAGTCACTCTCTCAGTCCAACTCACCTTACAATGTTGTTGATGTGAGGACAACAGAAGAAGGGGGAAATACTACATAAGTCCCCTTGTTCATAATAATAATGTAGGTGGGATATAAATAAATAATAAATGTAGGGAGCATAAAATATGAAGATGGGAAGATGGTTTGAATGTGGTTGCTTCTGTAGTCTGTACAAAGGAATTGACAAAAATTTGATCAGATAACCAGAAATCTGAAAACAACAGGAGTACAAATGGTGTCTCTAATCACTGAGCATCACATTTTGTCTCTTCACCAAAACTTTGATATGTTCAGAAGCAAAAGTGTCAGAATGTTTATTAATCAGATATACTGGTATAATCTATGTAAAACAGAAATAATTGATTTATTTTATTTTTTAAAAAGTCTTGACGATATTTAGTTTGATAGATTTATCTTTTAAATTTTCTTTTTAAAAATTGACTTGAAAATTTGCCTCATTTGTTATTTTTTGGAAAATTCACTAGCAGTTTAAAACCTTGCAATAGAATTTCACCAACACAAACAATTTTTATTTTTTCCAAAGCCCTCCAGATCTTTAAAGCTGTTCTCATTCAAATTTATGCCCTTTAAACAAAAATTGTTCGTTGGAAAAGGTCCTACTAAACTTTTTTTGAAATTCTTTGGCTGTCATAGACTAACACAGCAGACCTACTACTTTGTCTAAGAAACAATATGTTTCTTTATCAGCATTTGGTTTGGAAAGAAATAACATAATCACTTGTATTTTTTACAATCAATTTTTTACAATTTTTACAATCCAAATTTACAATTTTTTACAATCCGGCGCCCCATTGTTGTCTCTGCCCTTACATACTAATGGAATGATTTTAAAATTGCAAAATCTCTTTGTCCCAGAGACAAGAGTAAGGCAAATAAATGCCTGTTTCTGCATTAATGAGTCATAGGTTGCTGATTAGGACAGAGGACAAGACTGATTTTGAACAAGGTCACAGTTTCAGTGTTTGACATCTACAATTGAAAAGATCTCATGTATCATGACTAGACAGACCTCTGCTGGAGACCTTGGATAATGATCACCAGTCCAACACAAATGATATGCCTGTGATGGAACCTATGGCACACGTGCTGGAAGTGGCATGCAGAGCCACTTCTGCTGGCATGTGAGAGATCACCTGGAAGAGCCCCACTGCGCATGTGCACCATCCCACCAATCAGCTGGGCTTAAGGTCAAAAGAAAAAAAATGTAAACTAGCCACCAATCAAGTTGAATTCTTGGACTATCTTATAGATGAGCAAGGGATACACCCCACTGAAAAGAAAATAAAAGCAATTAAAGATGCACCCAGACCTAAGAACAAAACAGACTTACAAGCGTTCTTAGGTCTCATTAACTTCTACAAAGTTTTCCTGCCCCAAAAGGCAACCGTAGCAGAGCCATTACATCAGCTATTCAATAAAAAAACTGTCTGGAACTGGGGCCACCAAGAACAAGCAGCATTCCAAAACATTAAGGACTTATTAACATCCAACACCATTTTAATACAATACAACAACACCCTGCCACTGACGGTCACCTGTGATGCATCACCTTTTGGAATCAGCGCCATACTAAGCCACAAGCTACCAGATGGCAGAGAAGCACCAATCACCTTCTATTCCAAAATGCTGTCAAAATCTGAAAGGAACTACAGCCAACTTGACCGAGAAGCCCTTGCCATCATAGCAGGCGTCAAGAGATTCCACAAATACCTATATGGTAGGACATTTTCTATTATCACAGACCATAAACCCCTGCTAGGAATTCTGGCAGGGAACAAATCAACCCCGAACATCCTATTGTCAGAATTCCTCGCAACATACAATTACACACTCATCCATCGCCCAGGAAAAACTATCACCCATGCGGATGCCTTAAGCTGTTCCTCGCTGCCCGACAAGGAAGATGACCCAGCTCCCACCATCTCCACCCTTCAGATCGAGACATGGCCAAACCTGCCACTAACCACAGCAGACGTCGCTAAAGCTACCGCGAAAGACCCACTGACAGCTCGGATTCTGCATTGGGTAGGTAAGGTCTGGCTGGATGAGGATAGAGGCGAGACTTTTAAACCTTTTCGCACCCGGCAGACTGAACTGTCCATTGAAAACAGTTATATACTGTGGGTAGACAGGGTGGTAATTCCAAAAAGTTGCAGGAGGAAGTGTTGCGCATGTTGCACCAGGGACACCCAGGCATAGTAAAAATGAAAGCCCTGGCCAGGAGTTACATCTGGTGGCCAAGGCTGGACAAAGACGTTGAAAAATGGGTGGCAACATGCCATGACTGCCAGAAATCAAGGCCTAGCCTCCCTCTTGCACCAGTCCTGGAATCGGAAACTCCCAGAGGCCCATGGTCGAGACTCCATATTGATTTTGCTGGGCCAACGAAAGGGAACACATATTTGATAATTGTTGACACTTATTCAAACTGGCCAGAGGTTATTCTTATGGCATCCACAACTACTGAAGCAGTCATAAAACAATTGAACAAACTTTTTGCTACACATGGACTGCCAGATGTAGTAGTGTCTGACAATGGCCCCAGTTTACTGCTTTAGCTTTCGGACAATACCTAGCTGCACAAGGCATCCGACATGCCCTAACAGCGCTGGCTCATCCGGCTTCAAATGGACTAGCTGAATGCATGGTTCGTTATACTAAAGAGGCCCTAGACAAACTGGACACGGGGACGTCCAAGATAGACTTAACAAACTGTTAACAATTCAGCATATCACCCCTAGCACAACCACTAACAAAAGCCCAGCTGAACTCGTTATGGGTACAAAATTGCGTTCCTACCTAGATAGACTACTTCCCACCTATACCTGTAAAAAAAAACCTGACTCCTCAAGTAAATATCGCTCCTTTGCTATTGGTGACTTAGTCTGCGCAAAAAATCTTACTAGCGACCCATTATTGCTTCCAGCCACAGTTACTCAAATCACAGGGCCCTGGTCATACCGACTCGCACTAGACGATGGCAGAACATGGAAGCGGCACATCGACCAGCTTCACTCTAAGGACATTGGAATGCAATACTAACCTACCTAGCTCCGAAGCACCGCCGCAAATACCACCCCCAACAAACAATCCAAAAACAACCGAGGAGGGGGGGAACACAAAATAATAAAAAAGGGAGAGATGAACCACCAATAACACGACAAAAGACACAACACAAATCCGAATTAGAACTCCCGGTAAGACAAAAAGAGCACTTACCCATAGACGACCTCCGGAAAAGAGAACTGGTAGCAGGGAAACGAGGCGAGGCCTTCCTGGAAGGAGACAGCCAGGCCAGCTCGACCAACCTGGACAAACCAGGAGGGAGCGGCAGAGCCAACTCAACCAGCCCGAGAGACCCAGGCAGGAGCGGCAAGGCTGACTCACCCTTCCAGGAGGTTCCATGGAGAAGACGCGGAGAAAAGGCGATCCTGACCGAACCAATGGAAGACCATGCTGCGCAGGTCAAGTAGGATCTGCAAAAGCCCCACCTACCTGCGTGACTACGTTACGCACGTTGGGCGAAACCAAGAGGGGAGGGGGGTTGTGTATAGAAATTAGAAGACTCCAAATAACTAAATCTGATTGGCCGAGCAGGCTGCACTAGGATTGGTCAATAAAGCACCATTGCGATTGGCCTGCCTGACAGCGGGAATTCTCAAAGAACTGTCATTGGCCGCAAGCCATGAGCAGCTGCTATAAAAAGGGCTGCCGCGGCTTTGGCAATCATTCCGCTACAAGTCACTAAATTGTTTAAATAAAGAGCTGTTTATTGGAACACCGGTCTCACGTACCTTTATCCAAACGGAACAGCATGCACTCTTGGGGCACAGTGCACAGGAGCACAGTGCACAGGCTCAGGGGGAGGGGCGAGTCATGTGCACATTGCATCCTGGATGCAGATAGGCGAGTGCATGCACACAAGTATACTTTTGGCACGCAACATGGAAAATGTTAGCCGTCACTGTGATATGCTATGCTGCATCCTTCTAAAAAGATATTTAGCCAAGGTTTTATTACAACAAGATACCCATAAATTTCCTATTTATCTCCAGGAAATGCCATAAATGAGTATTAGCTATTGAAATATATATGTTTAATTGTATGAAGGATACAGCTTTCAATAGCTACTGATCATTTAATTTGTTTAATTCTAATGTAAAGCCATTGGAATAGGCATTTATTCCAGCAAGCTTTGAATTTGAAAGTATATGGAGTACAATAAAATGAAATGCTGGAGCATGCAGTAAAATGACATGACAATAATGTAGCATTCTAGTATTCTACATCAGTGTTTCTCAACTTTCACAACTTTAAGATGGGTGGACTTCAACCCCAGAATTCCTCTGCCAGCAAGAGGAATGGCTGGCTGAGCAGTAAGCGATCTGAAATTAAATGTAATATTTCATAACATAATGGCAAACAATGAGAGGGCTATGTGAACATGGTAATTGCAGCAAGCCCAGAAAGTACCATAATTTCCCTCCATTTATCTCCAAGGATTTCACCATTTAAGGGGTGCAGTACGTCTAATTTGTTAGTATACTGCGCCAAGCAAAATCCAGCACAGCTATAAAGGTGCAGCTATAATGGAGCAGCAAATCACCTTTTTGCAGATCAGCAGTGACATTTTAAGTTAAGGATGAGATAATTTGTGCCTAGTCTTGAATTAAAGTTACCTCCTAGTACAATCTGAGTTTGAGGATGATTGCTAATTAGCTGCAATCACTAATTTTCTAGCTCCTGTCATATTCCTTTGCTCTGAAATATTACCTCTAATATAGGTAAGCAAACATTTAACAGCAGAAGAGAAAACATTCTTCAATTGGACTAGTTTATTACGCTATTATTATTACAGTACATTATTAACAATAGATACAAACTCAAAGTTAACCGCACCAAATTTGACTGCAGGAAATATGACTTCAGCAATGTCTGGAATAGTGGTCAATGTTTGGAATACTCTACCTGACTCTGTGGTTTCTTCCCCAAACCCCCAAAACTTTAACCTTAGACTGTCTACTATTGACCTCACCCCTTTCCTAAGAGGTCTGTAGGGGGCGTGCATAAGCGCACCAATGTGTCTCCTGTCCCTGTCCTATTGTTTCTTTTATTTTTCTTATATGTACCCATTTCATGTATTCATAACTATGTATATACTTCTACCTATTGTCTTGTAAGCGATTGACAAATCAAATCAAATCAAATCAAATAAATACTACAATATGCCTTCAGTTTGATAAAACTGAATATAACTAACTCTTCACTTGGTCAATATCCATCAAAGAACCTACTGCATTTAGTGAAATTGCATAATTTTGATCAAATATTGATTCTTTCATCTATGTTTCCTATAAAAAGCTAAAACCAAAATTTATTCTATAACTATAGCATCTAGATCTCTTATCTCTCATGTTGCAGTTTCCCCAGGATACCAAGGAAACATAATGAGATGATAGTAATTGCCACCTATAAGCTGGGAATCTGACAGCAATCTTTCTTGTATTTTTTTTCTTCTTGGCAGCTTTTTTCTTTTTATATTCAGCTGTTATATTCTTGTGAGAAGATTGATTTCATTTGATTTGTTGTGCCAAGATATTTTAAATCCTTACACCCATAATTCATTGCTGGTAGGCATGCTGGCAGGAGTTTTTGTAGTTAAAAAGCAAAACATCTGGGTAACCCTAAAGTTGTCTACCACTACAATAACAATTTCTGGATTAGCTAATTTTATTATCCATCTGTCTCTTTCAGAGATCACATTGCCTATGCCATCTTCAATTCATTTAAAAGTAATTGTCTCCAATTTATAATAACCAAAGTTGTTCCGTCCAGAAAAACATGAGGTAGACCGGGTTCCAACAAACAAAGTCTTTATTAAAACAAGTAACAGTAGCGGAACAGTTTGGCTGAAGCCGTGGCAGCCTTTTTATACAGGCTTGCCTGCTGGCTTGTAGCCAATGGCAGCTATTTGACTTTGCCACCTTTCAGCGGCTCTTTTGGATTGGTTCCTAATGAACCAATCCAATGCCTAGTCTTTTAGCCAATCAGATTGCATAGTTTGGAGTATACCATTCCATACAGAATATAGTTTGGAGTATACCATTCCATACCCCTCCCCCCTTAGTTTAGTCCTACGTGGGTGACGTAGGTAGTTGCGCAGGTAGGTGGGGCTTCTTCTGACTCTACTTGACTTGCGCGGTTCATTCTTGCTGGAGATTTTGAGTGGTTCGGATGGGATTGCTGTCTCTCCGGCTCTTCTCCATGGAACCACCTGGAAGGGTGAGTCAGCAAGGTTGCTACCGCTTGAGTTGCTCAGGCCGGTGGTTTTGCCACTCCCTCCTGGTTTTCCTGGGCAGGTTGAGCTGGCTTTGCTGGCCCCTTCCAGGACAGGTTCCTCTTCCTGTGGATTATTTCTGCCAGTTTCATCTAACTGAAAGTGTTCTTTTTGCTCTTTTTTGGGCCTTGGTGGCAACATTGTCCATGAAGAGAAGGACATGCCTCCCTATCACCTCCTACCTTAGAATCTTGAGAGTTAAGTGGGCCGCCCTGAGCTCTAGCCAGTTTATGTTGTGGGAGAGCTCCTCCTGTAACCACCCCCCCTGGGTAACGAGGGTTCCTAGGTGAGCCCCCCAACTATACAGACTGGCGTTGGTGATGGAAATTCTCTTGGGCTCCCTGTATAAACACCCCTGATCCATGGTCTGGAACTGCCACCAATGGAATGAACGAAGTACCGCCACAGGCACTCGAACCCTCTTCGGTATATCAGATACCTGTTGAGTCCTTTCAAGTTGAGGATTGCTCGCCATCCCGCACCCCCTCCCCCGAAGTCTTTGGGATAACAAACAAAATTGAATAAAACCTGTCTCCTCTGGTTCCCTGGAACCGGCTGAATGGCGTGGATATCCAGGCCCACATAAATTGCCGGGGAAGGCAGTTGCTCCTGATCCCTGATACAGGAGGTGACTCAATTGTTCTGGTGGGTAGAGAGACACCTGTTATTGATATAAGCAGAACATATCTCAGGGGTTTCCAACATGTAGGCAGACTGGTTGAGCAGAGCCACAGATGACCAGTTGGAGTGGCGACTGCATCCCAGTCTGTTCCTGGAGATGTCAGAACAGTTTGGCCAACCGATTTTGGACCTCCTTGCCTCTCCAGAGAACTTGCAAGTCCAGAGGTTTTTTGCAAGATTTCCAGCACCAGGGGCAGAAGAGGTCAATGCTCTCTGGTGCAGGTGGCCACAGGGGCTATTGTATGCTTCCCCCCTTCCCCTAATCCCAGAGACAATCAGAAAGGTACTGTTGGAGAGGGCGGAGGTTTTGTTGGTCGTCCCTTACTGGCCCAGGCGACTATGGTTCACTGATCTGGAAGGCCTACCAGTTGCCAGACCTTGCAGAATTCCCCCGAAAAGAATCTCCTTCAGCCAGGGTCCAATCAAGCATCCAGAGCCAGAATGGTTCCAGTTGACCATTTGGCGCTTGAGCGGGAGCTCCTGAAACAGGAGAACTTTTCCAAAAAGGTCATCCAGACAATCCAGGTGGCCAGACTACCTTCCATGACCAGAATATTAGATGCCATGTGAAAGATTTTCTGCGGTTGGTGTGCCAGCCACTGATTTGAGCCCACTTCGGTGTCTGTGGCAGATGTGTTGGAGTTTCTTCAAGATGGTTTGGACAGAGGTCTCTCCCCCAATACCTTAAAGAGACAGGTGGCCGCTTTGGCCTCGGTGCTTTCATTTGAGGACTCAAATACTTGCCTAACACTCCAGGGTAAGAGCCTTCTTCCGGGGAGCCACGAATTTGAAGCCACTGGTGATTTATCATTACCCCACATAGGACTTGCTGACAGTCTTGCAGGCACTGACTTCTCCATTTGAACCCTTGTGTGAAGCCAGCTTGGGTCTGCTCATGTGCAAGGTGTCATTCCTAGTGGCCATTACATTGGCCAGGCATTTCTCAGAGTTGGCAGCTTTATCTGTTCGAAAGGACCTTTGTATGCAGACAGGGTGGTTCTGCGGTTGGACCCTACCTTTCTGCCCAAGTGAAATCCTTATTCCATCGTTCACAGGAGTTGATTTTGCCTGACTTTTGTCCAGAGCCTAAACATGCTCTGGAGAGGAAATGACACACCTTGGACATCAGGAGAGCACTCTGTATCTACATCAAGTGAACCTCTTCCTTCAGGAAGACAGTCCCTCTTCGTCTCCTTTCAGCCATCAACTTTGGGCCACAGGGTGACACCTTCCATCGTGGGTCACTGCCTCAGAGCCTGTATTGCTAAAGCCTATGAGTTGCAGGCTCTTCCTGTGCCCAGGAGAATCACCATACACTCTACCAGAAGTGCAGTGACTGCTGCGGCCTGGGCAATGCAGGCATCAGTTCTGGACATTTGTTGAGCTGCAACATGGTCGTCTGTGACCCCGCTTATCAGACATTATTGGATTGGCTTTTTTGCCTTGTCGGAGGCAGCCTTTGGCAGGCGAGTCCTGCAGGGCATTCATGTAGAGGCGGGGACTTCAGACCAGACCAATTCCCTCCTGTAGGACAGCCAACAGCCAGCTTTGGTATGTCCCAGCCTGGATTCTCCCTTCGGCTCAGTAGAGAAGGGGTGTTGGTCCTACCTGATATGCCTCTTCTCAGGGAGTTGAGAGGAGAATTCAGTCCCACCCTGAACTCTCTCTGGTCAGAGTCAGGAGAGGGGTTTTCATGGAGAGGACTATCTTAGATGATGATGGACAGCGGAATTTGCTTTAACTTCATTCAGAACTGGGGACCATTACCAGGGGGGCGTGTCCTCAGATTTCAACTCTGTCTGCAGATCTACAAGGCTTGAAACAGCCCAGCCTGGATTCTCCCTTCGACTCCCTGAGAAGAGGCACATCAGGTAGGACCGATGCCCCTTCTAGCCTAGGGATTGCATGGTTTTACTCATTTTATTTTTTTAAAAAATAAAACATTGAAGTGGTTTTGCTGTTTTCCAGTTTTAATTCAGTGCCAGTCACCCAGAATCAGAAGAACAGGATGCCAGCCACATACATGGTTTAAATAAGTAAATAAATAAACACACTTAGGAGATGTTCAGTCAAATTTATTTTGTTCAAAGTACAGAATGTGTGGATTAATTCTGACTTTGGTACAAGGAGTTATAACTCATCTTCCCAGTTTTGCTTTGAATCAAGCATTAATTACCCTAGTAGTAGTTCAAATGGATCCCACTGTCAAACTAATTTAAACCTTTATAGCACATTGTTCACCTGTGAAAGTTTCCAGAAATACCCCATTTCCAAATATTTTGTTTTAGTTTTTATATTAGTTTTCTTTTTTGTAAATTATAGGAAATGTAAGAAAAAGAAACATCCTGCTAATTATGGTTTTCCGTTTATAGATTATACTTATACCTTCTTTGTGACATGTCCCAAGTGCCATTTGCATGAATTGTACATGTTCTTTGCTCTTTACAGTTATCTTATTTTTCACTCCATAAGATGCACTTTTCTCCAAAAAAAAGTGGGTGGAAATGTCTGTGTGTCTTTGGTGAAAATGGCTTGAAAATGGCTTCTGTGAAGCCCTTGACTGTGTATGCATTTTGAGAAATGTGTTATATAACAAAGAATTTGAAAAGCATTGTAATACAGGCAGACTCTTTTACCATAAATTAAAATTTGGGTCGTCTGTCCTCCTCACCTCCAGAGGGAGACAAAACCTGTCTGGTTTTATGAACCCTCTTTTCTCCTTTCAGTGTGGCATTTTGGTGCTCCCATCTAGATGAAGGTCTCATATTTAAGGCCTTCTAATAGGCCTTGATCTCTGCAGTAATAATATGCTTACTTATATCTTTGTTCTTCTCAAATCCTCAGCACAAGTAGTTGATTAGGTTTTGGTTTCTCTCATAATTTTGCTTGAAGGTTGCTGACAGTGTCTAATTAGATGATTCCACTGCCTGGTTCTTCCCTATACCAATTTCATTTCATATTAGGAAGTTCTTCCATTTTGTTATTGCTCCATTATTAGTAGCACACTCCAGGCCTCAGCAGGTAAAAATACGGTTGTGCTCTTACGTTTATGTGCTTTTTTTCTTCTGTTATAGTAATATTTTCTTTGCTTGCTCTTAACAAATGACAGTAATGAACTAAATAGACTCAGTTTACTGAGAACAAATGGCAATGCAACTCTGTTTTGGATAGTGATGATTGTGATTAAGAGGAAGGTTTGATAGTGGCTGGCTGGCTCTGTAATTTTGTTGAAGTCATGTATAAAATACTGTTATGCTGAGTTCTAATACCACAGAATCATAGAGTTGGAAGAGTCCAGTTTGGCCCAGTTCAAGTCAAGCCAATTCAGAATTTATTTCTTATTTCAACTTTGCAAAAGCAATATTCTAAAAATATCTCTCTCCCCTCTGAAACAGATTAATGGATATATTGTGGAATAAGTTATAATAATGAACAGCTATTTCATGGAGGTGAAAGATAGGAATACGTAATTTTGCTGTATAACTCTTTTTTTTCTTCTTTGGAAAAGTATTGGTCTTATGAAACAGCTTTTCCTAATTTAGCTTATTGTGGTTTTTTGCAGTTGATTTTTGCATTAAGCTATGTTTGCTTAACTACTTTTTACTGAATAAACTAAAGTTGGCTATTGTTTCTGATAATTAAATATATATTGCTTATATTTTATTTCATAATGCATGACTAGAAATATTTGCTCTACATAGAATGATATAAATTGAAAAAACATTTTAATCCTTAATTTATATTATCATACAACTTAATTTAAAAATGATTGTGAACATTTATTAATATAATGAACATGAAAATTAAAAATCCATGAATTTGGCTCTCCATTTTCTGTCTTTTTCATACACAATCTAGCAAACACAGACAAGTTTGTTTTACCAGAATCTTTAACTGGTATTTGATTGGCCAATACAATGTATTAAAAATGGTGCTTCCTATTGTAGTAGAATGACTATTTCAGACAATTAAATAGATTCATTCTTTTCAAGTCTCACATTGTTGCTGTGGATTCTGCTCTCAACTGTCTATGTGTATGTTCATTACTATTTCTTCCCAGGAAGGTAGCAGCATGCAAACACTGAGATATTAAATACTTAATTATAACCCCCCCCCCCCCCAAGATTTCTTGGAAAACAAAGTTTGCTTAGCATGATTCTTTCAGGAAGTTTCTGAATTGTCTTGCTGCCAAGTTTCTATTTAGAGATTGGAGAAAGCATAATAGATGTTGTAGGTATCCTAGATATAGCATTTAGAGAAGACTGTTTAAAGAGGTTTTTTTTAATTCCACCTTTATTATTTTTATAAATAACTCAAGGTGGTAAACATATCTAATACTCCTTTCTTTTTCTATTTTTCCTGAAACAACACACTTGTGATGTGAGTTGGGTTGAGAAAGACTGTCTGATCCAGTCACCCCGTAAGCTTTCCTGCCCAAGGGAGGACAATAATTAACAGTTTCCTGGTTTCTAACCTGATACCTTAATCACGAGTGCCTTAATTCACTAGTCAATCAGAATTGATCAAGATTTTGAAATAATTTAAGATTTTCTGTCAAGATTTTAATCAAGGATTAAAATCATACATAAAAATTAGCTATTTATTTCTTTTTTTAGAGTCCTAGATGAATTCTAATAACTAATTCTTATATATATATATATACACACGTGTATAATATATACATGCACACCTATATAATTTATTATATTTATTTTGTCCACATTTTTGTCTTCAGACTGAATCTAAAATACAAAGGTCACCAAAATGTTATCTTATTTTGAAATATTGTTCTGCGCCCCATTGCTAAATAAATAATTCTGAAGAACATTTCCTAATAAAACATTTTCATTGGTTTGAAATTAATAAAAGTATGGATCAATTGTAGAATTTGAATTTTGGATCACAATATGTGAAAGTAGGAACATGCCCTGTGTTGAGTCAGATTATTGCTAAATTGTGTTGGTTTTGTCTGCCCTGGGGATCCTTAATTGATGATACATATATCTCAGTTGGGATTCAAAAATAATGATGCTAAGAGGTAATTAATTTAATCTATTAGTCAGATCTTTAAAATTAATCCCAAATTATTAATAAATATCTGAATGCCTGTAAATGTATATATGTTCTTGAAGTGGAGAGTTTTTTTCCTAATAACATTGATGCCAAGTATCTCAGTAGGTCCTACCAGTTGCTCTGAAAGTTGAGATGCATTAGTTTACCCTTGTGAGAAGCAATCTGGGACATTCCTTGATTAATGTATAAATTCGTAAATTATTCTTAAATCGTTATTTTTTTCCTCACCCAAACCTAGGGGGAGCTAGTTTGGTGTTGTGGTTAAAATGCCAGGCTAGAAACTGTCTTAATTCTAGTCCTGCCTTAGGCGGTGAACTTTAGCCAGTCGTTCATTCTCAGCCCTTGGAAGGAGGCAATGAAAAATCATGTTTGAAATCTTGCCAAGAAAACTGCAGGTATTTGTCCGGGAAGTTGGCAGGAGTCAACACTGACTCAAAGGCACATGTATAAATACACACGCACACACATACACTACATATACATATATACATACATAAATGACCAAAGTTGCATAATACAACACTTTTGCAAAAGGATATTGATATTCCAAAATGTATTGTCCTACTTATTTGTTTATTTAAATGATTTCAGTGGCTGTTCACATTACAGCAATAACTCTGGGCAACATACAGAATTAAAATAGCAACAATCCCACAATCCAAATCCACATTGTCCAAGATTCAAACAATAACCCTGTTTAAAAAAACAACAATTGGCTGATCCAAATACTTGGGGGAATAGTTAGATATTCAATTCCTTACAAAAGATTTGAAGCCATCTGAACTTTGAGATGCTGTTCTACAGAGAAGGCACTGCCTGATTCCTGGGTTCAAAAAGATGTTACTGCTTGATGGAAGGGACCTGAAGCAAGTTCTCCCAACTTGATCAGTTGGAGGGGAGCAGACACTCTTGAAGGCAAGGCAGATATGGCGCAACAATATATTTCATTAGCTACATTTGACATTCTTTCCTGAGATCATAAAGACTCTTGAGCATCATAGGTGACATATTTGTCCTAATAATCTCCCCTGTCTCTGACCTAATTGAACAACAGAAGCCTATTGGCTGGAACTATTCAGCTATGTTTTTTCTGATTTCAAACTACCACATTCTAACTGAAATTTCACTTTATACACAAAGGAATAGCCTGCTAACTGAAGGAACCTGGATAGGTGGAAGGAAAGTGAAAGTAGACTAAGAGAAAATAAATTTACTATTGTGTGTCACGGGGGTAGGCCAAATAATTTCTATAATTTTGCAGGTCCTATCTCTGAGAAGCTACATTTCTTAGGGAATATTTCAACTGTAGGATCTTTTTTTACTATGATACACAATCACTAGACTAAGTGCTAATTAAGTGCTCATTAGTAAATGAATATACTGTTTCAGGAGAGTTAGATAAATACAGTGCTGCGATTTCTGCCCTGTTTTATTGTCTCTTAGAAGTGTAACATCTAAGCAATTTAAAACCTCCTGGTAACATTAGAAGTACAAACTGAAGCTGCAAAGATTACTCAACAGGTGACCCTGTAATGCTGTTCACTAGTTAGAAGAGCATATCTATAGCCATGGATACTCTTGATGAAGATTTAGGGTGATCAGAAAGAATGCAGTGAACTGAACAAAGAAATGGGAAGATGTGAGGTAATATCAGTTGATTTATATTGTTTTCATTTATCTCCTTGAGAAATAATTGTCATCTTTCTCTTTTCCAATTTAATACATCTATTGAAAATATATAGTGATTATCACAGGTGTATGTATATCTGTGTGTGCATGTATAGAAATATATTCCACAGGGAAGTTTATGGCCAATGAAGTGTGCAAATAGTTAACTTTGCAGTCCAGTTCTAAGTAATCTAGGTCCACATTATCTACCAGGTATTCAGCTGACTAAATTTGTACCAAATCCAAATCCTGCACAGTCCAGAAACAGTGTGTGAATAATTATTTTGGAACTCTTGTATTTTGCATGCAGTAAATAATTTAAGACTAATCTTAATTTGTCCTGTCTTTCTCCAACATTGAACTGTTTTTCGATTTGATATTTGAAAGTGACATAGCCCAGCTCTTCCCTTGCATCATCCCTACTTGCCTCTGTTTAGGCTGTTCTGCAGGAAATCTCTATTTGCTAATAGATCTTGGACTCAAAAGCTGTAGAAATTGTTGATTCCGATCCTCTCTAGCTGAAATTTTTTAAAAAAGGTTTTTTGGATTTTTTGATGTAAATTTTGAGAATATACTAATGTTTATGTTAAGGATACTGCAAGTTCTAAATAGTCCAAAGAGAAAGTTAGGAAATAATGTGGTAGACTTAATAGCATTGCTTCTAGGAAACGAAAAATATTAGAAAACAAAAGGCTTGTAAAACTGTCTTATACAATTTGATTAATAATGTCTTGTTTTTTAAAAAAAAACTTTCATTCAAAACAGCACTCATTCTAATTTTATATAAAAATGGAATTGTTCAAATCAATATTAAACTGACCATTAAAGGCAAATGGGTAGAATTTAGGAATTGTCCCACCAACTAATCTTTACATACTTTTCTCTTTTGCTGAACTATAGTATTAGAAATGGAAATGTTTGGAAAAAAAAGGGTGGGGGAGTTAGCTACATGTGGCTGCAGGCCTGTATGTATTTTCTTCATTTCAAATAGATAATAGTTGTACACCTCAATAAAATATGCTTATATAGTCACTCCAGTTAATTAATTTAACCATGTTTTTGTATTTTTAAGACTGCTATCAACTAATAATTCTCTCGGTTGAAGCAATGTCAATGATAAAATATTTTTTCTTTCGAAATATAAACTGACTGTTATACTTTTGGTTTTGTAACATTTCCTCAAAAATATTCAGTTATTTTTGAAAGCAGCAAATGACTTTAGCTAAAGTGAAGTTATGACTCATGAGATATTTTAATAACTTATTCTTTTAATTTCAGTGCAGATCTAGTTGATTTTAAGCCACAGTTTTTTGCACAATGCCAAATTATGCAATTTTTCATCCCATTTCATCTCTTAAGATTTGATAAGATTTTTTTTGTACTTTACTGCATAGCCACATTGAAAAATCATATCTGACACTTCACAAAATGTCAGGCTTTTATCAATGTCAGGTGCAAAGAATCAGGACCATACATTAAGTTCCAGTTAAGATGATTTATTGCCTAGACACAGGAATTTAGTCAATGGTCAGCATGAAACTAGCTCTAGACAAGAGTCAACAGAATTGGCTTGAGTCCTTATATTGGATATTGTGGGTGATTCCTTCTTTCCTGTTGGTGAGTCTTTCAGTATGCTTACGATGTTTTGGGGAGTTTTCACTGTTTTTTGTGCTCCAATAATGCCAAGATGTTGTAGTAGGCTGGAGTTGTCTCAGAGATATTCTTAATGTATAAGAAAGTTATCCTTTTCATAGACTGTGTTGATTGTGGTTGTGATAACTCCTATAACTAAGCACATTTTCATGATGATATGTTGATGTGGTTGCGCTGGGAGGTGTTGTAGAGGTAGCTTATTTTCTCTTTTGTGAATTCTGGGATATGGCGGTGTGCTTTTTGCTTGTCTGAATAATGTTCTCATCAGTTCCTCTTCTCAGATATTGGATTGTTGCTTAGTATATTTGCAATTTGCCATTGTTTTCTCTTCTGATAAGGATATCTAGGAAAGGTAACTTGTTTTCTCCAGTATACATCCTTCGTTAGAATGTTGTATGTGTCGTGTATGTTTTCTACTATTAAAACAGTAATTCATTGCAGCAGACCTCCTAAAGATTCCTTACTTCACCTTTTCACTTTATATATCACTTTCAATCTGAATTATTTCATGCATTTTCCAGTGCACTGTTTGGCCCTTGTTTTCTTTCCATTTATTCAATGAAACAATAATCACAATATTCCAATTATCAGCACTGGTGCAGTCTTCACATGTTAAAGAAACCATATTTTAACATTTGCTTAGATGTCACAATATGTATACCTAAAGCTTTATTATTTTTCAAAAATCCCACATTTATATTTGAGTTGTACAAAATGAATATAACAATAATATATAATTATTGTGATCCATTTTTTCTTGAACACTAACTTGCTTAGCAATCATTTTAATTCTTAAAACATGTCATTGTTCCCATACAAATTGCAAAAATGTTCCAGTATTCTCTTACTTCAGTTCCATCCAAAATAATTCATTACTTTTATTTTTATCATTACTCTCTACTGGAGGCGCTATGTCATTTTATTTATTTACCTGACACCAAGTGTAATTTTCCACTATTTTTTTAATCTTGAACCTTTTTCAGTACATTCTTTGGTATTATATCTTTCTCTATATCTCCCATTATTCAATATCTTTCCCTCATACTATTTTTACAGTGTTCTTTTTTCTAAACTGAGCCTATTTGCTATTAGCATTTTACCAAGTATTCTTTTTCATATTTCCTGTTAGCATATGTTTCTTAATATACTGATTATACATCTCTTCAGATCAGTGGATGATCTGTCCCAGTGACCTCATTAAGATGTTAAAAAGCTATAGAGAAAGAGCCAAGCTCTGTGACATTCCATATAGAAATAGCCACAGATGTGACAGTTCCTTGTACTTCTTACTGAAACTGACTTGAAATTCTAGACCTAGAAAACCTTGAATTACGTCCTCTTCAATCTGATCTAGGTATGGTAAATAAAATCATACATTGCAATGACTTACCTGTCAATGAATACTTCAGCTTCAACCATAACAACACAAGAGCACACAATAGATACAAACTCAAGATTAACCACACCAAACTTGATTGCAGGAAATACGACTTCAGCAACAGAATGGTCAATGTCTGGAATACTCTACCTGACTTTGTGGTTTCTTCCCCAAACCACAAAAACTTTAACCTTAGACTGTCTACTATTGACCTCACCCCTTTCCCAAGAGGTCTGTAGGGGGCATTCATAAGCGCACCAACGTGCCTACCATCCCTGTCCTATTGTTTCTTTTATTTTTCTGATATGTACCCATTTCATGTATTCATAACTATGTATATACTTATACCTATTATCTTGTAAGCGATTGACAAATTGAATCAAATAAATAAAAAATAAAAATAAATAAAGATAGAAGTGGAAATGGTTGATAGTATCAAAGCCAATTGAGAAATCTAAGAGAAACAAAAGGTATGTGATGTTTACTGTTATACTCAGGATATTATAAAATAACCAATATAAAATAATGTACAGATAGTCCTTGATATACAACCATAATTAAGTCTGGAATTGGGTTGTAAGTAGTTGTTGTCATGTGACTGCTTCACTCAATGACCACAATCCCATTTCTTTCTGTTGCTGTTGTTAAATGACTAAACAGATGTGCCTCAAGGGGTGGGGGAGGATTTGGGTGGCATAATTCCCACCAGCCGACCATGCAGGTTGTGAGGAGGCCTCAGCTGGCAAGGTTGATCAGCATATGTGGCATGTCTCTCCCACTTGCCAGTCCTGAGACGCCGAGGCATTCTGCCTGCTCCACTGATCCAAGAAGCCCTCAGCTCACTAGGGCCTGCAGGGCATCAATCTCCTCCCTCCCCCTAGCTTTCCCATGAGGCATGGGCTTTTTCTCTGGCCCACCACTTTTGGAAGGTCTCAATCAAGTAGGCCCACCAACAAGTGAAAACCTACTATGGGCTGTGTTGAGGTAATTCCCCGTTAGGAGAATGAGCGCATACAGGGAGACGTATAGACAGAAGTGTTTTAATGATACACACACAGTACACAGATACACTGTACAGTAAATGTAGGCTTTTACTTCCAGAAAGTTTAAGCAAAGTCCAACATAAGCAGTCCAAAAGTCATTCACAGGTTAATCAGTCAGTTTTTCAATCCAGGGATAATCCAAATATCAAAGTGTCAAAAACAGTTCAGTATCAGACTTACATTAAATCCAGAAATATCAGTCAATTAGGAAAAACGGAGCAACAGCAATACTTTCCAACAGAAGGAAACAAAGATACACTCTCTTCTGAGACTCAGACTAAAACAACCCAGATTTCTGGCTCCATCTTATGGCCGTTTGAGAAACCACACCCAATTGCATGCTCTTGCATTCCCTAAAATGTTAGGTATTTAAATGTTTTAAATGTATTAAAATGTTTATCCTGGTTTATATATTTCTAACCCAAATACCTGTTAGGAGACTCATATTCCTAACATTCTCCCCTTTGGGGTAAGATAATATGTACAATCTTACATTCTAAGTCCATAATCTTCACAACTTGCTTTATGGAGCCTTGGGCCTTTGTAAAATGATCTGCTATATTATTTTCTGACATACAGTATTCTAACTTAATCATTTTACTTTGCACACATTTAAATATCTTAAATCTGTGTGTTTTGATCTTGTCTTTACAGCGAGATTGGAAGCCATCTGTATTGCTGATTGGTTGTCTTCATACACCACAATAGAATCTGTTACATCAATTCCCATGTCAATCAATAATTGTTTATAACAAACTAAATCTGTACATAATAGAAATAAACATGAGAATGCAGCCTCCATTGTTGACAAACTTAGATGTTTCTGTCAAATAGACCTCCATCCAATCAACACTTTTCCTAATAACACTACAGTACCTGATGCTGATTTACGTGTATTTACATCTGTAGTGAAACTTGCATCATCATATACAGTTAAACTTAGTTCATCCTTTGGTTCCAAATATAATGCATAATGCATCATTTGTTTCAGATATCTTAACACACGCTTAGCAGCTGGCCAGTGCCTTTCAGTTGGCTCAGTGTTAAATCTCCCTAATTGATTAACACTGTATGCGATATCTGGCCTTGACCAATTACTGAGATAAGATAAACTACCAATCAAAGACTGATAAATGTTCTTATCAAAAATAGAATTTTGAACATCACTATGGCTAAACACCTGGCTCATTGATGTTTTAGCCGGCTTACATCCTATGGCATGTTTACCTGGAGGTAACTTTCGTATACCTCCAATCTTTTGAAAGATTCTAGTTCCTTATCCATTACTTTCTGCCAAGCAGCCTGATCCTTAGCAGGATACAGTTTTAGTTCACTATAATTACTTGGAACTGTATTCACTTGGCATACAACACTAACCTGATATCTATCAGGTGGTCGTGTTACTCGGCTTGAATGTTTTGGTAATACAGGGCTTACTGGTGGACTTTCCTGTGCCACCTGCTCCTGTTCTTCCACCTCCTCCTGTGCCTGTTCTTCTACTTCCTCCTGTTCTTCCTCTTTAATGGCTATTTGGGGTTTACTGATTGGGACTTTTGGGACTATTTGGGTGTCAGTAATAATATCATTGCTGGATTCCTGTTCCAGTTTATCCCACCCAACGTGCTCAAGAAATTTTGCACTAGCACCACAGTAAACATGAGCTGTGCCTTGATCCCAGAATCTAAATGCTCTATGGTTGGCCTCATAACCCACAAAAAATAATTTCTTAGCTCTATGTTGCCCTTTCAGTCTTACTTGTGAGGGAATATGCACCCATGCTGGAGCTCCAAATGTGTGTAGGTGACTTAAATTTGGCTTTCTGCCATGCCAACGAGTGAATGGCAATTCTCCAGTTGTTGTATTAACTACATTATTTAAAACATGGTTATTACACATTATGGCCTCACCCCACAGTGTTTCAGGCAAACCTGAGTCAGATAACATAGTGCGAGCCATGGCTTGCAATGTTTGCCCTCTTCATTCTATAAACGAGTTATGCTGTGGTCTGTAAGGTGTAGAACGTTTATGCTCAACATCAGCCAATTTCAGCATAGTTTGGAATCTTTTGTTAACAAACTCAGTCCCATTATCAGTTACTAAAGTAATTACTTTACTTTTCATTTTTCTCTCAGCAAACCTTAGCCAGTTAAAGAAATGTTGGAATGTTTCTGTTTTGTTTTTCATGAGATAGCAGAAACCATATCTTGAGTAATGGTCCATAATACTCAAAATATAACAGGCACCTCCTAAACTTGGTTTCTTAGGACCAATTATGTCAGCAAACACAACCTCTAAAGGTTGTTTGGTCTTAAACTGATTTAGTCTGTTTGCAAGAGTAACCTTACTCTTTTCTTGGCTACAAGCATTACAGTGTAAATACATGCTACAGGGTTTCAATTTTACTTCCTCTGACAATTCAACAGTTTGTTTGAGCATTTTGAAATTAATGTGCCCTAGATGTCTATGTAGTAAATGTATACATTCATCACGTGGCTTAACATTGTTATAAACTGAGTTAGCCATTTTCAGCTGATCATCATGTATTACATATAAATCATTTTTTAAAGTAGTAGTAGCACTTTTACCCTCTTCCTCTATTCTACAGTTATCTCCCCTAAAGGTTACTACATAACCAAGATTAATTAAAGCCCTTAATGATAATAAATTAAATTTCAGTTTAGGTACATATAACATAGTTAAATGTTCATTTATACAAGAACAATATGCAGTACCTTCACCTGATGCTTTAATCTTCCATCCATTTGCCAATGATACATGTTTTTTACTTGTGGACATCTTTACAAACCTTTTTCTATCTTTAGTAATGCATTGTGATGCTCCACTATCAACAACCCACAAATCATGGTTTACACTTGAATTGCTATACATAGCTAAACTAACATTCTTCTTAGCCTTCTGGTGTTTACTAGTATTCAGTTGTTTTCTTTTCTTACAGAATCTAGTTATATGTCCCCTAGCCCCACAAGAAAAACATTTCCTAACAGCATAGGCGGTTGAAGACAAATTCTCTTCTTGTGGTTGTTCCTTTCTCAGTTGGTCCCTATCCAGATGTTTTCTTGCTTCTTCTAGCAACCTTCCGGTTATGTCAGTCAATGTCAGTTTATCTCTGGGCAGGACTTCCAGTGAAGATACATAATCATCATAACTTTCATCCAATGAGGAAAGAATGATGTAAACTTGATGCAGCTCTGAAAATATCAGTTCTTTTCCATGTAGCTCTTGAAAACTTCTTTTCATGAAGTTTAAATGAGCTAAAATATCTCCACCTTTCAGAAGACGTGCTCTAAACAGTTTATGTGTAAGATGTATGTGTGCACCTACACTGTCATGAATATAAATCCTCTTTAAATTCTCCCGACACTTTGCAGCAGACTCTCCTCCACGAATATGGACTAGCTGCTGGTCACTCAGTGTTAGTCCAATTATACAAATAGTTTGTTTGTTATTCTGTTTAAAGTCAGCAAGCTTCTTGGCATCATCCTCATTAGCTGGATCCCAAGCATTTACATCTGGTGGATTTTGAACTACATTCCATAAACCTTCTCTACCCAGAAGTAGACTGCACTTCAAAGACCAGGAAACATAGTTTGTTCCATCTAACTGGGTTATCAGTGATAGACTTGTTGAAGTGACTTTTGCCATCTTTACCAGAATAGTAACCCACAATTAAACCGTAAACAGGTGTCTGTATACAGTACTGTGCATTCACACTAACTCTCAATTATCTGAGCCTGGTATGGCCTGGGCCCATAACCAGTGTTGAGGTAATTCCCCATTAGGAGAATGAGCGCATACAGGAAGACGCATAGTGAGAAGTGTTTGAATAATACACACATAGTACACAGATACACTGTACAGTAAATGTAGGCTTTTACTTCCAGAAAGTTTAAGCAAAGTCCAACATAAGCAGTCCAAAAGTCATTCACAGGTTAATCAGTCAGTTTTTCAATCCAGGTATAATCCAAATATCAAAGTCCAGTGTCAAAAACAGTTCAATGTCAGACTTACATTAAATCCAGAAATATCAGTCAATTAGGAAAAATGGAGCAACAGCAATACTTTCCAACAGAAGGAAACAAAGATACACTCTCTTCTGAGACTCAGACTAAAACAACCCAGATTTCTGGCTCCATCTTATGGCCGTTTGAGAAACCACACCCAATTGCATGCTCTCTTGCATTCCCTTAAAGAGACAGTATTGAAATGTCTATCCTGGTTTATATATTTCTAACCCAAATACCTGTTAGGAGACTCATATTTCTAACAGGCTGGAAGGTCTAAGCTAACTAAGGACTCTAGCACACAGATCTCCTACTTTCCCCAGACACTTCTGAGAAGCCTGGGCCTTCTCCTTGTCTCTCATGACTTGGTCCACTTACATTTCCCTTTTTGTGTAATGCTGTTTGTTTCCTGTATGCACCCAGCCCCTGTGAGGCTTAGCAACCTTCCCCAAGGCTAGCCAGGGACAGGAAGTCAGCCAGCAAAATTTCTGCATACTGATGACAGCCAAGCCCTTTTGAGTGTGATGGAGCCCATGCCTCTTGTGATTTACCTGTTTTAAATATATCTTTAGCTATTTCATATAGTAATACCACAGTTTGTGAGCCAGCTGCTGGTCATGCAAGGGCATCTTCTGGTTTTGGGAGGAAACTGCTGGAAAGCCTTGTGTGGCCAACAGCTGTTCACAAAATTCCAGGCCAATCATGCTTGTTCAACAGTAGGAGCAAGAAGATGGAAAAGGTCAGCTGGGCAGTGAATGTAGGGTGGCATAAAGGCAGAGGTGGCAGGTAGAGGTTGCCCTCAATGTAGGCAGGCTGTCAAGCACCTCAATTTTGATTGTGTAACCACAGGAGTGCTTCAAAACTGATAACTCTGAGAACCAGATGTATATACCATAGGATCAGTGCTGTTGTAACTTGAAATAGTTGCTGAACAATTTCTCTTTGTCTACAACTCTGTCCCATCTCTTCTTCATGGTACATTATTTATTAGAGCTACAGTATGTAAATCTTCCAAAGGAGGTGCTTTGCAAAAAGGAGAAGTGCAGATGAATTCCTTCTCTGGCAAATTTCCTGCCTGAAATTGTATTTGAAATGTAATTTGAAAAAATTAGGCAATATAGCTACTATATATTTATGGCATACGTCTATGTCTTTCAATGCTTTCTACTTTCTCTTTTTTTCTATATAATATAGCTTAGTCTCCTCCTAGTATGTTGGGGTTTTTTGGATAATTTTGTTCCTAGGAAAACAATAGGGGTTTTTTTGCCATAAAAAGCTATATTCTAAACCTTTTTTTTTCTTTGAGTGTCAGTAAAATCAATTTCAGTTAGTTTGTTATGGTTTAAAAAAAATTCCAAAAACTGATGCCCTTCAGACATGTTGAAATAAATCTCCAATAAAATATCTTGAATTATGGAAAAGACTGGCTTAAAATGTTCAATTGTTACTAAGTTATGGTAAATATTTAAATGGCATTTCAGTTGTGTTGAATAACATTTTTGCTTATTATTTCAGCTATGAAGTCTTACGTTCCATTTTTCATTCTTCTGTGGAGTGCTGCTGGAATTTCAAAGGCTGCCAAAATAGTTATTGTGCCGCCAATTTTGTTTGAAAGCCATCTATATATTTTCAAGACCCTGGCTTCAGCTTTGTATGAACATGGCCACCAAACTGTTCTCCTTTTGTCTGAGGGCAGAGAAATCCCTCCATCAAATCATTACAGACTACAACGATACCCAGGACTCTTTAATACAACCACCTCAGATGAATTTCTTCAATCCAAAATGAGAAGTATCTTTTCTGGGAGTCAAACAGCATTGGAGCTGTTTGATATTCTGGATCACTATTCCAAGAATTGTGACATGGTTGTGGGCAACAAAAAGATCCTGCATGCCCTGAAAAAGGAAAAATTTGACCTGCTACTAGTAGATCCTAATGAGATGTGTGGGTTTGTTATTGCCCATCTTTTAGAAATTAAATATGCTGTTTTTTCCACTGGCCTTTGGTATCCAGCAGAAGTAGGTGCACCTGCACCATTAGCATATGTCCCTGAATTTAATTCACTTCTCACAGACCATATGAACTTCCTAGAAAGATTTAAGAACACTATTGTTTATCTGGTTTCAAGATTTGGAGTCAGTTTTTTGATTCTGCCAAAATATGAAAGGATAATACAGAAGTATAGTGTACAGCCAGCAAGGTCCATGTATGAATTGGTTCATGAATCCAGCCTGTGGATGCTGTGTACTGATGTAGCACTGGAGTTTCCAAGACCTACGCTACCAAATGTTGTTTACGTGGGAGGAATCCTGACCAAACCAGCCAGTCCTCTACCAGAAGTAAGATTTGCTCAATTTTATTGTTATGAAAGCTTATACAACTTGGGTATTATATGTGAATAGTTTTCTTTTTTTTTAATAAAGTTTTATTTGGGTTTTCACACATACAAAATACAAGTAAAACATCTTTTTTGAAAATAGCATGGTCTGGGTTGAACTTCTTTATACAGACACAAAACTCAATTACATGCTCCTTTTTGAATTCTATTCCATATCTTATACTATTTTACATTTTCTATATAGTTTTTCCCCTCTTTTGATTTTCTCAATTTTAATTTGATTATCTCATCTCAATTCAAATCATTATATTTATACTTTTGTCTGTTCTGTTTCAATTTCATATTATCTTTTCTCATTAAACAAGTTTTCTCCTGTCGTTACTAATTGGAGTATCACACCTTTATATCTTTTAATTACATCCGTTCAACTCTTATTTAAACTTCAATATATACCTTAAGGTTATGACCTTCAATATAATACATAATACATAACTTCCAATCAAATTCTGCTTGGTACATTCTTATAATACACACTATATTCTTTAAAAACAAGATTGTAAATATATGTAATTATAAACCCTCATCCGTTCCAGTTCAGTTCTATCATTAATAATCATTAAAATCTTAACATCTTTAACACTTCTTTTCAATTAAATATCATACTTCTTTAAAAACACATATAATCTCCATAATTAATTTTTCCCTTATTTCTCTTCACATATGTTTGATAAATCATTAAATATACCTTTTATTACATTTATTTATTGACAAGCATTCCACTGAATTATGATAGCTATTTTATCAGACACTTTAATCATACATTGTTTCATATTTTCTAAAATTATTTCTGTTTCTAATATAACCATACTATCTTATGTACCTTTGCAGAATCCCTTTTTCCATTAAATTTTCACCCATTATCTCTAAATAGGCCCTGTTTCTCTGTATTTTGTTTCTGTCCTTCATGACTTCTTTTCCTTTCTTTCTTCCCTCTCATCTTCTCCCTCCCCTTTTTACCCCCTTGTCTCTCTATTTCTAATTCTCTCTTCTGCATTTCCCTCTTCTGTTGCTTTCTGATTTTATACTTATTTTTCATCTTTTTTTGGGGGGGAGTTGTTTTTCCCAATCTTAAACTTTCCATTCTCTTTCCCCCCTTTCCTTTTTTTCTCCCATCTAAGATTATTAAAGTTCATTAAAGTTGACTTCTTCTTTGTCACAATCTTCTTGTTCTGCAGGCATTTCTTGTTGTTTCTCATAATTCCAAATCTCCATTTCTAAAAACTGAAATACGAAGCCAAAAGAACTTCTCCCTTCTTGTGCATCTTCTTTGTACTTTTTAAGTTCCATTTTCAGTTCTTCTAAAAGTGGAGCCATTTTAAACAGTTTTAAACAACCACCTGATTGATTTTTGTCATTCAAAACAATAACCAAGAATCCAGAAATCATCAAGTAATCCAGATAGTCCCGAGTTATATCTTCTTATTTCTTTTTCGACTTTCTCTTCCTGCAGTTTTTGTTGTGATATTTCAGTTAGAATGTATCTTTTAGAAGTCTTGTTGAGATTTTGCTATAAGTTCTTTTTTAATTCCAGGCAGTCTCCTCCATTCCAGATCCTGCCCTTTTATTCTTCCTCTCTCCTTTCCTGTTTTCAAAAATTTTTTTAATTATCCAGAAATCTTTATTATCCCTTTGACTTTTTATTTTCAGCATTAAATGCCTATTGATGTCAAGTGGATTTTTTTCCAATTTCTTACTTAAGTCTCTTAGATGTCAGTATAGGAAAAGGAGAAAAAAAACCAAATCTTTTCCCCTTTCTCTCTCCTTCGCAACTTAAAAATCTTCTTAGGGAACAATGTTATTGTTTTTTAATAGTTTCAATTCCAGGGTACCTTATTTGTTGCTTTTGCTGTTTGACCCGGTCAATCAAAACTTTCTCCTCTTATCTTGCTCCTGCACATTCTTTTCCAGTCGAGTTCTTCTTTGTGGTGGCCATTTCTGACCACTGCTGTAACTGCCTTCAGGAAAGGAAGTAATGGCCAGCTGAGGAGGAGAGATGTGGCTCTCCTCAACCCTGCAGGCAGTCTCCCCCCTCTTCACCACCTCTATGGGGTGGCTTAGCCCTGAAGCCAGCCGGCTTGGGGCACTCCAGCAGTGAGCACGGATCGAAGCCTCGCAGAGATGAGGTTTCGGTCTGTCACTGAAGAAGCTCAAACTGGAAGCCGTATGTGAATATTTTTCATACTTATTTATTCTCAGGATTGTGCTGTAAGCATGCTACTTTATTTTGTTTCTATATGTTCCTTCTTTCCTCCGTGGTCCTCTTGTAAACAGCTCCAGAGAATTTGAGGGAGTGCTTTTAATTTGGAGGAATATGACATTAGGAAACTAATGGATAGAATGTTTAGGTTATACATTGTTCAACCAGCTTTCACCACATTTCCACATGAAGTTAAGAAACATTGAAATTTCAATTGTTGTAATCAACACCGGATATTTCACACTGTTTGATATTTTTAAAAAAATATTTCAGTAAGTTTAAAAAGCAGAAGAGCTTCACACCAAGTTAGTAAAAATTAATTGATTGGTTTTCACTAAATCTGTGAAAGACATGTTTAAGATTGTTTAAATATATGCTATATCTATTTGTCATTAAGACAAATTATTTATCTTAAAATAGTGCAGTAAGTTGTAATTTGAATGATATGAGTCACAAGGTTTTGTTTGCTTTCTTTTGGATCTGAGTGTTTTTGTGTGATTCAGTGAAGAATCTTTTATTTTTTAAATGATGTGTGAGTCACATAAAACATTGAAACATTGTTTGTAGTTGTATTAGCACATGCTTTTTAAATAATAAGTTTACTGTCCTTTTAAAAAAACATTCCAGTCAAAGGGTCCAAACAAGCATTTTTTTAATCATCATCTAGAGGTAAATAGTTAAATAACATAAAAGATAGTTTTTTAATAAACTCCAGAAAATTATATTGATTATATCAGTGCAGTCTTGCTATTTAGAAGCAAGGTATTATTTATGATTATCCATCATACCTTTCTTGCCAGTTTTTTACTGTACCTGTTTTCTGCATTTAACCCACTTGCGAACATTTTCTTTCATTCCTTGTGAATAGCAGCTGCCGATATGCTTGCTCTTCATTGCTCAGGTGCTGAATGGGGAAAGAGAAATAAATACCTCACATCTCCCCTACTTTGCTAGTGGTACTAAATGTTCTGATATTTCTTTCTTCATTCTGAAAGTGGTGAGGGGTCCAAATTATAATAAATGAATATAAAAATTTTAAATTAAGGAAAATATCACTATTTCAATAAATTAAACTGCTTTTAAATCTAGTAATATGGAACAAATGAATATAAGGGGGAAAGTTTGAAAAAAATTAAACCATGCAGTTGAGATTTCACTGTAAATTAATACATATTTAAAGATGAGACATTTTCTAAATTGAGAGAAGGACAATATTTTTTCAGCTTTTCAGTTATATTTTTAAAATGTTTCTTTTTTTAAATTGACAGAATATCATTCTTATGAGAGAATACACCCAGAATATTCAAAGTCAGAGGGATTTAGACTTTGCAAATTGATCTAAGGCAGGGGTCCCCAACCACCGGTCCCCGGACCGGGACCAGTCCATGGATCATTTTGTACTGGGCCGCAAAGCTTGGGTGCCACCATCTTGTTTCGACAGCGCTTCTGGATTTTCGGTTGCTTCCAGGTTTTCGGTCAGAAAGTGCTTCCGGGTTTTCAGTTGGAAAGTGGCATTTGGGTGCTGAAGGAATCCTCGCGCCTTAGTTTCGTCGAAGGGGGTGGTGGCTTCAAACAAAGAGCTGTCCCAATGGTGGTGGAGTCTCGTGTTACTCAGGTACTAGTCCGTGGAAGAATGAATAATCATGAAACCGGTCCCTGGTACAAAAAAGGTTGGGGACCACTGATCTAAGGGATTCATTTGGCTTGTGGGTCAGCTGTGTTTTTTTTAATAATAAAACAACTAATTCTAAGCAACAGTATTTTCAGTAAGATTGATGTACACTTTTAATACCACACTTGGAATACTGCACCCAGTTTTGGTCACCATGATGTAAAAAAAGATGTTGAGACTCTAGAAAGAGTGCAGAGAAGAGCAACAAAGAGAATTTAGGGGACTGGGGGCTAAAACATATGAAGAACAGTTGTAGAAACTGGCTATGATTAGTTTGATGAAAAAAAGGACGAGGAATGACATGATAGTAGTGTTCCAATATCTGAGGGGTTGCCACAAAGAAGAGGGAGTCAAATTATTCTCCAAAGCACCTACCTGAGGGCAGGACAAGAAACAACAGATGAAAACTAATCCAGGAGAGAAGGAACCTGGAATTAAGGAGAAACTTCCTAACAGTGAGGACAATTAATCAGTGGAACAGCTCACCTCCAGAAGTTGTAAATGCTCCAACACTGGAAGTTTTTAAGAAGAGATTGGACCACCATTTGTCTGGAATGGTATAAGGTTTCCTGCCTAAGCAGGGAATTGGACTAAAAGACCTCCAAGCTCCCTTCCAACTCTGTTATTCTATTCTATTCTGTTCTATTCTAATTTATTTTATTAAGCTGAGTTTAAACATACGGAACCAAGGGAAGCAGTACTTTATCAAATTAAATTTGTCAGAATATTATTTTGTTAACTTTTTGTCAGAATGAATTTTAGGAGATGGTTCTCCCACATCTGAATTTGGAAAAAGTCTAATTAATTTCAAATCTAGTCCAAGGGGATCTGCCATGAATTCATCTCTTTTTATCATTATATTATTAATATGGATGAATATATAAAAGTATTTTAGAAATCACTGAAAAAACAGCCCTGAGTGAATCACAGAGTATATGTGTGTGTATGTGTTTCTTAAATGTTCTGTATGTATTGTTATCATATAATCCATGGGTAATGTTCTTCGCTATGGAAGTTGAATCACAAATGAGGCCCATAAACACGCAGAATTATTCATATGCAGACTCTTGCATGTCTTAGAAACACCTTCCCTCTCTCAGGGAACATAGTTATGATAGACATTTCCTTCAACACTAATGAATCTGTTGGACAATTCCAAAATATTGACATTTCAGTATGATGCAAGAGGGTAGGGTACTTGGGAATTTTGCATTGATAGTAGCAGCAGGAGAATGAACAGAATATTAGCAAATATAACAAATTTCATGAGTCGATCAAGGCCTGAATAAAAATAGAGAATAAAACATTCTTAAGAGACGATATTTGTCTGCCTGCAAGGTGTACTTATCCTCCTTACTAAGCATACTGTGCTTCTGGAAAAAAATGTTCATTAAGGATATATTTTATTTTATTTTCCTTGGGGTGTTTTTTTTTTTTTTTGCAAAAAAGTTTTTAGGAAGTGACATTGATAAGAAGATGCTGTTTTCTTCAGCACCAAATTGGAAGTGATAGAAATCACTGCTTAGCTATAGAAAAAAGAATAAGTCGGTTTACATTTTTACAGAAATTTCACAATTAAATTACATATTTACACAAATATCCCTCTGTGAAAATCTTACTCAAACAACAAATGGTTTGAGTAAAATTCAGTGATGAACACAAAAACTGCAGTTTGTTGCTAGGACATGTCATAAGAAAATACCAATAGGAAATAAAGACAACAACGCAAGCAAAAATTGTTACTTTAAGATCAGGGTTTATTGTTTCTAATAATTTGGAACATAAGAAATTAATAGATATAAAAGATATAATAGCAGTTATACACTTACATTAATAAGCCATTGCAATCGGGTCCAATGACATATAGCAGGTCCTGCAAGGACTGTCAAAAATCAAAGAGCCCCAAGTTGATCTCCAACCCTATCTTATATACTTTTCTTCTAACCACATACACACTTTACAGCTTCACTGTCACTTTCTGTGAACACCTGTGTACTTTCAGTTCCTCATTTCCAACAGTTTCATTCTTCCTGTTTTAAATGTATCCATACAAGTGCATACTTTTGCAACAATATGTTTCACAATTAGCAATGGCTAATAGGTTCGTATCTCTTTCTTCTGGGGCCTGCTATCATCCATAAGACTTATTGAATCGAATAGATCAATAAGCTATTTTTTTTTATTCCCACAGACAGTAAAAAATTTTGGACACATGGATTGCTACCATTTATCAAATGAAATCAGGCAATGCCTTTCTGTCAGTGAAAATTTTCCAAACGGACTCATAATATCAAGCTGCAGATAGCCATCCAGCAGCTCTGTTCCAGGTGGCCAAGTCCCTCCTGGATAAGGAGGAGCCAGCGGATCTCTTAAATGACACTCTGAGGAAAATATACAGCATTTGCTCAATTTTGATCAGAAGCAGATCATTTCAGAGACAAATTTACCTCTGTGACAACAATCATAGTTTCTGTAGGTGGATGGTTTATTTATTATACCATGTAGTTGTTAGCAAAACCGTAGAAATGTCACAAAGAAGTACTGCCTTCTCCCATGAGCTGTTCAGAGCATCCAGTAGTGGGAGGTGCTTCAGTCTCTGCATGTCTAGGCTGGGCTTAATTTGTGGAACGCTCCTCCTTCTCCACGGGACTCCTCCCCAGCGTTCCCCAGTTTTGGCTCAGTCTCGTTGAGGATAGGCAATGCTTTCTGTTCTTCCTTGGCTGAAACAGGAGAATTATTCAGCAGGTTTGGAAATAGTCCAGTTTGTTTTTTTTCAAGCTTTTAGCCTCCAAATCACATTCTGATATCCTGACGTTAGCTCTCTCCATCTGGCTGTCAGAGATCATTTGCATTTTTGGGCAGCGCCATTTCGCACCCCGAAGCAGCGGGCGCCTTCAGCATTGCTCCAAGTCCCCTCTCAACTGCTTGTTCTACCCCTGCCATTGTGATTCTGCATTGCCTTTTTCTACATCGGCAATAACAGTGTGGATGTTTTTGCCCTTATCCAAGTTGTATCATTTGATTTTTCCCCTCAAAACGCCATCTTGGTGTGGAAAGCATAAAAGCTTTAACAGATTTAACAGATAATCAGATTTGGAAGGGACCTTGTAGGTCATGTGGTCCAACCCCCCACCTAAGCAGGAGACCCTACACCATTTTTGACAAATGGCAGTCCAATCTCTTATTGAAAGTCTCAAGTGAGGGCGCTCCCACAACTTCCGAGGGCAAGCTGTTCCATTGGTTGATTGTTCTCACTGTCAGAAAGTTTCTCCTTATTTCCAGGTTAAATCTCTCCTTGTTCAGTTTCCATCCATTATTCCTTGTCTGGCCTACAGGTGCTTTAGAAAATAGCTTGACCCCCTTCCTCCCTGTAGCAGCCCCTCAAATTTTGGAAGACAGCTATCATGTCTTCCCTGGTCCTTCTCTTTACTAGACTAGTCAAGCTTAATTCTTTCCACCCCTTCCCCAGCCGTTTTTTAGCCACAAGGAGAAGCCGTCAGAGGCATTTTTTCCACACAGCGGGAGTTTGTTGCTGGGAAGCGCGTGCACACCAAAAGTAATGGCCATTGTTTTGCTTTTGTTTTCAAGACTTTGTGGATGTGCTATTTGTAACTCGAGCTGTGTGAGGTAGTTTTCCTTCCCGATCAGACGTTTCTCTTCAGACAATCTAAGGAATTATTACACCTCGTTTTCTTATTAGATTCGAGGCCATTCGTACATTATTGTTGGGTTATCCCTCACAGCCTTACCCACCCAGCGGCACAACAGCGAGCACCCAGGCCCATGTCCGCCTGTGCAGGGAAGTTGTTGAAGTTTATTTATTATCTCTTTATTATCTTGGCCTGTCAGGTGTTGTTAATTTGGCTGTTTGGATATTCACTATATCAAGCTGTTTTGTCTATTAATTTAGATATATATATTTATATATGTATATATTTGTGATTATCATTCACTCCAATAATAATAATAATAATAAGAAGAAGAAGAAGAAGAAGAACAACAACAACAACTCCTCTTTGGGTGTCAATAATAACATCATTGCTGGATTCCTGTTCCAGTTTATCTCACCCAACGTGCTCAAGAAATTTAGCACTAGTGCTACAGTAAACATGAGCTGTGCCTGGATCCCAGAATCTAAATGATCTATGATTGGCTTTGTAACCTACAAAGAATAATTTCTTAGCTCTATGTTGCCCTTTCATTCTTACTTGTGAGGGAATATGCACCCATGCTGGAACTCCAAATGTATGTAGATAACTTAAATTTGGTTTTCTGCCATGCCACCGAGTGAATGGCAATTCTCTGGTTGTTGTGTTCACTACATTGTTTAACACATGATTGCTACACATTATGGCTTCACCCACAGTGTTTCAGGCAAACCTGAATCAGATAACATAGTGCGAGCCATGGCTCGTAATGTTTGCCTTCTTCATTCTACAATGAAGTTATGTTGTGGTTTGTAAGGTGCAGAACATTTGTGCACGACACCAGCCAATTTCAACATAGTTTGAAATCTCTTGTTAATAAACTCAGTCCCATTACCAGAAATTAAAGTAATTACTTTACTCCTCATTTTTCTCTCAGCAAATCTTAGCCAATTAAAGAAATGTTAGAATGTTTCTGTTTTGTTTTTCATGAGATAGCAGAAACCGTACCATGAGTAATGGTCCATTATACTCAAAGCATAGCAGGCACCTCCCAAACTAGGTTTTTTAGGACCAGTTATGTCAGCAAATACAACCTCTAAAGGTTCTTTAGTCTTAAACCCATTAAGTCTGTTTGCTGGAATAACCTTGCTCTTCTCCTGGCTACAGGCATTGCAGTTTAAATACTTGCTACAGGGTTTTAATGTTACTCCCTCTGACAATTCAACAGTTTGTTTGAGCAATTTGAAATTAATGTGCCCCAAATGTCTATGCAGAAAATGTATACATTCGTCATGTGGCTTAACATTGTTATAAACCGAGTTAGCCATCTTTAACTGGTCATCATGTGTCACATATAAATCATTCTCTAAATTAGCAGTAACACTTTTACCCTCTTTCTCTATTATACAGTTATCTCCTCTAAAGGTTACTACATAACCAAGATTAATTAAAGCCCTTACCGATAACAAATTAAATTTCGGTTTAGGTACATATAACATAGTTAAATGCTCATTTACACAAGAACAATATGCAATACCTTCACCATACGCTTTCATCTTCCATCTATTTGCCAATGATACATGTTGCTTACTTGTAGACATGTTTACAAACCTCTCTCTATCTTTAGTAATGCACTGTGATGCTTCACTATCAACAACCCACAAATCATGGTTTACACTTGAATTGCTAGACATAGCGAAGCTAACATTCTTCTTAGCCTTCTGGTGATTACCAGTATACTGTTGTTTTCCTTTCTTACAGAATCTAGCTATATGTCCCCTAGCCCCACAAGAAAAACATTTCCTAACAGTATAGGCAGTTGAAGACAAATTCTCTTCTTGTGGTTGTTCCTTTCTCAGTTGGTCCCTATCCAGATGTTTTCTTGCTTCTTCTAGCAACCTTCCGGTTATGTCAGTCAATGTCAGTTTATCTCTGGGCAGGACTTCCAGTGAAGATACATAATCATCACAACTTTCATCCAATGAGGAAAGAATGATGTAAACTTGATGCAGCTCTGAAAATATCAGTTCTTTTCCATGTAGCTCTTGAAAAGTTCTTTTCATGAAGTTCAAATGAGCTAATTTATCTCCACCTTTCAGAAAATGTGCTCTAAACAGTTTATGTGTAAGATGTATGTGTGCACCTACACTGTCACGAACATAGATCCTCTTCAAATTCTCCCAACACCTGGCAGCAGACTCTTCTTCACGAATATGGACTAGCTGCTGGTCACTCAGTGTTAGTCCAATTATACAAAAGAGCTTGTTTGTTATTCTGTTTAAAATCAGCAAGCTTCTTGGCATTGTCCTCATTTTCTGGATCCCAAGCATTTACATCTGTTGAATCCTGAACTGCATTCCATAACCCTTCTCTATACAGAAGTAGACTGCACTTCATAGACCAGGAAACATCGTTTGTTCCATCCAACTGGGTTATCAGTGATAGACTTGTTGAAGTGACTTGTGCCATCTTTACCAGGACAGTAACCCACAATTAAACAGTAAACAACTGTCTGTATACATACTGTGTATTCACACCAGCTCTCAGTTATCTGAGCCTGGTAAGACCTGGGCCCATAACCAGTGTTGAGGTAATTCCCCGTTAGAAGAATGAGTGCACACAGGGAGACGTAGTGAGAGTGGTGAAGAATAACACACAACCAGCACACAGATACACTGTATTGTAAAAATGTAGGTTTTTACTTCCAGTAAATACCATAGTAGTATTTCCAAGTCTTGTAGCAGAAGCATCAGTGAGCCACAAGGACTGAATTTTCAAAGGATATCTTACCAAATTCACATATAATTGATCTTGGTGTGGAGACATGATAATGGTTTTTTAATTAAAGTTTGTTTTGATCGAAATTCTCAATTTGATTTTTGCCTTTATTTTTAAAAATTATGTATTTATATGAAGAATGAACCAGAATCACTTTATATAAAAATATACTTCTACAAATGAATACTCAGGGTTTCATTAATAAATGCTGCAAACCATATGAAATCAATCATATTTTAAATTGTAGCCATGTGTACATTTTAAAGGAGATAATATAAATCTATAATCGTATTTTCAGTTTATTTTCTAAGTTACATATTAATTGCAAGTATCTTTTTCTATAAAGGATTTGTCAGAAAAATACTAGGAAATAGTCACTGATGCTTCTGCATCTCTGATTCCAAGAGCTGAATAGAGACCATTTTAGACATTGAAGCTCAGTTATGTTTGTATTTGTGTGCGTTGTTTATCTGAAACAAAGCTCAGTATTAGGCACCACTGGTTACTGCCAGCTGGGACCTCACACTATATAGTCACAGCTGTGCATTTAGCATTTATGCCTGCAAAGAATAGCTAATTAAAAAAAACTCTAAGAGGACAAAGAACACTCAGTAGCATAAGTACAATACCATATCTGTCTTGTAATCATGTATTTTAAAATACTAAATGCTTAAGAATGCTCTGAGAAGCATTCTAATAGCATCTTTTTTTTCTTTTTTAATCCTTTATTATTTTTATAAATAATTAAAGATTGTGAATATATTTAATATTCCTTTGTTCTACTGTTTTTTGCACAACAATGTGATGTGAATTGCACTGAGAGAAAGTGACTGTCTCATTTGATTAAGGCAGAATTAGAATTCACCAACTCCTGTTTTCTAGCCTGATGCCTTAACCATTTCATCCAACTATTCATTCTCCATTTTATATAGGAGTCCCAGCTCGTTAGAACAAAGCAAATTAAAGAACTATTTAGTGCATTGATAAATATTTCTCTGGGAAGATGTTCTGAGCACCTCATATTTTAGAGATCTCGGAAACCTCACTTAAACCTATTTGATAACTTTGTGTCCTGATATTGCTGAGCTCTGCTGAAACTAATCCATATCCCAACATTTTCTAAGTCTATTTCATGCAATAGCTTGGTAAGAGGTCTTAATTTTGCCAAACCATTTATATTTTTGAGCCAGCAACTGGGAATGATGCATCTGGGTATAATAGTGTATAAGGCCCATAAACTCCAAAAGTGGAAGGTCATATTAAAGCTAAAAAATATCAGTTACAAGATTTCTTCTGTTTGTAGCAATTGCCATTTTCAGTGCTCACAGTGTTGCAACCCACAATTTCTATGTCCCCACCCCTCATCCCCGTGCTTCTGTTGTCTATGCCTAGCCCTCAAGTGTAAAACCTAAGAGGGTTTCCTAAGTAGATTATAATTTATTGAATCAGTCTTAGAAGGTGAAGTATTCATCATGATATTGTTTTTTGACTAATGGAAAACAGAAGTGGATCTTTGGTGAGCTAAAATTACTCCATAATTTCCTTTTCAGATATTGCTTAGCAATGGGGATTTTTTTCCATGAGACCCACAGTTCTCCTAGTTATCAGGAATGCCACTAATCCTGTTCATCATTATAGGCTCTGCCAGCAGAATTTCTGGTAATTCTACCCATGAATCATGAGAAAATCGAGCATTAAAATGGTTCTGGTCAGGCTGTCTGATCCGTTCCATTCCAAGATTCCAGTTATAGCAATAGACATATCAGTGCAGAATCATCATGGTACAAATCTCAGTATTGCTGTCTAGAGACTTGCTGGAAATGTTGGTAACAAACTTTATTTATATAGAGTTTTGTCTCCAAATGGTGAATTACTTAACAGATAAATTACTGATTTATTAACTAGCTGGATATTAATTATTCTTACAGTTTTGTAGTTATGTCCTATCATGATATAGCAAATTTAGGAATTGTAGTTCTGTAATTGGTGTGTTCTGTTTTTCACACTTTCCACATGAGTTCATCTTTCTGAACTGGTGGTGCATTCTTTCTCAGACTTTGCTGTTTTTTGTTTTGACTATAGATGCATATAATATGAGGTGAGAAGCCTGCAGTTAGAGCATACATACACAAGTCCAGTGGAGAAACAATACTAATAACTGGAATTGTTTACAATATTCAGGCTGCTGCATGTATTCAGTCAATCATTCAAGTTTCTCTTTGATAGTTCTATAGTCGTGGCATCAGTGGTGGGATTAAAAATGTTTTACTACCAGTTCTGAGGGCATGGCTTGGTGGGCGTGGCAGGGGAATGATACTGTAAAATCTCCATTCCTTCCCCACCCCACCCCACCCCACCCCATTAACCTGCTTTCCAGCTCCGTTCTCCTGTGCAGGGCATCAAAAGAAAACCCAGACGATCAGCTGGACTAGGGAGGCAGAGAATAGATGGGGGTGGGGCCAATCAGAGATGGTATTTGCCGGTTCTCCAAACCACTCAAATTTCTGCGACCGGTTCTCCAGAACTGGTCAGAATCTGCTGAATTACCATCTTTGAGTAGTGTGCATAAACCAGTAGAGTGGCATGAAATTGCCCTCTTTACTCAACCTCTTTCTGAGGCTGTGAGATTGGTATGTGTGGTCACATATCTCTCTCTTATGGCTAGTCATCTTACAGAGAAAGACAGTGTGCTGGCATATGTTCCTAGCTGCATGAATTAATTACAATAATTTGTTCTTGATAGCCTCTTTTGTAGATGGGGTATTCAAGAAATACATATTTTGCATTTCATGGCAACCTTGACTGTGTTCAATATTTCAATGGATGGTGGCATGGTCTCAATTCATTTGCAGACACCAGTGTCTCTGGTTATGTTGCAGCTTGATTGCCAAGCTGGTCAATAAATTATTTAAGATGATACCGTGTTCTCATAACTCTCTGCGAGGTTTGCTGAACTTTAAGTATCCAAACATAGCTTTGTATCATGGACATTCATATTTCACTTTGGTAAGATATTTCTGTCGGTCTCCCATGATCAAGCTAAAGGCATAAACTGAGATCATTCAGAACTTTTTCCATGAAAGTGATTATATTACTAATTATTGATTAATAACATGTATAAAGCCCAACTTTCAATGACTCTGGATGGCTTACAACAGTCAGATAAATTATAATAAACAATAAAAGATAAATATAAAAGATACCTAGCATAATAAAACACTGTATCTTACTTTCCCTTTTCCTGGGAAAAGAACCAGCTCTTTTCAATTCTGATGGCAAGCACCGTTATTTGCATCCCATTGGACACATTGCTGGTTGTTTGCCATTAGTCTTTAAATAGTTAAATAGTTTCTGTATATGTGTATCCTTCAGTTAATCTAGGACTAAATTTATCACTTGTTCTGTTTTTATTTTCAATGCCCTTTAAGCACTTGACCATGGGTTCATACCTCTTGATTGCTTGGAAAATAATCTCTTAGTGGTTTTCACATCAGCTTAACAGAACAGTAGATTATATTTATTGATAAACTTACATTGCATTTAGTTCTCCTTTGACATAGTGCCTTTTTATTATTAAGGTAGTCTTGAACTTTCATTTGTGCAGGATCAAATTCTACCTCATTTCTTCCTTAAGCCCTCTACAACTCAGATGAAATAAGTTAGATCTGCTGTTCATTCTGGAAGGATGGGATTCCCTAAACAGTGCAAGTAGTTGTCAAAATTCTGGTTACTAATAGATTCTGTTATTATCTGAAAATGCATCCCTAGCAATTGGATATCTGCAAACATTAGATAGATCAATCACTAATAATTGTTTCAATGCCACGTGTACCATTGTGGGATATTTCACACATAGCAGTCTGAAGAAAACTTTTTACTTTTATTAGCCATTTTTGTCTAAACAACAAATTCCACTTTTTTTAATATTTTTTAATATTTTTAATATTTTTTTTAATATTTTTTAATATTTTAATACTTTTTTCCATTTTCCAGATTTCACCCACTTTTAGGTAACATTTCTAGTTAATTACCCTTACATCTGAATCAGATATTACACTGAAGGATACTTGACTCTAATTGAAATTTTTTAAGTCACATGTGAATTCATGCAATCTACCTCTTTTTCAAGGGACAGTAGTTCAGTGTCAGCCCTCAAGGTTTTAATTAGGTGAAAACCATGGAAACCTTCAGAATCAGTTTTCACCAGATCTGTGCCAATATGATATATGCAATAAAGCTATTCTTTGAGGAATCCACTTGCCTCGGAATTTTGCTTACCATGGATCTATTATTTGGAACCCTGACATTTAGCTTTAATATTACATTTATTTTCTTAAACTGTCCGAGTCAAGCCACTTTGAGCATAGGATAAGAGCATCTTAAATAGTAATTGGACTATTGATTGATTGATGAATCTTCAATTAAATACTATATTGTTATGACATCATACTTTTATTGGATGTATTTACAATAGTACGTTTGTTGATAGCAAGCCTATTATTTCCATAGGAACTGCAAACATGGGTGAATGGTGCTAGTGAAAATGGCTTTGTCCTTGTATCATTTGGAGCTGGAGTGAAATACTTACCTGAAGATATAGCTGATAAATTGGCACATGCTCTGGCTAGACTTCCTCAAAGAGTAATTTGGAGGTAAGTTATATTACTGTCATTATTTAATTTATAAATAAAATAGGATTAATGATTGTTTTTGTTTTATGGAAACCCGTGGATCCAAGAGTAAAGTATCTATTCCTTTTCTCATTTTTACATAAAAGTCTCTGTCTGGTTCTGGAAAAACTTTCCTCTCACAATTTCAGATATTTTGTTTCAATTTCAAAAACAGCAGTGAAATCTTGGGTGAGATGTAGTACTTGTCCATTCCATCAATAAGAGGCAGGGGAGCTATTGGCTGCTTTTGTTTCATGTAGCAGTCTAACCAAAAGATTATGCTGCTGGATCTTATGAATGCCTAGTGCATTTGCTGAGTGTAAGGGTGTACATATTGTTAAATGTTCTTTCCAAATGGAAAAACTGCTGTCGTAATCCAGGTCAGTCAGTATATGGTGACATTTGGGTGTTTCTGATCAAATTGTACAGTTCGTTTAATCTCTTAAGTAAATAGAAATTGATATAATATAATGCAAGGTTAAACAAAACGTACTTCTGAAAATGTAATGTGTATATATCATTTAGGTGTACCTGTTAACATTCAGAATTAAAAATCAGTGGATATAAAGCAGGTATCTGAAATGGCCTTTGCAGTTGACTCAGCACTATGTTTGTTTTAGTGCAAAGTTGTTAATCTTCTACTGGTGCCTTATCATTGTGGGGGTATTATTAGAAGTGATTAAGGAGTAGTGCCAGGTCTGCATGTCAGGAGTATAATTCATATTTACCATGAAAACTATCTCAGCTGCTGAAGTTGAACTAAAGTATGTAAGGCTTTGTCTCAACAAAGGCAACCTTTGTTTGAATCTTTGCCTGAAAAGTAATAGACTTCTATAACACAAGTAGGCAAGCTATTCTGTTTTATAGTTCACACAATCAGGAAATTCCTATCAATTTCAAATTAGGATATATCTCTTTATCACTTATTGTTTTTTGTCCTATACTCAGGCACTGTGGAAAATAAATCCATATTCTCCTCCATGTGACAGTTATTCAACTATAGAAAAACTATATCATATTTCCCATTAGCTTCTTGTTTTTATGCTAAACCAGTAATGGTGAACCTTTTATGCTAACTTGACTGTGCTGATGTGACATTCTCCCCTTCCCAGCGAAAGAGATACAATTCTCCATCTCCCTTCTATCTAGGCCACTCTGAACAACAGCACTTAGCAGCAACACCAAGGTTGGGCCTAAAGCAGAGGCCCTGGACTCAATTTCAATCCTAGCACACACACCCTAGGCCGTTGAAAAGCACCACCTCACACTTTTCTCCAAGGTATGAGAGCCCCAGTGGTGCAGCACTCCCTAGGATCTGCAGCACGCCACTTAACTTTCAGGTGATGTTCTTTTTCTGTTCACCGATTCCTATGCTACTCAGGGCTGCTCCATATTGCACAAGACCTTTGTTCTTGAGGCAGCTTCAGAGAATACTCACATTACTTTACCTCTTGCTTATCTTCAACACCATCAGCTATAGTATACTTCTTTGCATGGGTTGGGGATGGGCAGCACTGTATATTTCACTGTTTTTCTTCCTTCCTTGGTGGTTGGTTCCAGTAGTGTTGATCAGGAGTGAGAAATCCACCCCTAGCCCTGTTTTGTGGAGCTCTGCAGAGTTCAGTTGTCCTGTTTAACATTTACATGAAGAGATCAACCCTGACTGCTCTTTAGAAGGCCAGATCCTGAAGATGAAACTCAAATACTTTGGCCACCTAATAAAAAAGGAAGGACTCACTGGAAAAGAGCCTCATGTTGGGAATGGTTGATGGCAATAGAAGAAGGGGACGACAGAGAATGAGGTGACTGGATGGAGTCACTGAAGCAGTAGGCATGGATTCCAGAAGATGGTAGAGGACAGGAAAGTCTGGAGAAATGTTGTCCAGGGGGTTGTGATGGGTCAGATGAGATTTTGCAACTAACAACAACAAAAAGACCTGGCTATGTACATGAGCC
>BLBF01000026.1:15372025-15411947 GCA_015471245.1 Laticauda colubrina | reverse complement strand
GATAGATAGATAGATAGATAGATAGATAGATAGATAGATAGATAGATCTATAAATATCTGTATCAATATATTTCATATTTAATTTCATATTGATTTATTTTATTTTTATTTATAATTTGAATGTTAAAAACTAACAATACATTAATGTATTCTTTTTCAAATGTAATTTTAAGTTTCCATTTCTTTTGTATTTTAGATTTTCAGGTAAAAATCCCAGGAATTTAGGTAACAATACAAAACTTATAGAATGGTTACCACAAAATGATTTATTAGGTAAGTATTGTGGGAAGTTATCATTTAAAGTTAATCTCTTGTGTCTTATTTGTTTTTTTAATACTAGACTTACAGGTAGCCCTTGATGTACGATTACAATTGAACCCCAAATTTATGTTGCTAAGCAAGAGAGTTGTTAAGTGAGTTCTGCCCATTTTATTCCCTTTCTTGCCACAGTTGTTAAATGAATCACTGCATTGGTCAAGTTAGTAACACATTTAAGGGAATCTGGCTTCCCCACTGACTTTGCTTGTCAGAAGATCACAAAAGAGGATTACATGATCCCAGGACACTACAGCTGACATACATATAAACCAGTTGTCAGGCATTCGGATTTTGATCGTATGACCCTAGGAATGCTACAATGGTCGTAAATGTGAAAAGTGGCCATGTCACTTTTTTCAGTGCCATTGTAACTTTGAACAGTCATTAAATGAATGGTTGTAAGGCAAGGACTACCTGTATTTGTAATCTATATCTGTATAGGAATATTGTTAACATGGATAATTAGATAGTGGAACAGTTTTTTTGTGTTAAAATCCACATTCCCTCAGAGATAATGTGTGAGGCATATGGAAATGAGATCACAAATATCTTGAGCAGGTTGTTACAGACTAAACTATACTACTTATTTTTTATGATAGACAAGTAATAAACACAAATTACATGTGAAATACTGTATCAATTGAACATTCATAAGACCTATAGATTTATATGTGGTATATTCATAGTGAAGTACAGGTAGTCTTTATTTAGAACAGTCTGAGATAGTGAACAGTTTGCAAATTTAACAGTAATAAAGGGATCATTTTCTGACCAATGCACATATTTACAACAACAGAAGCCTTCAGTGAAAAACCAATTAAGGGCTAGTCAATTTCCCAGCAGCAGCATGAGTTTTTTAACCAACTAATTAAGAACACAGTAAAGCTTGGTTATGCAATCTCCACCTTGAGAGAGTGCAAAGAATGGGTCAGGCACAGGACATTGTATGAGAAAACTTTATCTGAATAAGATGGCAACAATCAGCAATTTTTCAGCTTCTCTCCTTCTCTAAATTACACGATTCTCTTAGAAACTATGAGATTTAGTGACCTTTGTGCCAGAATTAACTGCGATCACTGAATGAGAACTGCCTGCATAATAGGAGAACTATCTATTCTCCATGCTGCTACAAGAGTCCAGGAATGAGTAAGGTTCTTCCCTGTTATATCATTGAGTCTGCCAAAGGAATAAAAAGCCAGTCCCTACTGCTGGCCCCCAGCTTTTTGACTCAACTACTTGATCGTCAAGAGCAATGTGTCTCTAGAACTCTGCTAGTATACATAGCAGCAAACCCAAAATCGAAAGGAGAAAGGAAAAGAAATAACAACAGCACAGCTCCTGGGGACCCGGTGGAGCTGTGCCATCAAGGAGAATGGGGATCCACTTTCCTTCAGCATCAAAGCTTTGTCACTGGGGCTCTGGCCCCCCCAAAATGTGGGTAGTGGCTGAGAGCGTAGGCAGAAGCCTCCCATGCTGTTTCTCTTTGGTGCACAGCTGACATTCGGAGCGCTAGTTTCAGCTGTGCAATTTAATCCCAGGAATTTAGGTAACAATACAAAACTTATAGAATGGTTACCACAAAATGATTTATTTGGTAAGTATTGTGGGAAGTTATCATTTAAAGTAGTTCTGCTGGGCTCATAGAGCGTTTTTCATAATGATTTCAGTCAGCCTCAGAACATGTGGCAGTTGGCCATTTTAAATCAGGCCTCAGAGTAGTGCTGCTTCTTCGGGCCTCATAGTGGGAAGCCTGTTCACCTGGCCCACACATTAAGGGGACACACTACAGGGGAAGCGTGCAGCACCCCTAGTGTCCATCCTAGAGAGCAATCTGGCCCAATCTGAACAACTGGGCCCATTGCTCCAAGGTTTCCATGAGGCCATTAAAGAGAAGACATCGAGACCATTCTGCTAAATGGGAAGCTGCATCCAAGATTAGAACCAAGGCCTTTGCACCTAAGAAGGCCTTGAAATCCGAACTCAGGGCCAAAGAAAGAAGGCATGCTTCCTTAGAGAAGCAATTTGCCAAGAACCTGGAGTAGATGAGAGTGAGGAGCCAATCATTGCTTCAATTGGGATCTACAGGCAGGCCCAGAGGCTGTTTCCGGGGCTGGAGAGGCAGAAACAAGTTCTACAAGTCATCTGCAGCCATAGTCCCCAGAGAGAGCAGATGAGGTTCTTTTTACTCAAGACTTCCAGTGAATCAAGAGGGGCTTGGGTTCTGCTCCTGGCTCTTTGTGATCCCAAAGGCCTAGGGGTGGTGGAGATCAATTCTCTACCTGAAGTCCTTGAACAAGTTCATTGCCTACAGGTGCTTCAAGATGCAGTCCCTCCACACTATTCTGGAGAGCGTTCGGAAGGACAACCTCCTCTCTGCCACAGACCTCATGGAGGCATACCTCCATGTCCCGATCTGGCCTCCTCATTGCCAGTTCCTTCAATTTTGCTACAGCAATAAGCACTACCAATACTGGGCCTTCTGTTGGCCTTTCATTGGCCCCCAGGCTCTTTACCAAGATTCTGGCAGCATTGGCGGTGTTCCTTCGCGTCCTACCTGTGAGGGTCCTATGTTATATAAATGATATCCTGATTCAGTTATCTTCCATCCACTCCGCCAAACATGACCTTCAGACCATGATGCAGCTCCTGCAGGAACACGGGTTTTCCATAAACTTCAACAAGAGTTATCTTCTACCAACTACCCATCTCCTACACTGAGGGGCGATCATCGACATGACTCTGCAAGGTTTTCCTTTCCCCAGATAGCCAAGAGAATCTGAACAACTTGATACATTCGACAGCAGCACACAGTTCCTCTGTCTCTTCCATCACAACTCCTAGGAAAGATTATTTCCTGTATCGGTATTGTGCTGTGCCCAAACTCTACAATGGTTCCTGCTGCTTTTTCAACAGGCGGGAACCAGCCACTATTCCATCAGAGTCCAAGTTCCTCCACAGGTCCTCTGTTCTTTCCAGTGATGGCAATCCCAGGCCAGCAGGAAAGGCCATTTTTTCAAGGAACAAGACAGGATCATGATCATGACAGATGCCAGTCTTTATGGCTGGGTGGCACATCTGCAAAGCAAGATAGCTCAGGGTCATTGGTCCCAGACAGACCGGTCTTGCCCCATCAATTGGCTCAAACTCAAGGCCATCTTCCTGGCTTTGAGACACATCCAGGACACGATTACAGGGTCTCACATGTTGATTATGACAGACAACGTGGCCACCAAGGCCCATGTGAACAGACAAGGTGGGCCCCGGTCCCAATCTTTGATGCGAGAGGCCGAATATCTGGGGCGGGGGTGGAAAGACACCTTCTGTCCCTCGGGGCAGACCACATCTTGGGGTCAACAACATCCAGGGCGACTGATTGAGTCAGACCAATGGAGTGGAGCCTTCATCCATCTCTTTTCCAGGAACTGTCTGATAGATGTGGTTTCCCAGTGGTACACCTATTCCCCAGAATGCGCAGGTAGGCAGATTCTTCACCAGATTTCTTACCCAGCGAGTGGAGGGGACCAATGCACTTCAGAGCAGATAGCCTCCAGGTCTCCTCTTTGCCTTTCTCCCTCTTCCTATCATTCCGGCTAAACTTAGGAAGATATTAGAGGAGAAGGCAGAGCTGGTACTTCTGGCACTTCATTGGCCCAGACGGCCCTGGTTTGCCAACCTGATGAAAATCAGTCGCTCGACTGTGGAGAATCCTGGCCAGCAGGACTTCCCTCAGCCTTATTCCACCTGGAACTTCAGTGGTTCCAGTTGGCTATATGGTGCTTGAGTGGAAATCTCTGAAAGAGACTAATCTACCGGATAAAGAGATTCAAACCATCCAAGTATCTCATAAACCATTGACCAATCGCATCTGTGATGCTATTGGAGAACTTTTTGCAGTTGGTGACCCTGGACCCTACATCAGCATCTGTCTCATGTGCTGATATTTCTACAGGAAGGTCTAGATAAAGGGCTCTCACCAAACACAGTCCGCAGACAGGTTACGGCTTTGTCCTCAGTATTGTTGTGGGATAATTATACCTCTCTATCCCACCACTCATCAATGCGCAGGTTTTTGAGGAGAGCCTCAAATCTGCATCCCCCGGTAGTTTATAGATATCCCACTTGGGATCTTCCAAAGGTACTCCAGGCCCTGACAGGACCACTATTCAAGCCTTTAAAAACGGTGGGCCACCATTTTTTGATCCTCAAGGTACCCTTACTATCACATTGGACAGGAGGATGTCGGAATTGGCAGCTCTCTCTGTGAGACAAGACTTGTGCATCTTCCACAAGAACAGAGTGGTGCTACACTTAGGCCCCATCTTTATTCCAAAGATCAATTCTTGGTTTCCCAGGGCATAAGAAATAGTCTTTCCGGATTTCTGCCCTAAGCCTCAACATAAGTCAGAACACAAGTGACATACATTGGATGTGTGGAGAGCCCTCCATATTTATGTAAAATGAACTGCTATTTCCATAAAACGGAAGTGATGTTTGTGTCCTTCCAACCAGTTTTTTTAGGGAGCAAAGCTTCCCCATCCATGATGGGCAGATGGATCAGGGCTTGTATTTCCACTGCATACGAGACTCTCTCTCTCCTGGTTCCCAAGAATCTTACAGCTCACTCTTCTAGGAGTGCAGTCACATCGGCAGCCTGGGCTACCCAGGCGTCCATTAAGAAGATCTTCCAGACGACTACCTGGGCGTCGCCTTCTCCATTTATCCAGCACTATCGACTGGACTCCTTCACTTCTGCAGAAGCAGCATTTGATAGGAGAGTGCTCCAGAAGATTCTTCCAGTGTTGGACTGAGTGGACCAGACGTGGACCCTCCCTTGGACATGCAGGCTTTGGTATGTCCCATTCCGGGACTCTCATTGCAGCATGGAGGAGAATTGGCATTGGTATATTTACTTAATATACACGCTGCGAGAGAGTCCAGCCCCACCCTGTATTCATCTGGTCTTGGTTGGGGAAGGGTCTTCTCACTGTTTTATTTTCCAGAAACACGCTATATCTGTCAAGTTTCTTCTCCTAAAAGCTGGGGAACAGCAGTAGGGGCTGACTTTTTATACCTTTGGCAAACTCAGGTCAATGATGTAAGAGGGAGGAGTCTTATCCATTCCTGGACTCTCTCACAGCGTATATAGAAAGGGCATCTCAGGTAAATATACCAACACCCAGGTTATTAAATACTTAAGATGATGTACCCATCTGTCAGCCCCCCAAGTAGACCAGATAAGAAACACAACCAGATGAACTAATTCTATCTTATTGTAGGGCTATATTAACAGAATCTGTTAATATGAAAGTATAAATGCTCCAGCTGTTACTTTATACAGCCTGATAAATTAAAGCACATCCTTTCTAATTTTCTTTCTCTTCCTGTTATTCAGATGTGGGCATCTTGCTCTTCTTAACTGATCATTTCCTAGACAGCGTCTCTTTTCCTCATGAACTAAACTGATTCTCACATGCTATTACATCAGAGGTGTCAAACTCAGTTTCATTGAGGGTGGCATCAGGGTAGTCTTTGACCTTGGGGGGGCAAGATGGGTGTGGCCAGCTTGACGTCACTCATATCGGGGGCACCTGCAGCAGCCCAAGTGCTCTGCCAGTGAAAATGGGGTCCCGAGCTCTGTTTTTGGCTGTGATCTCGTGATTTAGGATCCTGTGATTTAGGATCTCCTGCAATCTGAAGGCAGCCCTCCCAAGACCCGTTTTCGTTGGCAGAGGCACTGTGGGCAGGCCTTTGCTGTTTCCAAGGTGGCCCCATGGCTAGATCTAAGCATTCCATGGGCCGGATCCAGCCCAGAGGCTTGAGTTTGACACCCCTGTATTAATCACCTAAGAAAGTTTTGTTATCAACCTGGCAATAAAAATTGTTGAGTACTATACAGTATATATTTAAGTTTATATATACGTTAGTTACAGATTCTGTCTTTCCTCCAGAAATTCAACACAGTTTATATACTACTACATTTAATTTTCCTCCAGAATCATGTGAGATAGTTACATCGAAACAGTGACAGATGAAAAGTAACCTAATGAACCTCCATGGCTGTGATGGACATGAACCTGGATCTTCTTAATCCTAGTCTAACAAATTAATTTTTGCTATGTATTGATTTTTTAAAAATAGTTTGCCTAACATAAAATCAATCTTTCTGGAGAAATCCCATTTAAGGACTCACATTTCTTCCTAAAGTTATTCTCAGGTTTAGATAAATAAAACATCTGATTGTAAAAATATATTCTTTCAGTTTGCATGTAGTGTTAATGTTAATTACTGGAATGAAACATACCTCTTTTGATTGCAAATAAGGCTAACAAGATTGCTAAATTCAGATATATTAACGTTATTTCAGATAATATCTTAAGCAGAATGGGGGTTTTGTGCAATATATATTGCTGTCAATTCTATAGTCATTAAAAAAGTGAAGTCATTTTTGGACAACTTGCGTTTGATCTCATTTGTAGTCTTAACATAATGAGTACAGTTATTTCATTTTCTGTGTCTTATCTATGATAACTGCAGTGAGAAATTCCATGTGTGCTTACCATCTGTAAGAAAAAAAGAGTCAAAGGAATCTGAGTGGGTTTCTTATTCCAGTATTAAATTTCATGCACACACCAGTTTTAGATGCATGGATTTTGTTCGGTATTGTGATTCAACGCTTTTCTTTCCTGTACCTTACTTTTTGCTGCTGTAGGTCACTCTAATATTAAGGTCTTCCTTAGTCATGGTGGTCTGAATAGCATTTTTGAAACCATGTACCATGGTGTTCCTGTGGTGGGAATTCCTCTTTTTGGAGACCATTATGATACCATGACTCGAGTGCAGGCCAAGGGCATGGGTCTACTACTAAACTGGAAGACTCTTACGGAGGATGAGTTATATAATGCACTAGTGAAAGTTATTAATGATCCCAGGTAAGAATTGTCTTTTCTTTTTAAAAAAGTTTACTAAATTTTCAGTAAAATAAAGAACTTAGGGTAATTATACTGTCCTAACCATCTACCATACAGGTAGTTCTCAACTTACAACAATTTGTTTAATGGAGGTCTGGAATGATGGTGGTATTAGAAAGGATATTTTATGGTTTGTAGAGCACTTTTAACTATCACAAAACGTTGCATCCCCACTTCTGCAATCAAGTGATTTGCAATTAGGAAGCTAAGCAACCTGTTTGTTCTTACGGCTGGTTACTAAATCCTCCACGATCATGTGCCATTTGCAATCTTCTCTGCCAGCTTTCCCAGAAAGTCACTGGAAGGTTGCAAGTTGGCGCTGCCTGCTGAGTAGATTTTGGCAGGGGAGAGGCAGAGCATTAAGGAAAGGAGTGTGGTGTGCCTCGGGGGAGTTGAGGAGACCTTGGGAGGATCGGTGCAGTCAGCTTGGAAGTTTGTCTCCATTCAGGGTCTCAGAATCCTGTTTGGATTTTGGCAGGGAAGAATTTCCGCTCTTGAGTGGAGCCTCCCAGAATCTCCACCTCCCCCCTAGGTACTCCATGCTCCTTATCTGAGGTTCTGCCTTCTCAACAATTTGCGACATTGCTTAATGACAACAAAGTGTGCCAGGATTGCAGTTGCTCAGCAAAGCAGTCAGGAATATTTCATTGAATGACTGCTTTGCTAAACAACCAAGATTCCAGTCCCAACTGGGATCATAAGTTGAGGATTACTTGTGTAATAAATTATGTTTAATTATGATAAAATAGTGTGGGAATATTAGAATTTAAAATGCAGCAATGTTCTTGTTATTTTTTTTAATTATTTCATAGCTACAGGCGACAGGCCCGGAAGCTGTCTGAAATCCATAGAGACCAACCAGCTCATCCTGTTAATCGAACAGTCTACTGGATTAATTATATCCTTCGTCACAATGGAGCACAGCATTTACGATCCGCAGTTTACACTGTCTCTTTATACCAGTATTTCTTATTGGATATTGCCTTTGTTGTGCTGCTTTGTACTGCCTTACTCTACTACATTTTGGCCAGGATAGCAAAATTTATTTGCAACCAAAGCAAACATTTTTGGTCCACTGATGAACATATTACTGTCAATGGACATTACCAGAATGGGATACCAAACGGCAAGTATAGAAGAAATGGTCACATTAAACATGAAAAAAAGGTGAAATGAGCCAACTACTCAATGTACATTAGCAACAAATCAGTACTATAGTTAAATTTTATAGCTGTAACATAGTCTAACACCTACTTAAAGTAAAACAATAAACAGTTCTAATGCTCCCCTACAGTATGTAATCTTATACAATTAAATTCTGCAGAACTAAGAAAAATCTTTAGAAAAGTGAAGCACAACCTAAAATACATAAAGTATTTTATTCTTAATACTGATGGAGAAAGGTCATTCTGACACTGAAGTTTTCTAGAAGCCTTAATTCTCTGAAGTAATTCATTAGGTATATTCATGACTGCTCAATTTGTGAATAATATGTGTGTCTCAGAAAAGGAATGGTTTCCTTTTACTTACAAACATTCTTCCTTTTTTCATGCACATTTATATTTTAGCAAAGAAATCTTGGTTCTATTTATCTAAGGTTTAATTTGTTATCTGACAATGATGTTAACTAAAGTCATCTTTCATAGTGTTCAGTACATAGCAATAAACAAACTGTAGAATTATAATGCAGCCATAAAAATCATATTCTTAAAAGGCATTGAAGAATATGATAACGATACACCATAGTTTTGATATACTACATAACTTCCATTTTCTTTCATTTCTTTAAAGAAAAGGAAATTGCACAAGAGTACCATGAGGTGTAATTTTATATTTATGTAGATTTTAGTTCTGTTCCTTACCTTTCCCTAATTCATCATTTATGCCATAGTAAGGTTGTTCTCTTTCAATAACTACAAGGGCTATATGGATATAATAAATCGATATAAAAATAAATGAAGCAGAGAAAAAAAATATTCTGCACTGGCTCTTTGGAAAAGGATTATTCTTGTCCCTTGAGCAATGCAGAATCAAACCATTTTTGGTTTGTTATAAAGTTGAATGTATTAACTATTATATTACTACAATTAAGTTTTTGTCCCCCCCAAAAACCATAATGGTTTAGAGGTTCACTTAGTTCTGTCTATAATCTTTACAGTAATCTGGTCCATGTAATAAATGTTATCTAGTTGCCAACATCATTTATTTGAATCTAAAGGAGGTTATCTTTTGGTCAGTTACACTGTTTTTGTAGAGGTTTGATATCATGCATGACATTAAACCTATAAACTAGTTAAACACTGTGCCTCTGCCTACATCCGTAGCATTATTTTTCTGCACAATGCTTTTTCAATCACTGAAACCAAAATAGGTATCTGTTTTTAAACAGAGAATGGGAATACAGGGCATTACAAATATTAGGATTGTCCCGTTAAACCAGTGTTGGCAACTATATGTTTATTAAATTTCCTTGTCATCCTGTTTACTTGGAATTTGCACTGCACATGTTGTGAGTGTATACTTTATTTATTTGCAGTTTGAAATCCCATGTCTGACAGCATTAGGAATAAAAACAAAAGCAAATCTAAACTGTGCATTCACTAACATGGGAAAAGTTCTTAAAAACTGTAGACTAAAATCATCTTCATACACAGTGACATGATGCTTCATTACCATCCCATCAGGAGCCTCTATATTATAGCAATAAAGTAGAAACTGCAGATGCATTTCTAAAATTTAGTACAGGCATTTGTACTTTCCAGATACTTGAAGAGTATGGTGTTATTTAATATGCCTATAGCTTTATCTTTTTACAATCCTATCAATATGTGGCAACTGAGGGAACACAAAGAGGCAATGAGTGGTGGGAGAATGACAGAGCCTAGAGTGTATGAATCAGTTTTAATGTTTTTGTATTGAAGAAAGTACACAAAAATTGATCGGATGATTAAGAATAATTTAATCTCCACTGTGATAAAATTTAAGCAATAAACATGGATTTAATACAGAAAAAAATTGTTGAAAGTATATCTTTATTCAAATATATTGTTGTATGTGTAAATAGAGCTGCACGTACTGTCTGTATATATGAATAATATATATTGTCCTAGACTTTTTCTCAGAAAATGAGAGAAGGGGTGTATACTTGTTTAGTATATGCATTCAGTGTCATTTTATGAAATATTTAATGTATTTTAACAATTTTCCAGAAACATTTTTCCTTAGCCCCATTCCAATGATCTTTGATTCCTTTATGTTCCTTCAATTTAAACATATTGGATGATATTTTTTAAGAATGATGAATACCTATGGGGATCTCTGTTTTAAATAATGCACCACTTTGTAGGAAACTTATTCTTATTTTTCAGATCTGGCTAATACGTATGAAAAGTTTATTTATTTTGTTAAGTGCCTGATCAAATGTTGCTATATCTTATAGCATTTTTAACTTTCAGAATAGCTCAGGAAGTATATTAGGCTGAAACTAGTGGTTTGCCCAAAACCAGCTCCAGAGCTTCAAGAGTGAGGAAGAAATTGAATCTAGTCTCTCATACAGGTTTATAAAATGCATTTGATTGCCTTGTATGTTTTGGTAATTAAAATAAATAGATATCTTTGAGCTTGCAAGCTAAAGATTCTTTGACATATTTTTATATCCCAGTTCTAAATAAATAATCAAAATACATTTTGGCATTTGATAATCTTTATGTGATAAATATGCACAGATATTAAATAGTTATCTTTTTTTAGCTCTAAAATAGCAAAGGTACTAATAATTTTGCATCTGGTGATAGTGTTTTGTATAGAGGCAAAAAATGAACCCAAGAACACATTTCTAATGCAGTTCATAGAGATCAATAGATTGTAGAATTATAATCCATATCAATGTACAAAGATATAAAAATCAATCTTCACTAATATTGACTTTCAATTTAAAATTAGCACTGAATATTAAAGTACCAAAATTCTGAAGGCCTTAACCTGAAGAGAACATAAGATATATTTGTTAATTCAAATTGTTATTTTTTTTATATTTATCATGATGATGTCTTCAGTTTACTGCCAATCAGATTTACAAAATTAGTATTTTGCTTGAATACCAAAGATGATGCTTGACAGTTTTATTCAGTTAATTAAAACCTAGTTATTTGATAACTTTTGAAGATATTTATAATGACTAAATACAATATAGATGTTTAGCTAAATAGGAATGCCATTTACACTATTTTATTATTAGCTCAGTAAAGATGTCTATATTTGTGAATTCAGAATGTTTTCAGAAGTTAGTGTTTAGAGATGAAATTTGTTTAAAAATGACAACACATACAACAATGGATATTTAAATGAAAATATTTGTATTTTTTTAAACAGATCAATAAAGAAACAGATTATAATCCAAGTATGAAATAATGCATGCAAAGTTACATGAGTCACATATACAGTGAAAAACATTTGTATCTTGCAGTGTGTTTCACTTTAATTATTTAGCAAAAGGTCAAACTACAAATGTGTGTTGTGTGTAAATGCATAGATACATACATACACACAGATACATTATACACAGATACACACACCAGAGATTGGTATGAAGTATTTTAAGACTTTTTTAAAAAAACCTTTCATAGCTCTATTGACTCAGGAAAAAAAATATAAAGCAGAAGTGGCAAAGGACAGACAATATAACCTGATGATACAAAAATAATGCACATCACAATATCACAAAATTAACATTGATATTTTACATTTGTATCCTGATACCCTGTTGAAATATACCGTATAAGTGGTTTGTGTCATGATGTATGTTTTATTGCTTGTCCTGCACACATGATTGTATAGAATGCTATATTATTCATTGGGAGAATGATATAGAAGATTTATACTTCTCTCATACAGCATTATCACAACACTGATAATCTGAACTTTAGTATTTGATCTGTATTGGGATTAAAGTAAAGAGGTTAGACTTTGATTCCTCTATGATAGCCCAATGAAAATTCCTGTTCCAATTCCTTCCTATCTCTGGATAAAATCTTTCATTGACATCAACACAGTTTTGTTTATTGGAAACAACAGATTGTTTGATGGAGAGAATTGTAAGATTTATTTGAAAGATAGAAGAGAAAGGATTAAAATAATATGCATATGTTGCCATTAAATCCCAAGGAGGCTGATAATTTTTTCAAAATGCAATTTCAAAATGCATGTTATGTGTACTTGGGCCCACAGTTATTTAAAGTGCATTGAAAGTGTCAACAAAAACTATCTGTTGACTTGACTATCTGAATATTCATGTAATATGTGAATAATATTTAAATCTTGAAGATTTCCCACATTATTCCCCACCCCAAAACTTCAGCAGCAGTGATTGTCCCACTCCATTTTCCCTTTATAGATGGCCTTGTATAAAATACTTGCATTGATTTTAGTACTCTGTCAAGCTACACAAGAATATTGTGCAATGTTTTATCAAATATGTATTTTGTATTCTGGGAATTATTGCTCCGACTTGTCTTGGAGCACCACATTGAAAAAACCTAATGTACTGAAGTGGAACAATTTTTTTTTTGGTGTGTTTATTGTTAATTACTGACTGACAGAAGTTTTCCAAACCTGGGCTTGCTAAAGGCTAGGTCCCACTGGCCGACGGACGCAAAACGTATGCATAAAGGACACAGCGGATGAGCAAAATTTCAGAGGTGGCTCCATCCGTTGTCATCCGCTTCAAAAAGTGGTGAAAATTTGCATAAACAGAATGGTAAAGAACGGACGTGGGTAGTATGTAGCAGGGATGTTAAACGGATGTTCATAGGAAGCCTAGCAGATGACAGTGGATGACACCTCCGAAGGGGTTCCAGGGGAGAATTTCGAAGCGGACGCATAGCAGATGAAGCAGATGCATCACGTATGCCTAAAGGAAAGAAAGGGGATGCCTCGTGGATGTATATCGGATGCAAACGCATCCTTTCTATTTCCGTGCTACTAACGATGTATAGACGTTCCATGTACCCTTTCTTTCCTCCCTCTTTCCGTTTTCAGCTGCAGCGGATGTGAGTTGCGAGGATGCCCAGAGGATGCAGAGAGGATACAGCGGATGTTTAACGGATGATAAACGGACATAGAACGTTTGTTGCTCGTATGTCGTGGATTTACATTGTACACGGCGGAAAGTTCATCCGTTCACAAAGTTTTGTGCAGCTCAAAACTTCTTGCACGGATGAAATCGCAGTGGACGGATCCTCGACGGATAGAGCGTATGAAACACGTATGCAATGAGTACACAATGGATGCATAGCGTTTTCCAACGGATGGCAAGCTTTTTTTAACGTTTTACATCCTCTTTGCATCCGTAAGTGCAGTAGGACAGGGCCTTAAGAAACAAATATTAAACAAATATTAAGTTAATATTAACATAACTGAAAGTAACAAATATACAGTGGATATAAAAAGTTTGCACCTCTGATAAAATATATTTATTTAGCGAATTTATGCCAGGTTTTTGAGATGTTAAAAAAATCAGACCAAGATAAATCATTTCAGAATTTTTCCACCTTTAATATAAAATATAAGCTGCACAATTCAATTGAAAAACAAACTGAAATCTTTTAGAGAGAAAAATAAAAATGTGGTTGCACAAGTGTGTCACCCACTTGTGAATAGGGGTGTGGCTGTATTCAGAATTAACCAATCACATTCAAGCTGATATTAAATAATCAGTACAAATCTGCCATCACTTAAACTAGGATTTTTCTGACATTTACTCAGTTGCCTTTTAGAGCAAAAGTCATGGTTTGTAAGCTGTTACCAGACCATGACTTTTGCTCTAAAAGATGATCATGACTGGAAGGTATCAGTCAGGAGAAGGATACAAAGAAATTCCCAAGGCATTGGATACACCATGGTACACAGTGCTAGCAGTCATCCAGTGGAGAAAATACGGCACAACAGTGACATTACCAAGAACTGGATGCCCCTCCAAAATTGATGAAAAAACAAGAAGAAAACTTGTAACTTGTAAACCGAGCAACCAAGTACAGCAACATCAAAGGAGCTACAACAATTTCTGGCTAGTACTGGTTGTATACCATGTGAAAATAATCTGTATTCTTCATATGTCTGGGCTGTGAGGTAGGGTACTAAAATGAAAGCCTTTTCTTACAAAAAAAAATAAAATCCAAGCCTAGCTACATTTTGCAAAAACTTACATCAAGCCTAATAAAAGCATGTAGAATATATATTATGGTCTGATGAGACCAGGGTTGAACTCTTTGGCCATACTTCAAAAAAGTACATTTGGCATAAAAACAACACTACATCACCGAAAGTACACCATGACCACATCTCCCACATGGGTATCTATTTTATCCCATTCATGTTTCATTTGTGATCATATTCACAGAGATGGAACATGCACATTAATCAAGAGGAACTGGTTTCTATTGTACTGCAGGAGAATTGCCAATATATACTGCTAAGCTAGTTATTTAAACCTGTAATGAGGCAGATGTTGGAATGCCTAAGCCCTCACAAAGCCTCCCATGTCTGGCATGAAGCATAGCTTCCAATGTTTCCTAAACCCTAATTTAAACCCTTCTAGCGGTTCACCCACATCTCACGTCACCTGGTTAAAAAAAAAACACAATCCTACATCATAGCTAAATATACTTGACAGAAAAGATGGGCCTAGAATTCAATCCAGGCAATAAAAGACATATAAAAGTAATAATGGTTGAATGTCCTTCAGTTTGGCTGAACAGAGATATTGCTCAGCCAAAGGCATTTCTTGAGAAACACAGGCAAAGAAAATATCCCACAGCTTTGTGCTACCAATTGCTGTACTGAAACAGTCTGTATCCAAGTGCTCTTTAATGTGGCTGAGAATGGGTTCTGTGAGTGTTGATCTGCAAAGTCTATGATTTGTGGGACTATGTTTGCAACTCCTGGTAGCATGTTTGAATTTTTAATCATGCATTTGCAGCCTTCTTCATAGAGCATAGAGAGCAAATCAATTAGTGGGGCAACTGTCTGTGTAAAGTCTGTGTAACATCCTCTAACTTCTTTCCTAAGTCTTCCTGTACTGCAGTCTGGCAAAGTTCCAAAGGTGTAAATTATTTCTGCCTACAGTGGTTCAGTCTGTTCCCTCTGCTTCAAGTTGCTTATCTAACTAAACACCCAAGGGCTGGGACTGGTTCACTCCCTTGCAGCTGGAGGCAGTAACATCCACTCCTTATTTTTTCAGTTAAAGTGATGGTAGCATATTGATGTAATGACTTGATAAGTGGCGAGATCTGTATCTTACAAAATACCACTTTGGAAATATCAAGAAAGTAATCAGCATGAGCTTCATTTTGAAAAGCATACTTGGGATTATAGCCTGCTTTAATATCAGCAAAATTACAGCCCATCTTCCTAAGCAACCACTCCACCAAATGTAAGTCAATTTTATAGTAATGACATTGAAGTAGCTAACTTAGAGAATAATATATTGCTTTCTTTGACTCCCTCTTCTTTGTGCAGCCCCTGAGATATTGGAACACTCCTATCATGTCACCCCTACTCCTTATTTTCATTAAACTAGAGTAGACATACCCAATTCCAGCAACTGTTCTTTGTATGTTTTAGCCTTCAGTCTCCTAATCATCTCTGTTGCTCTTCTCTGTACTCTTTTTAGAGCAGAGGGATCAAATACAAGGCATTAGGGCCAAATCTGGGCCACAGTATACTCGGATCTGGCCTATGGGGCCTTCCTGAAAAATGTAAGGGGCCAGCCCACATCACTTCAGCCCAGTCTACCCAATCCCACCAGATGCACATGGAAAGAGGGAACATTGGGCCAATGTGGCTTCAGCCCAGTCTACCCAATGCAAAGAGGAAATATGCCAGCAGTTTGGGGAGTGTTGTCAAGCTGGCAACTCCCACCCACTCAGCCACTCCCAGTGAGTGGCGTCAAGCTGACCTTTCCCTGTCAGGTGGCCATACCCACCCAGTCCACCACATTCCCCCAGCCCCCTGAGGTCAACCATAGCCCTGATGCAGCCCTCAATGAAATTGAGTTTGACACCCCTGGTCTAGAGTCTCAATATCTCTTTTACATCGTGGTGACCAAAACTGGATGCAGTAGTCCAAGTGTGGCTTTACCAAGGCATTATAAAGTGGTATTAATACTTGATGTGATCTTTATGTGAAATAAGAATCACAGCTGCATGATATGACATTGAAGTAGCATGTGTTGAAGAATCAATAACTTTATCAACAAAAACCGAAGAATTTTTTTTGGAAAATCTATTCAAAAACAGTTTTGATATAGATGTGAAAAATAACTATACTCTCTATATTATGGATTTTTAAAAAACAAATATCAATTAATTTGAATTCCAAAATATATTTTGTAACATATTTTGAGAAAATGTATGAGTGTTTTTGTGGGGGGAATACTTCTGCTAAGTCTTTTGAAGTTGACTGAAATTGCCAAGGCATAGCTGAATAAGCTATAAATATTTCAGGAAAATTCCTAATAGGAATAAATGATAAGTACAATAGTAAGAGTAGTTATCTTACCTATCAAAAAAATAAAACATCCTTCACTGTCACAATCTACATGATTCATATCAATTTTAAGATTGCTATTACACATATTTCCTACATATTGATCATCAACTAATATAAATTTGTCTATTTTAAGTCCTAGTCCTTGAAAAAAATATTTAGTAAGAGGCATGTGTCTAATAGCATAATAATGTCAGGCGTAATTTTTCTAACATATATTTGTCCTCCATAATGAAGTGTTTAGAGACTAATTCTGGCATTCGTGTGGGAAATGATTTCTGATAAGCATAAACCTTAAAGCTTCCCCTTTACATTTTAAATTATATTCATAGACAGTTTATCAAGCTGAGAAAAGGCCATTTTTATTTAGGGCCTGAATGGAGAGATGGAGGGAATATTCACCGAATTTGCAGAAGATTGGGCAAGATAGCTAACAAGCTGGAAATTAGAAATAACATTCAAAATTTTTAGAATAATTGATGAAAGTAATGAAATTAAATTTAGACAAGTCAGAGTTCTTCACTTGAAAAACAAAGACACAATATGGGATACTTGGGTTGGTATTTTTGAAAATAAACTTGGAATTAGTAGTTTATTTATTTAGTGACTTCAAGTCAGCGTTAACTCTGGGAAACTGCCTGGACAAGTACCTCCAGTTCATTTGGCAAGATTTTTTGGAAGTGGCTGCCATTCTTTTTTTCCTCGAGTTCAAAAAGAATGACTGGCTCAAAGTCTCCCAGCTGTCTTCATTGCCTCAGACAGGAATAGAGCTCATAATCTCCTAGTTTCAAGCCTGATGCCTTCACCCTTACACCAAACGTAATATTAGTTTGCAGCATGATAGCACATGCAATTTTACCCACCATCAACTAAAATCTTTCCAAATCACAGGAAGTAATTGTTCCAGAACACCGATAGAGTACTCTCTCCTTTCCCAGCCAATATTATTTAAGAAGGATGTGGAGAAACTGAATCAGGGTCAAAAGGATAATCAGGAGACCAGAAACTAAATCCTACAAAGAGATATTGAAGCAGCTGGGCTGTTTAGCCTTGAGAAAACATGCCTGGAGAGGTGGAGAAATATGATAGTATTCTTCCAATACATGAAAAAGGTATCACATACAAGAAGATCAAGACCGGTTCTGTCTCAGTACAGAATACTGTGTTCAGAATAATGGTTTCAAAAAGACAGATTCAGTGTTTTGAAAAGTGTTCTGCTAGTAAGAGCAATTTAGCCCTTGAACCTACTGCCCAGAGAAAGGGGGGAAGCTTTACTCATTTCGTCAAGTCTCTTCAACTCTATACTTTTGTGCTTCTGCAGTTACAGAGTGTATGTGGGTGTGTGCATATGTGTGGGTGTCCTTTTGAATATATATGTAAAATAATTTAGCTGCAGTGTATGTCTTTTAATTAAGTTATTATGTATTGAAACCATTTTATAAATTCAAAGTCTCCCAAATAAGGATATGAATATGGCCAGGATATGTCATTACATTTCAAAACGAGTATATGTCTGAAAGGAAGAAGCTACTATTCTATTACCTTTCTTTGTCTTTTGTTGGTATCATAAAACAGTGAAATAATCAGCAATAGAAGTGCTAACTGTGGCTTATATTCAAGAGAATACAAAGGCCGCCATTATTCAGCCTGGAAAAAGAGACACAGTAGGTCTTCCCTGAGGTGTTTATAAAAACACAGTGATAATGGAACTGTGTCTCCATTTTCTCATCTATAGAATGAGAAAAAAGTACTTTGGGATGGACATGAAGGATGAAAAGAAACATTTTCACACCCACTGTGTAGACATAGAACCCACCCACTTAAAATAAAACAGTGAAGGGAAGCAATGGTGGGATACAGAATTACAGGAATAAGCAAGTCAGTTAATTGATACAGAGTGGTATTATAGTAGTACTCTCATTCCACTTTCAACAAAATGCATATTTTCAATACTAACATATATTTTTGAGGGGGGGACTTCTTAACAAAATAGTTTTTATAAATATATATGTCATATTTAGTTCATCATACAGCACACTTCAAGACTGTCATATATAAGAAATTCATTCATATCCTTAAACTGAATGATCTTTGTAACAAAAAATTAACAACCTTATAGATATTAAACCTTATGTCAAAATGGAACATTAATATGATAATCCAATATTTTTAAGAACAAGTCACCATACAGTTTACCTTCTGGTATAATTAACTTAATCTGTACTTTGAAAATATTATCTGAGGAGCTCAGTAATTTTTGCTAAATTAATTTCATGTCAATACCTTTAATATATCATTTAATATTTTAAGGACCCTTTTCCATTAACTAGCTAGTATGATATTCTAACCCCTTATTCCAAAATTCATGCAGACATATTCATCTTTTAAAATAAGAAGTAAAACATAGGTTTGGGATTATTTAAAAGAAGTTCAATAATAAACCTAATGGACTGTGATATGCATGTGTGTCTTTGTGTAAACCAGAGGTGGTATTCAGCAGGTTCTGACCAGTTCTGGAGAACCAGTAGCAGAAATTTTGGGTAATTTGGAGAACCAGCAACTACAACCTCTGACTGGAGATTTTACAGTATCCTTCCCCTGCCACGCTCACCAAGGCACGCCCACAGAACAGTAGTAAAAAAATTTGAATTCCACCACTGGTGTATAGTATACTATACTAATTGTAGGCACTGTAAACATAGGGGCTTACTCCAATTAGTTGAATCACTATTGCACTATTGATAAATATTCAATAAATAGAAAATATATAATTATAAATAAGACATACCATCTGCATATAGTAACAACTTGTGCTCAATTTCAGCTACTGTTGAACTCAAAATGTCCTTGAATTTGAGTCTGTACTGTATGGATTGTAACTAAAGGCTTTTTTCTTATTTTTTTTTCTTCTTCAAAATTAAAATGGGATCTTATTACCCCAAAATAAAATTATTGTTTTATGCTGCTGCCATAACACAGATTTCAATTTTGCTCAACAAATTTTAGCAACAATTAGGCTTATTGGTCTGTAATTAATTGGATTGCCTCTATCTCCTTTTTTATGTAAGGGAACAATAATGGCCACTTCCCAACCCACAGGTATGCAGCCAGGATTGTTGATAAAGGTGAATAGCCCTGCTAACAAAGGTGCCCACCAGTCCAGATAAGTCTTAAATAATTCCGGGGGCAAAAAATCTTCACCGGGTGCCTTATTAGTTTTTAATGATCGAATAATGGATTTAATTTCTGAAACAGAAACAGGGGGGCAGATAGGGAGATTTTCTAAAGTTAATAAATCATTGCTTTGGGTATGCATAGAGTCCTGATTGGATTTTAAAAGAAGATTAGAATAAAAATTCTCCCAGGTTGAAGCAGGAATGGGGATATCAAAATAACATTTACATTCCTTCAATATACCTGAGAAAGCATTCCAAAAGAGAGCTGAATTTGACCCTTTTGCCCAAATTTCCAAGTCAGACCATAATTTAGTTCTAAAGGAAGCCTTCTTTGATGCTATCAATTTCTTATAATCACACCTAATTTTCATCATGTTGCTATAGTTTTTTGAGGTGGGACATCGCTGAACCCTACACATTGCAGCTCTCAAATATTTTCTACTGTGCAAACAGTCAGAATCAAACCAGCTAACTCCAACTTGGTGGTTTCTTATCAGAAGTTTGACGGTAAGAAATTTCTTCAGTGAATGACATTGATCGTCATAATGAGCCATAATATCTGAGCCTGAAGATGAATGAGAAATTAAGCTTCTCCAGATCTGAGGCTGTGCAGAATCCAAAAAAAATAGATAATGCCGCAGTACCAACTTTGGGCCATTTGAGTTTTCTATCCTGTCTCACTTCCAGGTTTGCAAAAAACCTTTTGCCACAAGATGAGTTTCTCCGTATATCTGAACTGCCTTGAAATAAAACTGAAATTGGTTGGTGATCACTACCTTCCCTCACATGGATTTGTATATCTGCGAACCTCTCAAGCTTATCTCTTGAAACACATGTATAATCTCGAACGTGACCGGAGTTACTTGAATGATACGTAAAAGGATATATAAAACCAAAATCCTTACCTCCTATAATATAGAGATTACAGTTATAAATCATAGAAACCAATTGTGCACCTGCAATATTTCTTTTGTAATCACTGGAATGCCAGGGAGGGATAGTTATTAAATAATCCTCAGGAATAACACCAGAATAAACAAAGTTATGTAAAGATGCCCCTACCCTGGCATTAAAGTCTCCTGCCAAAACTAAAGTAACGTTAGGGTGTTGGACATTTAATTTTATAACTGTCTCTTCCAAATTTGCCCAGATATTAGGTGTATGATAAGGGGGGAGTGAGGAGGGATATATATATTCAGCAATATCAATCCGAAAGAACCAAAGAAGAACTTGACAATTAAATGAGAAGCAGAAGCATTACCAAAGCCGAGCTCCTGGGCTTGCCAGCCCAACTCTGCTTTGGCTAAAATTGACAAGCCTCCAGAGGCCCTTCCTTTAGTCTTAGATTTAACTACAGGAATAGTCCACGAATCAAAGCCAGGCAGATGGATCTGTTCTTCATCCGTGGTCAGCCAGGTCTCCTGAAGGGCGATAAGATCAAAGTTTATCAAGAAATCCTCCAAGTCACCATCCATGGCTCTGGCTTTCCAGCCAGCAATATTCCAGGACAATAGGTGAAAATAAGCTACTTGCTTGTCATTTGTCATTATAGGGAGGGAATTAATGTGAGCATTGGGAGGGACACTAACATTTTCCAGTCATTCCACAAATGTAATATTATCCAAGATTCCCTCAGAGTCAAAAAAGACGCACTGGTTTGTTAGATGTTTGCCTTCACGACTGCCAAATTGGTAAACAGACTCCAAATGCTTCTGAGGGCCAACAGCCTGTTGCAAAGATATCATTGTAGGTTGGCCCAGTGGGATAGTGTCCGAGACCAAAGGGAGTAGCAACAAGCAAATTCAAAGTGTTGGTTTTCAGCACAAAAAGTAGGAAATATAATTGGCAGATTAATGGGGAGTCAATCGAACAAGTAAATTCTTACACCTACTTAGAAGTGGTCTTTACTAATACGGGATCTTGGTTTAATCGCTTTAAAAGTAGTGCATTAAGAGCTGTGATAAGCACCAAAAGATTATATAAATTATTTAACCAAAATTACCCAAGCAATTTGACCCCTATGTTGAAAGTATTTAGGGCAAAAATAGTTCCAATGCTGATATATGGTGCAGAACTGTGGGGTTTAAATAAAACCTCCCCACTTGAACAAACACAGACCTGCTTTTTAAGACACTTATTGGGGACTGATAAGAACACTTCTGCTTCAGCAGTCAGAGCGGAATTGGGTATCCACTCCTTACATAGCCACTTAATAATTAAAACATTTACACACTAGCTAAAGGTACAATCAATGGATTCGGATAGACTTCCCAAACTATGCCTAACTGAACAGTTAAATAAGTTCCAATTTAACTCCTGGGCCAGTCAACTCCACAGAGCCATCTTAAGACATGGGTTTTCTACCCAATATTTATTGTCAAGGGCTTCCCAGGCAAGGGAAATTTTTAAACAGAGAGTCTTGGATATTAGTGCCCAGACTGACATGGAATTATTAGCAAAAAACAGATCTGTAAGATGGCTGGCTAAGAATAAAAACATCTTCCAACCTGAAAAATATATTTCAATGGGTATGCCACAATTACAGAGAAGAGCCTATACCAGAGCCAGATTTGAGTTACTGGATTCCATGTCTAGACATGGGTGCTTCCACCATGTACCATACTACGAGAGAATCTGCTTATGTGGTTCATCTCCATTGAAGATATTTCCCACATCTTGTTCAACTGCCAAATATATGCCCGCATTAAGCTTAAATATTTATCATTTCTACTGGAAAGAATAGCCCACTGGGAATCAAACTACAGATTGTCATATTTCTTCCGGGCCTCTAATGTACACTTCGTTTGTAGGACTGCTAAGTTTATAATCAAGGCAGTGGTCCTAAGAACACAATATATTGAACAAATTGGTGATCTATTGTCTGATTTCTGACTCCCTGGTTTTCCACATATTCTTATATATCTAACTTATCTGCATTTTTTCTTGTTACATATTTACGTTATGTTATTGATGAGGTCTTATGACTATTCAATGAAATAAACAATACCAATACCAATGCTGCTGCCATGAGAGAGAGAGAGAGAGAGAAGGAAGGAGGGAGGGAGAGGGATAAACTCTCAGTCATGATACACAATAGTACAGTCAATTAAGTTTATTAAATAACTTAACATGAGCTGCAAAGAGTTTAATTTATCTATTGGCTGTTCATCTTTGTCTTCCCAGGTCTTAATATATTATTGGGGGCCATAGAAGGAGCGTTCACGTCGCGGCCCCTGTCAGGTATCTGTTTACCTGCAAATCCTTCTACCACGCTACACCAACCTACACCAACAGTGTTCTACAGTGGCTGGGAAAAGTGTAGCGACACGAGAGAAGAAGAATGTATTATTCATAAATCTGTCACTAACATGTGGAAGTTTTTCTGTGTCTAGGACTTGGGGTTTCCCTTGTATCTTTACTTCTTACAAATAAGTCTATCATGGTTACAACCCATTACAGTTTTGTTACCATATCAAATCTATTGTTTTAATAAGCCACCACAATTAGACCATGTAATTAAATAGAGTAATCTGTATTACAAAAGCAGTATGTTTCAATATCCTTCCTTAATAGATAACTTTCATGAACTCCTTTAATATACGCTACTTTCTGTTCCCTAGTCAGGTTTTCACCTCGTGAAATATCTTCATCTTCTTCAGTGCTTCTATGCGTAAGAAAAACTCCATTATAAAGTACAACCAGTTTTATTTGGTCCTCAACTTACAACAGTTCATTTAGTGACCATTCCAAAGGTACAACAGCATTGACAAAAGTGAGTTATGAATGTTTTTCACGTGATCACTGCAACATCCCTAGGGTCATAGGAACAGAATTCAGGTACATGGTAACTGGCTCGTATTTATGATTGTAACAGCATCCTGGGATCATGTGATCACTTTTCGTGACCTTCTGATAAGCAAAGCCAATAGGGAAGCCAGATTCCCTTAACAACCATATTACTAACTTAACAACGGCAGTGATTCACTTAACAACTGTGGCAAGAAAAGTTGTAAAATGGGGCAAAACTCACAAACTTTTCCTCCCTTCCCATATTATCTCACACAGTGCAATAACCTATTCCTTCCTCTCACACAAATATTGAGGGGATTGTAAAATATATTTTAAAGGTATGTAGGGTACATCAACATCACCAAACCTCATCTAAGAAAGAGTCCACAGCTTCTGCAGGCGAAGTACTTGTACTATCAGGACATTCTTATGTGTGCATGTAATTTGATAATGTATGCCTTCTGGAGCAGTGGAAAAAAAATCCTCAATATCTGTAAAAATCACTTCATATCACTTTTTCAAACTACCTGTATACTGTATATAATTGATTATCTTGTTCTCTTAAAGGTGTTCAGGAATAAGAAACTATTTCCACTGATATTTTACTATTCAATTTTTTTTAATATATAATGTATCAATCATAAAAACAATATTTAACTTTAGGCATTTAAAAAGTCATGAATGGTATCAATAAAACTGCATGCAAGGGCTTTTTTTGAATGAAAGACTATGAAAAATGTAAATAATCAAAAGTGTCATTTCATTAGTGTTTGCATTAGTGTGCTTAGATCTGGCCCATGGGACTGTCCTGGAAATAGCAAAGGACCAGCCCGCAGTGCCTCTACCAGTGAAAACGGAGCTTGGGAGGGCTGTACGCAGGCTTCCCAAGCTCTGTTTTCAGTCACAATAGCCTCCTGGAGCCCTCTGCCAGTGAAAATGGAGCTCAGGGAGCTGCACTCAGCCCCCCCATGCTCCATTTTTGCTGACAGATGGCTGCAGAAGACCAATGTGGCTGAAAACAGGGTCTCAATGAGTCACATCGAGCTGGGCACACCCACTCTGGCCATGTCTATTTCAGCCAAACACATCCCCCCAAGGTCAAACACAATCCTGATGCAGCCCTCAATGAAATCGAGTTTGACATCCGTGATCTAGGTTATACTTTTACATCCTTTGCAATAGTTTCTGTAGTGGATCATCATTCTAGTCCTTTGCAGCTGTTCCTAGATAGATGATGCCAAAATAATGAAACATGTTTAATGATATTCACACCTCTGGCCTTTCATACTTACATCGTCTCATAACAATAGCTGTGGTGTTGCAAAGAATATTTCATCTGTCCCCCTTATCTTCTCTGTATATGCCTGTAATCCCATTTATATAATCAGGGGTGGGTTTCTACCAGTTCTGTCTACCTCTGTAGAATCGGTAGCTCAGACCGGTTCTATGTCTGCTGATGTTTTTGCCCACCCGCCCACCTGGGCTCTTACCTGATCTTTATTTCCTGATTTTTCAACTTCAGCTGCTGAACAAGGCACAGCTGCAGTTAAAAAAACAAGAAAAGAGGGCTGTTTCAAAGGCTGTTTCTTGGCACGCAATGTGGTAATGACGATTAACAAGTGTGCAGCTCACAGGGCAGGGAAGTTCGTAAATCCCGAACCGGTAGTTAACCCTATCATATCCTACCCCTGCCTGTAATTCCATTTATATTATTTGCATTTCTTAGTTGTGCATGAAATTAGGTCTATTTAAGATCCATCTTCTAGTACTACAGCCATTGTATTCTCTTTATTCCTAAATAATCAGGAAATACTGGGGCATCAAATACTTGTCATGGGTTGACATTGTGGTTTCATAATTGAAAAATGCACTGATCTGTATTGTTAGGAGGAAAAGTCATTGTCTTGATTTTTTGTTGTTGTTCAGTCACTAAGTCATGTCTGAGACTTCTTGATCCCATGGACCACAGCATGCCAGCCCCCCCCCCCCCCCCCGTCCTCCATTGTCTCTTGGAGTTTGCCTAAATTCATGTTCATTGCATCAATGACACTATCTTACCATCATATCCTCTGCTGTCCCCTTCTCATTTTGCCTTCCATCCTTCCCAACAATGTGTGTCTTTTCCCATTAGTTCTCTCATTTAGTGGCCAAAGTATTTGACCTTCAACTTCAGTATTCTTTCAAAGAACAGTCAGAGTTGATTGTCTTGAATAATTCTTTATGAAGAAAATCCATGGAACAAGTCTAAGCTTTTGGTGACATCTAGTGGTAAAAAGAATTTTCCTTGGATTTTTCCTGCTTGTGGGAGAGTTTTTTAAAATGAACATAATCTTAACACCTTTTTTAATTTGGAGGAAAATGAATAAGAATGGCACTCTGGATAGCTTCTATCTCTCCCTCTGTTTCTTGTTAAAAATGGGCTTGCCCCAACTGCTGTTCCTGCAAACAGCAACTTGAGAGACAATGACTTTTATCCATAAGCTATTTTGGGGCAGAAAACAACTCAAGAGCGCTACCTAATGCAAACCTCACAATATCTCTCTCGAGGTATTTTAGTTGCAAACTGGACAAGTGGCTTCAGGGCATGGACTATAAATGCATCCCAAACTATTCATTGGGCTAAGACAAAAACAGTCTGATTTAACTGAATTAAAAATTATATTAATTGCATCAATGAATAAGGAATGACTTATATGTGTGTCTTCTTTTTGCAAAATTATAAGTGGGTAGCAACTTTCAGAAGTTCTACTTGGAGTAGATGATCCTGCATATTCCAGATGTCAGGCCAGAAGGGGTTCATAGGTTAAAACAAACAATTTAAATTATACCTGAAAATCAACTGACGATTCAAGCAGGATTCACAAACTTGCATGCTTCCAATGACAGAAGCTGGAAAATATGCATGCTTCTGAATTTTGAACTAATTGTAGTTTTTGAATAGTTTATAAGGACTGCCCCATTAGGATCACAAGTGACAAATCAGTTAATATTAGAAGACTGCTATCATGTCACCCCTAGTCCTTCTCATTATTAGACTAGACCAGTGGTGAGATTCAAATTTTTTTACTACTGGTTCTGTGGGAGTGGCCTGGTGGGCATGGCAGGGGAAGGAGACTAAAATCTCCAGTCAGAAGTGGTATTTGCCGGTTCTCTGAACTACTCAAAATTTCCGCTACCAGTTCCCCAGAACTGGTCAGAACCTGCTGAATAGCACCTCTGGACTACACCAGGGGTGTCAAACTCACGTCATCACAGCGTCGTCACGTGATATGTTGGGACTTCCCCCCCCTTCACTAAACCAGGCAGGGGTGGGACCAGCATGTGATACATCTGGCCCATGGGCTGTGAGTTTGACACCCCTAGACCAGACATACCCACCAGAGGTGGTATTATTCAACAGGCTCTGACCAGTTCTGGAGAATTGATACCAGAAATTTTGAGTAGTTCAGAGAACCAGCAAATACCACCTCTGACTGGAGATTTTACAGTATCCTCCCCCTGCCACACCCACCAAGCCACGCCTACAGAACTGGAAGTAAAAACATTTGAATCCCACCGATACCCACTTCTTACAACCGTTCATCATAGTCTTCAATCCTCTAATCATCTTTGTTTTTCTTCTCTGCACTCAATACCGGGCTAATTAGTTAAACATTTTTGTGTTATATCAATACAAAAGTAGTGCATTCGTTAGATATAACTAACCACTGGGCAGCATACCTAAATTGCTATTAATATTTCACCAATGCAATAAATGATATTTTAGTTTTAATGGAGGCACCCGACAACCTCCCAAAAATAGAACCAGAAACTATTTCTGTGTGCTGAACTCTTACCTTCATTCTGTGTGTAGGCCAATATTTGCAAAGGGTTTGTCGTCAGATATTTGAGTCTGCATGCTTATAAATTGCCTCAAGCAATACAGTTTGAGCCTCAGTTGCAGAAAAATCACTTATAAAGTGGGTTAAAATTTTATTGGTGAGGTATTTTTGTTTCTTCTCTGCAGTTTCCTATATGGAAAGGTCCCATCAAGGTTTTCCAACCTTCCATTTTATGTTATGTGATTATGATAAGTAGTATTGTGGAGGTAAAGAGCAATTGACTTGGATGAATCTGGATTTCTGATTTTAGGTGCAATTTTATGCTAATTGAGGTATTATCTGAAGGACACACATTTCCTTTCTAAAAATAGAATTGAAGCTTCGACATTAAAGAAATGGTGAACATTATGCCATCTAATTTACCTCTTTCCCCAACTCTAAAACAAGCTCTTTCCAAATGTTAGTAATTTGACTATAGCTGTATATATAAAGCGTTATTAAGAATTGTATTTATAATTATAAAATCTTATACAAATTAAGCCTCAAGAAACAGAATAGAAAGAAATGATAAAAGTTAAATGGAAAAAGAAAGAAAGAAAGAAAAAGTAAGAAGATAATTAAGAGGAAAGAAATCATGGGTGGTGTGGAGGTAATGGGCTTTTCCCCTCCTTCCTTTCTCCAAACACTAGAACCAGGGTCTTCCAGTGAATCTGATTGGACAGATATTTAATACAGACTAAAGGAAGGACTTATTTGCAAAGGGTAGATTAATATGAAAAATGATTGCAGGAATTGGGAATGTCTAGTATAATGAGGAAAGGGATGCGGTGGCACAGTGGCTAAGACTAATTAACCAATCCATCATCCTCCACTTAGAAACAACCAACTTACTCTCTAATAAACAATTTGGTTTCAGGAAAAAACTATCATGTACTCTGCAACTCTTACACTGCAAAAAACATGGACTACACAACTTGATCAGGGCAAAGCAATTGACACAATCTAAATAGACTTCTGTAAAGCCTTTGATTCAGTGATACACGACAAACTACTCCTAAAACTAAAATATTATGGTATCTCTGGACACCTGCATAACTGGATAGCTGCATTCCTGTCAAACAGACAACAAATGGTCAAAATTGGGAGTGTCCTATCAAATTCTGTACCTGTCAACAGTGGTGTCCCCCAAGGCAGTGTTCTTCAGCAACAGAGTGGTCAATGTCTGGAATACTCTACGTGACTCTGTGGTTTCTTCCCCAAACCCCAAAAACTTTAACCTTAGACTGTCCACTATTGACCTCACCCCTTTCCTAAGAGGTCTGTAGGGGGCATGAATAAGCGCACCAATGTGCCCACCATCCCTGTCCCATTGTTTCTTTTATTTTTTATTTTTTATTTTTCTTATATGTACCCATGTATTCATAACTATGTTTTACTTATACCTAGTATCTTGTGAGCAATTGACAAAAATAAATAAATAAAATAAAATAAAGACAAAGCTTGTCAATCAGAAAGGTTGGCAGTCCCAGCTTACTTGTCCCAGCTTCTGCCAGTCTAGCAGTTAGCATGTAAAATGCAAGTAGAAAAATAGGGACCACTTTGGTGGGAAGGTAACAGTGTACTGTGTGCTTTCGGCATTTAGTCCTGCTAGCCACATGACCACAGAGACGTCTTCAGACAGAGCTGGCTCTTTGACTTTATAATGGAGATGAGTACTGCCCCCTAGAGCCAAAAATGATTAGCACATATGTGCGAAAGGAATTGATAACTTTAACTAGTATAATGAAAAGAAGGAGTAAGGGTTACATGATAGCGGTGTTTCGATATCTAACGGGCTGCCAAAACAGGGGATCAGCCTATTTTCCAAAACACCTAAGGGCAGGACAAGAAGCAATAGATGGAAACTAATCAAGGAGTGAAGCAACCTAGAACTAAGGAGAAATTTTCTGACAGTTAGAAGAACAATTAATCAGTGGAACAACCTGTCTCCAGAAGTTGCTGCAATACTGGGAGTTTTTAATAGGAGATTTGGATAACATTTATCTGAAATGGGATAGGTCACCTGCTTGAGCAGGTGGTTGGACTAGAAGACCTCTAAGATGTCTTCCAACTCTGTTTTTCTATCAATCAATGAAATGCATCACTGCAAGATGCAGTGATGGCCATTACATTGGATAGTTTTCTCAGGTTTTGGTCTTCAATCCTGAAATATCACCTCAGGAATCAGGGATCTTGTTTCCAGTTATTAATTGCAAAGGAATAATGGTAGGAGAGATATAAGGTTTCCATCTGTTGCTTGTGAGCAGCCCAGAAGCCTTTGGTTACCTCCTGTGACAAACACATTGAACTAAGATTTATCTTGGCATGACCCAAGGCTATTCCTATGTTGTCTTGCTTTTAGCAAAGACAGTATGTTCCGAAGTTAGAAAAGTCTAAGGGTGTAACAGAAGAAAACATACTGGATGACATTGCCAAATGCTCATACTCATTTTGACTTTTTAAATTTCTAAATTTTAGTCACAGTAGCCTATCCCCCTGGAATTGTTCTCAAGTTGGTTTCTTTTATCAAAAATCTGATAATATAGATGTACTATTTTTATATATAAAACAATCCTTGAAATGAAAAAGGGATAAAAATCACTGCTTCTTTGGGCCACAGCCCTTTTCTGTTCTATGCTTTGTTAGACCACTGCATAGAGTCAAAGAAAGTCATGAAAGAAACAATTGAAAGCAAATAAGAAAAGAAGTGAGAAAGAAAGGAGGGTGGATAGCAATGCTCTGGCCTCCTTATACACTGTGGCGTCTCAGATTGCAGCCATTGTATGGGTTGAAGAGAGCTTTCGTTTTTATTGTGTGAGCTATCAGGATCACAACTCTTATAAAGCTCCTTTGACGTGGACCACAAAGATAGACTTTGTTCTGAGAATTCCTCTTAAATTTCTGTTGATAACTTCTTCAAGAGGCGGGTCAGCAGGAAGAGGGTTTTGCCACAGCTCATTGATCACTAGAAAAGCTACAGGAGTGTCCAATTGATTCTAGCAGATTGCTTCCCAACTTTGAAGCTATCCTTCAAAATCCAGAAAGAGTTCCCTGCTTCTCCTTTTACACCAGGAGGATGTAGCAAGATTAATACTAATATTGTGCCAAAATCTTCAAAATCTGGGCTTCTCAAAACATTCCTTCTTGCTTGCAGGGGTCTTTTGTTTTTTTTTCCAAATTTTGGTGCTTGAAAATCACTTATGAATATTATTCGGATGCTATTTTTGAGATTTGTTAACTGCTGCAGTTAGAAGAAGATGCAAGAAACCAAGCAAAATGTAGATTGCTGGGCAGTTGCTTTTAAACCTTATTGTATAATAAAATACAGGATTGTCATTAATAGCCACCTGATAATTAAACAAGTTCAAAAGCAGCAAAAGCCACCTGAATTCCATTTAAATTCTTTGTTTTAAAAAAAGTGAATTGTTTTAAATAAATCAAATGAGATTGGGTAGAAAAAAAAGGTGAAGAATTATTAGGCAGAATTCTAGCAATTCAAAGTGCTGTCACACTTAAAGCCTATCATGGCTTCAGATCTGAATATCTTTGGGAACATCTTCTTTCAGTGGCATCTGTCTATCTGATCAGACTTAAAGAGAGAGCTCCTTTGATTACCTAGCTTTCAAGAATGTCTTCTACATTGAACAGGTCTTCTCCAGTGCTGTCTCTCTGCTCTGGAATAAAATAGACATTTCCTTCTCTAATCTTAACCCATCTACTTTCTCTTGGAGATTAGATTGTTGCCTACAGCAGTGACCCCCCCCCCTCCAACCTTTTGGGCACCAGGAGCCAGTTCTGTAGAGGTTTTTCTGCAGATGAGAGGGGCATGATTTCATGTGCTGCCTGCATCCTGAAAATAAGGCTTTGCTTGCTTGTGCAGCCCAGTTTCTGGCATGCTGCAGCCAGGTTCATGGACTGGGGATTGAGGACCCCATAATACGCATCTAGGGCTCCACAAACCCATGAAGACCTGGTTGTTTGATTAGCAATTCTAGGAGATGAAGTCCACACTTCTTAAAGTTGCTTGTGGTCAAGAAATATTGCTGCAGAGGAATTTTTGTTGATTGTCTATGTAACGTGCCTACTTTGTTTTTAGAAGTGAGGAAATCATGTTGAAGAAAAAGCACCTCTTTGAATCTCCTGAATAATCCTACTATAGAAGCAATGGTTTTGTGCAGGGCTCTCCAACCTTGACAACTTTAAGACTTGTGATTTCAACTGCCAGAGTTCCTCAGCCATCAAAGCTGGTTGAGGAACTCTGGGAGTTGAAGTCCACAAGTCTTAAAGTTGTCAAGATTGGAGACCTCTGGTTTAATGTTTGGTCTGCTCTTCAGTGAGAGTCTGTGAAGATTATTCCAACATAACACAGTGCAATTTCAGTAGAATTCAGATGATTGGATGTCAGTTGTCAATAGAAGGTGCTGAGGATGCTGCTGTCTTTAAAATGAATACATATTTATAAATAGTATATTGCTTATAGATATACATATGGCAAGAAATGACACCACCACATCCTATTAGCATTTTTTGAAACAAGGGGAATTATTTGTAACTTTTTTTTAGTTCTAAGAGTATAGTAAGAACAACTCCTCAGCCAATAATGTTCCAGAGTCAATTGCTATGTTCACTGAAAATGAAGGGAAGAAAATGGAAGAACATGATTTATGCAAAAAAGAAGTGAATTTCCCAACTCTAGAAATGAAATCTCAACTCTAGAAAATTCCAGTAAGATTTTTGCACAGATGGCAAACTCATATATGATATGCAGAAACCAAAAAAAAAATTGTGTTTACATATTTTCACAACTATTTATGTTTTTATTTTTGGAATATGGCCTTATATTCAGAATTAGGTTTTGGGGTAACTTCTGTTAGTAAAAACAAAAACTGCTAAAATTTGTGAAGTCCCCCCAGTTATGGGGATATTGAATTTTCTTTGGCTTTTATACAGTTAACGTGTACTACAGATAGTCCTCAACCTACGACCACAATTGAGCCCAAAGTTCTGCTGCTAAGTGACACGGTTGTTAAGTGAGTTTTACCCCATGTTATGACCTTTCTTGCCATAGTTGTTAAGTGAATCACTTCAAGGGTTTAGGAATATGGTTGTTAATTGAATCTGGCTTCCCCACTGACTTTGTCAAAAGGTCACAAAAGATAATCACATGACTCAGAGACCCTGCAACCGTCATAAATATGAGTCAGTTGCCAAGTCTCTGAATTTTGTCCACATGACCATGGGGATGCCACCAACAGTTGTAAGTATGAAAACGGTCATAAGTCCCTTTTTAGTGCCATTATAACTTTGAATGTTCACTAATCAAACTGTTATACGTCAAGGATTACCTGTACTTCTTAATTTTGTTTTGTACAATTATTTGTATGGCTATTTTTTTCTATTTATTGCTGTTAACTGCCTTAAAAGCATCAGAAAAAATAAACTATAAACTTGCTAAATAAAAGTATGTGAAATAGACATTAATGAAGTCAGAAAATGCTGGTTAGATGGCTTTTCATTCTGAAAGAAACAAGACAAAACTTAAAAAGACTCTTTTACTTTCCCAAAATGAAAAAAGAAAGCAGTTAGGGAGTCAATAGCACGATACTACCAATTGAGACTTCTCTAGAACACCATTGCTCATCTTATGATTGAATGTGTTTTGTCAGAAAAGAGAAATGCTAGATGCCTTGGTAAAAAAAAAAAAAGTTTATTTTTCATACAAAAGTGCCAAAATAATGACCAACATTGAATTCTAGTTCAACCACCAGTTCATTCTAGTAATCAAAAGAAAAAGCTTTTTTTTTAAAGTTCACATTTTAAAAATGACATTCCTTTTTCACACATTTCCACAATAACCCGAGTCCCTCGGAAGAGAGAAATTTGCATTCCGATTAGCTGCCGAAGTCCATATATCTAAATTCATATAGGCACGGAATGGGTTAAATCTCGGGTAACATTCCTGCTTACATAGAACTGCTTGGCTCTCCACCTGAGCTGAATGTGGAGTGGCAGCGCCGACGGGGCAGCAGTTGTCATAGACATCATTCTGAGGGGCCCAGATGGAACCAAAGAGGCCAGACATGGGTGACAAACTCCTGGTGTTTGAGAGGTAGGACTGAAAGGCAAAGAGAAGGTATCACTGGGAGTGCAAAAGAGGTCTGAAGTCCAAGGACAAAGCAGTTAAATAGCACTTGAGAAACTGAAGCAAGCTAAGGTGAACATTAAATTAAAATGGAAATAAACATTTTTATTTTTAGGCACATTTTGCTGAAGGACCAGCCTTAACAACGTATGCATGCCCTCACAGCCCCTCATTATCCAAGCATGTTCTCCAGGTAAACGCGGACTTGAACCCTGTGTTTCCCAAATCCTGCTCCTATGCCTTAATCACTGCACCAGGATTTTAAATCTATTTTTATATCCAGAAAAAAAAAAAAAACCCAACATTTTCCATTTTCCATGACTCATTTCATTGCATGCATAATGAAAACGTGTATTTAAATATGTACTGAGCAATGAAACCTATGGAATTCGGAGCATGTGTTATTAAATGTGCCAAAATTACAATCAAAACTGAAATTGAAGCCACTTAAATTGAAATGTGAATTTTAAATACATCACTCTTTAAAAAAAGAAACCCAAGAATATGTAAAGGACAACCCCAAAAGATTATGTTTGAACTGCTATAACAGAATGCATGAAACAGTCCATTTGTAATACTTACTGTTGGGTTGACATAACTGGTGGGTTCCCAGGTTGGAGGAAGGTTAGGTGGGGTGTTCCATGAAGACTGACAGCTGTGATCAATGAAGCTTGAATTTTGAATTTCTTCTGTGCATGGAAATCCATTATGGTAATTCATATTTTCTTTATTTTAGGAGACAGAAGGATTTTCAGTATTAGTCAACTTTGTATCAAAGTGTGGATCTATATATTGTATGAATAAACATATATAATTTATGTTAGTTATCCGAATAATTACTATATGAATCCTAACTCCTGTTTTTATGCCCAGCTGACAGCAGTACCTAATCAACTCTGGCTAATCTCCATAAACCAAAAGGGGTCAGTCCAGATTAGTATTCGCATGGGAGGCTTCCAAGTCTATTTGGGAAAATTTTAAATTCCCAAAATAATGCCGTGGAAAACTACTCCCATTGCTACTATATTACATACCTATGTAATCCATCATAAATCAATCTGGACTTAAAAGTAGATTTCATTTTCATATAATGTTTATGTTCATTTATATAGGAGTGACAAGCTATACCAGAGGTGTCAAATTCAATTTCATTGAGGGCCACATCAGGGTTGAGTTTGATCTCGGGGGCCAGAATGGGTGTGGCCAGCTTGACATCACTCATGTCAGGGGCACCTGTGGTGGTACGAGTGCTCTGCCAGCAAAAATGGGCTCCCAAGCTCTGTTTTTGGCTGAGATGGTCTCCTGCAACCCTCTTCCAGCAAAAATGGAGCTTAAGAGGACAGCTCATACCTCCCCCCACCCAAACTCCGTTTTCATTGGCAGACAGTGGCAGGAAGCCGTCACAGGTGAAACTGGAGATTGCGGTGGCAACACGTGGCCCTCGCAAACTCCATTTTCACTGGCAGAGGCACTGAAGGCCAGTCCTTCACTGTTTCCAGGGTGGCCCTGTGGACCAGATCTAAGCATCCTGCAGGCCAGATCTGGCACATGGACCTTGGGTTTGACACCCATGGTTTATACTAAATAATAATATAGGTTGGGTGAGTGAAGAACGACACACATTTCACAGATATTGAAGGTGACTGAAACAGGCAAGCTGCCATATCTAAAGACAAAGCAGGCAAGTAAGTAGGGTGAATAAAAGCAAGTAATCCATTCTAAAAGATCCCTTTGGGGAAATAGATAAAAAGGAATTAATTTGTTAAGGAAACAAAAGAAAAAATGTCTCCTGACCCAAACGAAAGAAGTTGAGCCTGAACACATTGGAAGCCCTTTCCCAAATCCCATCAACAGCTACCAGATTTGGATATTAACAAGAAAAGAGTAGTTGCTAGTCTTGTCAATTAATAAAGCAAAGCAAACAAGGATTTGGGGAGCAAAAGGGCTCCTGACTCCAATTCGTGTTTAGATCCAGACTTGGCAGCTTCTGTCCATCTGGCTAATGCCTGCCAGTTTAATTGACAAAAACATGGGAAAGTGTGAATGAGTGTGTGAGAGCAAATATACATCTATTGTAATCAATAAAGTTCTACTGTTGCTTTACGTTCACCGAGTCTCTAAAGAACCGATTGTGCCTCAGTATTTGATTGAGTTATTTCAGCATGGCTATTTTCCAGGGTTGTTGAGTCGGTGTATGAGGGAATCACCATAAGCCAAACCTGAGTGTGTGCTGATCGTGCAATCTGGACAGGAGACCAAAAGGAATATACAAAAGCTAGGAGAACAACCAAAGCTATTCAGTGGAAGTCTGAATGCCTATTTAAGTGCACCTATTTCCATATATAAAATACTAATGGTTCTGTAGAACAGAGGTCGCCAACCTTTTGGACCTCAGGGACCACCAAATTCATAATTTTAAATTCCGTGGACCACTAATATGAATTTCAACTGACAGTGGCTTGCTGATGTTGGTGGGAAAGTCAGTCAGAACTGCAGTAGTCACAGGACTACAGGCTCCTCCACCCGGTTGCACCAGCTTGCCATGGACTAGAGGAGCTGCTCCAGGATGACCAAAAGCCCAGTCCTGTGATTACGGCAGCTCTGGAATATGGGACTGACTTTCCCAGAAAGCCACCCCGGGGCAGATTTCTGTCCCCTGCCCTTGGTCTTATCTTCCAGTTCCAGCTCACATGGCTCTACTCAAGGTAAGGTTTGTGTTCAGCTGAAGGGTGGGGGCCAGTGGGTGGGCAGGCCATGTGGGCAGCGCAGCCTGGATTAGTTGCTTTGCAGGGGGGGTGTACTTTGGAGGGGACATTTCTCTGTGGACCACCAAAATTTTCTCATGAACCATCAGTGGTCCCTAGCCCACTGGTTGGCAACCACTGCTGTAGAAGACTTACCGTACTCATTCACTTCTACTGGACAGTACATGTTAAGCTGGCCATCACAGGGTGGGTTCCAATCAACAAAGCTATTGCAAGATATTAAAAATAATGTAAGAAAAATTTTAGAAAGACTGAATTAAAACCAATACTTCGGCTCAAAAGTCACAACAAAAACGTATTTCCAATAAAACAACCCCTCCTAATCTGGATCCCACCACATCTTCCAGGTGTGAGAGGACAACTCAAGACTGTGAAGACCATAGTAAAAATTAAAAAAAAACCTGCCTATTATGTAATGAAGGGTTTTCCTGGATCATGCACGATACATTGTTCTCAAGACTGTAATTTGTCAGGCAGATAGGCTGGGATGACCACAGATCTCCTGCTGGATAGAGACCTAGAAAGGCAAATAAAATTTATAGCATGTTATATATTTATACAATATATATTTTTAAAAAAACTTTCACACATCAGTATTACAATGCTATGCGACATTGTATTTCCACCCAAACAAATTAAGTCTTATAATATATAACATTCTAGCCACTTAATTGGCTGAGGTTTATACAGTTTTGATATAAAAGTTAAGGGCATAAGGCTGAAGATTATGCATCAAATGAATTTGTTGTAAAAGTTATGAATTCTCAGCCAGTATCAAACTCTGCAAATTCAGGAGATATGTGCTGAACAAAATTTACTGACCACTCTTCCTCAAAAGTTCTGGATGTTTATAGCATTTCAATGTTCATGGGGATGTAATTGGAGTACTTGGCAATTGTCTCACACAATTGTAGTGTGTTGTGGTCGTAGGAGCATCAACCAGCTAACCTGTGAGCCACCTGGGATTTGGATTTGCAACTTCCTGCCAGATTCCCCATTGACTTTGCTTATGGAAAGCTGGCAGGAAGTTGCAAATCACAGACATGTGAGCTCTTTGCTTCATGTACCATAATCTTTAATGTTGACAGTGAGGATTGGCAGTATTGCTGCTGCTAAGTGATGCAGTCACATAATATGCCTCTTTACGATGGCATCACTTAACAACAGAAATTCCAGTTCCAAGTGAGGGCTTCCTATAAACCAGGGCTATCAAACTCCCGGCTCGTGGGCCAGATGAGTCATGTGCTGGCCACGCCCACACCTGTTTTAGCAAAGGGGAAAAAAGTCCCGATACGTCATGTAATGCCGCTGTGACGCCATGAGGTTGAAACCCCAGCTATAGACCAAAGCTGAATTCTTAGAGATTCTGGGAAAGATAATATATTTGCAGAAAGTGATAAGTTAGTCCCCAACTCTCTTTTTGGAAGCCTGTCTATTTGAGACCAATAGATTTTAGAGGAGATGCTGAATTATTATATTCACAGGACTATTCCAGTCTTTTTAAACACACCTTCCAGAAGCAGCAATGTTTAAAAATGGGAGTCTGTGGGAAATGGAAGAACAGGAAGTGGATATTTGTTCTGAAAATGCTGGATGAGCAAGTCTCTCTGCTTTAACTACTTTATGCTCCCCTTCATCATTCACATTTTATGACTTAGATGGCAATTAATTAGACAAAAAATGAGCAAAAAGACTTAATTTGCTTGTTCATTTATTTATATCTGGCATAATTTTCTACCTAATTTCTGAGATTTTACCGTCTGTCATTTTCCTAATACCTGCCCATAAAAAAGCAAAGTAAATCCAATCACTATAACATGTCAATCTATTTACATGGAAGTTGGTTTTCTTGATTTCTTGGTTTTCTTAATCAAGATATTCAGAAAGGAGAAAATGTACTCGCAAACTTATTTTAGCTCTGACAAAATTTCTTATCAGACTTATGTTTGAACAATAAGGTGAACAATAAGGTGATCAGCAGTTTTTATTTTGGGGGAAAATGGCATTTTAATTTTTTATAGTACTTTTATTAAAGATTGCTATTTACAACAATAAAAACTCATCCAAACTAAAAAAACAATAAAAAGTAAAAATGGAAGCAGGAAAGACAAAAATAGAAAAAACATAAAAACAAGGAAAAATAAAAATATGGTAAGGCAAAAGAAGAGAAATATATAAAGAAGTCACTTCCTCCTTCATCAGAAAATACAGGTAGTCCCCAAATTATAACTGCAACTGAGCCCAAAATTTCCACTGCTAAGCAAAACAGATCTTAAGTGAGTTTTGCCACATTTTATATCCTTTCTTGCCACAGTTGTTAAGTGAATCACTGCAGTTGTTAAGTTAGTAACACGATTGTTAAGTGAATCTGGCTTCCCCACTACACTGCTTTTGTAACTGAGGACAACCTATGTAAACAATTTTAGTAACTTATTAACTTAAAAATTACATTTTAAAAAGTTCCTTTCCACTTATTTATTTGATTAGGATTTCATCTAGACGTTATCTTCTTTTAAATGGATGCTGCCTGTAGATCTCATCCAATTTTGTCAAAGGGGCAGGATGCTAGATGTACTCAATGAAGTTTCAGATTTCTGAATCAAAGTTTCAGTAAGTAAGAAATTAAAAAAGAACAATTAATTATAACAAAACCTTGAGGACACATTATCTTTCAATAGAAGAAAAAAGAAAGAAATACAAGGGATTTTTAATATCTAATTTAATATCTGTTAAGTTAGTGAAATTTAAGCAATCTCACCCTAAACAAACTACCTAGTTTCACTTGAGTTACACAAATCTTAGTGAAACAGCATTAAAGATAAATTAATCATTAGTCGTATAACATTGGATATATCAGAAAGAAAATGAATAATGCAGGACTGTTTGGATGCTCTGCCTTATATTACAAACAATAAAAATTATGCATAAAATTGGTATGATTTAGTTACTGCGTCAGATCTTTTTTTAATTAACCAACCTTCATTTTTGTCTTGATCTGTGGTTATATCAGTGAAGCTGGTACACAAATTCTCTGGATACTGTGCAATACCGTTCACTTCTCTACTAAAAATAAAGATAAATATTTTTATTTTTTTTAACAATCAACATAACTTTTCCGATGCAAAGTGTATCACCATGGCTATGTTCATAAATGGACATATATTCCAGACATGGTATCTAATGTAATCCAAGTAGAAAAAAATGACTATACAGGTTTTTTATCAAAATATTTGCATGGCAACATCTAGCTGTTCTTTTGTCTGATCTAAAAATACAAAGCAGTCAGAATTGGTTAACATTACTAAGAAAATATATACATACATACATACATACATACATACATACATACATACATACATAC
>BLBF01000026.1:15349262-15362307 GCA_015471245.1 Laticauda colubrina | reverse complement strand
CAATCAGGTTTGCAGATTTGGAGTCACCCACTTTACATATAGAACAATAGTTGAAGCATATTTTTCTTCTGGTGTTAAGATCACAAAATTGTAAATCTAAAGTGAATCAAACAATATAAGTAACCTCATGTTGGAAATAAAGCATCTAATTTGATCGAAGAGACCATGCAAAGCTTTGAAAAAATTCTTTTTAATTAAATGATGTAAACTTTCTAATTTGTAAAAATGGGGCTCATTAACCCACTTCAACCAATCTTCATATTTTGAACGTGTTTATTCTTTTTAACAATTATATTGCTTGTACTTTATTGTTAGAAATTCCAATTACTGTAACACACACATTGTCATGTCCCTGTCAGAATCTGATTCAGAGGGGGAGGCCGAACAGCTGACAGGGAGTTGGAGTGTGGCTTCGTTGGCTGTGGAAGAAACTGGGGAAGGGCAAAGGCCAGCTGGGCAGAGCAGGGGAGAGGTAGAGCAAGGGAGAGGGAATTCGGAGGAAGATCCAGGCCCACCCCTTCTCATCCAAGGGCATGCAGGGAGGAATGGAGAAGGGAGCAATGAGAGTTGCATGGCTTACTGGAGAGGAAAGGGCCCTGATTCCCTTCATTAGCTGCAGCTGGGAATACAGTGTTGAAAAAGGGAAGCTGGGCACAGCAACGTTGTTGGGAGCAAATTGTGAATTATCTGGTATTGTCAAGGCTTATTGGGGTTCCTGACGTCTTCCCAACTGTGTGTTTTGCTGGGCTTTCAAGTCTGCAATTACTTCTCCTGCCCTGTCAAGTTAATTACTGCAGTGTGGTTTGTGTGGATTTTTATTTACAGTTTGTATGTACTTTGTTTTCAGACTGAATTTCCTCCACTTAAAGACTGTACTTGGGAGAGTTTTTTCTCTAGTCGAAGGTAACTTGGACACTGGGGACAAAGTTGGAGATACTAAAGGGACTCTTCTTGCTTATTTGACCATGTTGCCTTTGGGCCATGTCTCAGGTCATCGCACACATAGTGCCTGGGGCATACTTATAGACAATTGTTAAAAAATAGGAAACAAGAAACAAAATAGGACTACTATATAAAGTTCATCTCGTTGTAACCACTGGACTTTTATTAGCTTCAATAAAAGTATCCACAAATTGGATATTTAAGCCCCCCCTCCAATCTATCATCTTTTTAAGTGACTATTTCAACAAAGAGATATAAAATACAAACCTCAGCAGAAATCAATTCCCGTTTTCCAGAATACAGTAATTCATCTTTAAGTCCTTTGTTCTCTAACTTCTCTGTGGAAAGCTGTTCACTAGCCTGTTTTTGCAACGTCTCACAGTTTCCTGTTTCATTCCTGAGAGGCACTTGCTGACTATTCCCTTGAGTAATAAAAAGACATGTACCTTGTAATAACCACTAATAAACCATGAAAAATTATGGACCTGTATTACTTGAAATTTATAGTAAAAATCAGTGTTGTATTAGATTGGATTAAAAAATTCTCAGTTTCTTAACTGAAAATATTCTTTCATGAGATACTTTAGGAACATATTTGTGTCTGAATAGATAAATAAAACATTGGCAAAACCCTTTTCTTTCTGGAAAGTAAAATAAAAGTGAACAAAAACTATGCTTGTATTTCAATCACTTTAAAACTTACTCTGAAGGAATTTCCTCATTTACAATTTGTTTTAATCCTAGTAAATATGCCTAAAATTGCAGCCTTTGTGTCATATATACATATCTTTTGTAACTGTTAAATGCTGAAAATTCAATTAAAATCACTTCTTAAAAGCATTAAAATGCTTGGCGGTTGCAATATCATATTAGGGTTGCTAATTGGACATACTCCAGCTTCTATGGCCATAATTCTAAGCATTATCTTCAAAATTCTAGAAGTTAATAAAAAACTATTTTCTGTCATGCATATTTCTTTGTTGAATTTGTTCAAATGACACCTTTTTTATTTTAAAAAAAATTACCTCCATTTTTCCTGGAACTCTCTTGAAATTCTGATTGTTGTTGAGGTGAAGATCTTGGAAAGCGACTTTCCGACAATTTCTTTGATGACTTTGAAGGACATAACTCAGGTTCTTTGAGTTCAGCTAAATTTTCTAGAGACTTAAGATTCGTTTCCTTAGGAAACATACTTGTTTGAAGGCTCTCCTTCAAACTGCAGTCTGAAGAAATGCTTTTCATTAGTGTTGCACTTTTCGATGAACTTTCGTCTTTATCTACAAAGTTCTCTGGATGTGCTAAGTTCTTTTGCATGTTCATGTTTATGCTACTTGCATATTTCAAGCTCAGCCAGTTTTCATTAACAGTACAAATGTCTTCCTTTGGTGCTGAAATAGGATTTTCAACTGACTGGCTCGGCTTTTCATCTGTTGTCAGAATGTTGCTACTAGTTGTTGTGCTTGATTTTTGTTTACCATAGTACACAGAACATTTATGTTTCTTCTGAGAATGACTATATGTTGCCGGACTCCTCTTGGCAGCATTCTGGCTACGGCTGGTTGCAGCGCCTACTAAAAGGGATCCTTTGCCTTTGCCTTTATCAGAAGAACTGTAAGTCTCAGTAAACGCTCTGCAGCTGCTCCTAATTTTAAAATAAAATTATAAGACTTACTATAAAAAAAGATTGCATGGCTTCTATACAATTGCCAAAAACAACACAGTAAACAAGTTGTAAGCATGGAACCAAGCATAAAAATTTAAAATCAAGTTGATACTTTCTAAAATGATTTCTGTATTTCCTTCAGTTTTATATTCCCTGGTTCCCTTAATATATGTCATAACAATATTCATTTTTTTAGTTTATTTATCTATTAAAGTTATATGTCCATCTTGCCTAGATTTTTGTCCCTCTTCCACTGGAAAGATACTGAAAAATGCAAATATACATATACTCTGATATGCAAACATGCAAATCTAGATTATGTATATCCAAACTTTTTTAAATAGTAACTTGCCTTCTTAGCATAAACAGCAGCCATCCCTACTAAGATCTTAGAAATATCAATTACCCCTTTAAATAAGATTTCCAGGAATTTTGTATATAGAAAGATAAAATGCATTACTTATAAGTTTCAGAACTAATGATGTCCACAGAATTGTTGTTTTGCAATGTAGAATTATGATTTGACCGCTGTCTTGACTTCATGAATTCTGTTAGAATGTACTGTGCTTGCTGGAAAGCTATCAAGATCACACCAAATAAGGACAAACTGCAGATGCAAACACACATATAGAAACAGTAATGCAAAATGTGCAAAAATTAAAGTCCATTTAACCTCAATTTAATAAAATACATTTGAAGGCAACAATAAGTTATTGCCAAAGGATGATTACTGTTATACAAGTTGCCATATCCTCAACTTTGTGTAGCAAGGGATTCAATATGTAATACTGCAGGGCATGTATTCTCTCAACACGATTTTAAAGTCATCCATGATCCTGATTCCAGAATTTACTGTGCCTAGTACCTAGGTATGATGCAAAACCCACTAAGTAACGGTATGTGGGATGTAGGATTCTTCTCCAACAGAATAAGTGGGCTGTCAGACTATCAGCACCTTCACATATTTTAGTTTCTGTTTAACAGCTGAGGTTATCCTTTTTCTGGGTTTGTATATTCTTCAAAGCCTGATAGATACCAAGCAATTTTGTTGAGACTAACTACTTGTATGAGTAATCAGCAAAAAAAACTCTATTTTATAATGAAATTTAAAAATCAACTAGAGGAAAAGTTTAGTGGCAACTGATTTTAAAAAATCCTCATCTGTTAAAATAATGTAACAACTAGTCCTGTATTATTTCTCCTTAGGATCCCACTGAAAGCATCCTGAGACTCTTAATGCTTTACCTTACAAAGAGTACTGTGAGCCTCCAGAATGACTCTTCCCAACTGGGGCCTGGTACCACATCCGCGCATATGGGTAAAAGATGGTGAGGAAGGGTCACATTGAGAGTAAAGTGAAACTCGATGCCAGCAGCAGTAACTAGAGTCAGTTCACGAATAACCCAAGATGATGTAAAATCTGGAGTAAAACTGCACCAGAAAAAGAAACCAAGTCAATGAAGCTAGAGACTTTTTTAAAATAGTTGCTTTTGCTGGGAACAAGATCATTGCGGGTAGGTCTCAAATTCCAACTGTTCATTCAGTGACCATTCAAAGTCATAGTAGTACTGAACGAGTGGTACTTTCACCTAGTCCTCTAAGACAGCGTTCTCCAACCTTGACAACTTTAAATCTGGCAGACTTCAACTCCCAGGATTCTGGTTGAAGTCCTCCAGGCTTAAAGTTGCCAAGATTGGAGACCCCTGCTCTAAGATACAGTGGTCAGGTGTTCAAAATTCAGGTGCTTGGCAGACCACCTACACTTATAATTTTAGGCATACTTCATCGCCCTTCATCTGCCTATCTTTTCTATCCCTGAAGCCTGACTCTTCTACTGGGGTGCTCCACCACCCAGCTGACCTTCACTATCTTCTTCCTCCCCCTGCTGAAGAGGCTTTCCTGCAAGGCTTTCTTGCCAAGGTCATACATGGCAGTTATGAGAACTGGGAAGGCGGTCTCATATAGTCAGCACCTGCCTTATGGAAGACCAAGCTGGGTATACCTTGTCAGTAGTAAGAGCAAGAAGATGGCAAAGGCCAATTTTTCTGTTGTGGAAGCATACTTTCCTGAAGGCACTCCTTTTCTCTTCCCCTCCCCCCCTCTCTCTCACACACATATATACACAGAGACTTAAAGTATGAGCAAACTGTTCTGCTGAGAAGGAGACATTCTGAAGCTATATATCCACATAATGGCCTCATTAACTGCTCTAGTCAGGAGTGGTATCAAAGCATCACCAACATAGACATGTACCCAAGAAAGCAAGAAAGTGGTAAATGCCTGGGTAACAGGATTCTACCAAAAATATTTTCCATTTTTAGCAGAAAGATGAATAGTGAAAAGGTGTAATCTTTCCAACACAGAATGAAAAAATGCTTTGAATGCATAATCTTATTCTAATATATCTCTCTTATCTAATATCAGCAACTGTGAACTGCAAGGCCATTCAGGAAAGAATACCATAACAAGAAATGCTTTTGCCAGAAGACTGAGTAAAGAAGGCTAAAGAAGAACACTCTCAGATCTGCACTAGCCTATGGAACTTTTCTTTTTAGAGCATTATTGTTGTTACAGGTAGCTATGACCAAAAAAAATAACCATAAATAATGATTTATGCAGCCAGCAAAGCAAATTGTGTCTTGTTAAAAGATTAATCTCAACATCTAAAATAATGTTGCAAATTACAGAATATATTACTGAAGTAAGATTTTATTAAATCCTTACTAGTAAGAATTTGGGAATTATAGCATTTTCTATGAAAATGTTTTACGAAATGAATGTTCTGCTCATTATCGATATTTAAAGACAACTGTAAGAAACAATAAGTTTATCAATAAAAGCAACAAATACTTACACAATGCTAATGTCACGTGAAGAATTTGATGCCAAAAAGAATTCCCTGCAGTCAAGTACTTCGAACCCATATCCTTGACAACTGTACCCATTAATTTTCATAGACATTATAGTAATAGGAAGATGACCAATGTTCTCAACTTTAAAGCTCTTTGTGATAGACAGAATATGCTTGCCATCTTTCAGTTCTGAAAGTCATAAAATTGATATAGTTATTTTTATAGCAGTCGATCTATCTCAATGTTCTAAAATGCTAACAAATCTTCCCATAATGCTGTTATGATACATTCATTTATATGCAAGGCAAGATGGTGAGGTGGGAATAACAATGATATGCAGTGCCCCTTCAACATCTTCCCTGTATTAATGCAAAAAATATCTGTACTACATTATGTAGTCCATGATTACATAATTCAACATCCATGAATTTATGGCACATATTTATAATTATAAATAGCCACAACAGGAATCAGAAATACGTGAATAAACATACATGCATGTTATGAATCTAGTCTCTACACCCCTTCCTTCTAACCATGCATATTCTGTAGACTGGAAACTAATTCAATTCAATCCCTTACCAACAGACAAATTTTGTACTCACGTTGTCTGCAGTCCATAAGAGTTGACTCTGGCACCTTAAATCGAAGAGATCCACCAGCCCCAGGTAACTTTCCTCCTACTTTCAATAATTCTTTTGCTCCAATGCCTTCAACATGAACCATATCCAGAATTGTCAAATTATTCCTGCAATAAATCAATGCAAACTTACATTAATAAAAACATATTAGCAGCATCACAAATCATCCGACAACATACAATATGTGCAATATATCTCAAACAAACAGTGATAATTCCTTTTCTTAATGTATAAATGAATTAACTTATCCTAATGAATTAACTTATCCTGAAGACCTCATGGATACAGGAACGCCTTGAATTAACACTGACTTTAATGATGGGAAAAAAAAATTTCCAATAAAAGAAAGCTAAGAGTTCTGTATTTGTGTACACAAAACTGACTACTGGAGGCATACAATATAAAATATTCAAGGATGGATAATTATTATACAGTATACATATGAACTATTTTACATATGAATTATATGTTATACATATGAACTATATAAAGTAGAGCTTACATCAGGGATCCCAAACCCCCAGTCCATACCCCAGACCCAGTCTGAAGCCCATTGGGAACTGGGCCATGCAAGCCACAGGCAAGTACATGCGAAACCCCTTTGCCCCTCCCCACTGCCCCTGCCAGTCCACGGAGATGGAAAGGTTTGGAACCTCTGGTTTATATCACCTCATATCATTTCAGAGGTGAAGCATTTTTAAAAATCTGCAATGATACGTTTTAGCTTCACTCTCTTTGAAGTAAATAAAAAAGTAGATTTACCTGACTAATATAAGGGAAGTTACTCTCCTGTAGTCAAGAGGTGTAAAGACAACGCCAACTCTCTTCATTTCTAGAGGCTGCAATTTCAAATGAAGCATCTCAGAACCAGACCTGCGATAATCATGGCCTTCCTGGGGTTCAGCCCCCCAAGTAAAATAAAATAACATATTATTTATATTTGTATTTTATGGTATCACTTAGCTTTGATTTGTAAATTGCATTTTTAAATAAGTTAAATTAATAAGATTAGATAACATAAGGTTAATAAGTTCAACAAAATATTGATGCCTTTTCTGTTTATAAGAAAATAATTCTTTTTCTAATTCTTTGTTAAGAAATGAATGTTGTTGAGATGAAGACTCAGTGTGTTACTAAGAAACAGTTTGCCACTCAGACCCATAATTATGAAATGGAAGACTATATAAATTGATATAATACATAAATAAATTTATTATTCTTTTTACTCTACAGCAGAGGGAGTCAAACTCAATGTCATTGAGGGTTGCATCAGGATTGTGTTTGACCTTCGGGGGCCAGGATAGGCATGGCCAGCTAGATATCACTCCTATCAGGGGGGCTGTGGTGGACTGAGTGTTCTGCCAATGAAAATGGGTTCCCAAGCTCCGTCTTCAGCTGCCAGTGCTTCCTGCAACCCTCCGCCAGGGAAAATGGAGCTCAAGAGGACTGCACGTGGCCCTCCTGAACTCCGTTTTCCCTGGCAGAAGCACCATGGGCTGGTCCACAGTGGCCCAGATCTAAGTACCCTATAGCCCAGATCTGACACCCCTGCCCTACAGTATTACTTTCTGCATAAACAATAACTTAGGCAACACATAGGGCAACACCCTTAAAAAACCTGAAATATCAGGACTACAGAACATATGTATCAAACTTAATAGACTAGTTAAATCAATCAACAAATTAAGCATGATCGTTATATCTGTATAACATTAACTAATTTTGAACATCACAGAATCCATGCCACATAGTCAATATAATCAAATAAAAATTTTGCAAGTCTTTCTATACTCTTTGCAAAACTTCTTGTTGCCCAAGACAAAATGACTTCCACTTCTACATATAATCTAATATGGAGATTAGATTCTAATATAATAATATAAACCATCATACTTTGGATGGATAGATCTATGCACCCATTAGATGGCATCAAATAACTAGTTTTCTGTATCTTTTTGCTATCACCCAACACCTAAGATATGCTAACCCTAATAAATAAAAATTGATTACAACTAGCAAGCGAATCTTTCTTCAAGGTTTTCTCTCTTCATTTGAATTGGAAGCAATCTTCTATAACACTTAAAAATATGGAGGTGTTTCTATCAAACTTCTTTTTCTTAACTTCTGTCATTAATTTTATTTTATTCAGATAAATAAATAATTATTTATCATTTTATTCAGTGGTAAAGCCAGTTTTTCTTCCTATTTTTAATCCTGACTGATTAAAGTCTGTATTCTAACTAAAGTTTGCTTTTGTATACTCTCTAATAATATGGTTTATCTTTCTGTGACCTATCCTGTATTGATTGTTCCATAAAAATGAAAAACCTGCAATAGAGACAATGAGTTTTTCTTTTTTTTAAACTAATGAATATACCTCATGTAAAAGTTAATTCTATATTTTTTAGCAAATTATAATTCTGAATAGTTGAGTGCCTTTTGTGTATATAAACAACACATTCTGAAAAAAGTAAATTGCTGGAGAGTTTATTTAATGTAGATCTATTTTTAAGTTCCCTATTTTTTTATGTATTACATCACTTTAACACAAGACAAACTTACCTGGTAAGTATACTCTTCTGTCAATCTGAATTCAGTGGTTGTATAATTAATAGATTTTATATTTGCACCAAACCTGCATCAAAATGCATTAAAATAGTTATACCCCCAAACATAGAAAATGTCACAGAAATAACTGAAAAGATCAAGTTATTTTAAGTTTCTATTTAATTCAAATATTTTGTATTGCTCATCACTGTACTGTAAGAAAGGATCTTATACAGTTCAAAAGTATATAATAAATTTTATTGCCAGAAGACATATGGCCACCATTAAGAATTTTGAGAGAATTAGACCAATTTCCCCACACAATAGCCACAGGAGATTGGTATTTTCATCCAGTTGAAAAAAAAAGCAGTGTCATATCATCCTGATGCATGCACAAAAGGGACAAAGCATCACTGCAATGCCATTCTGCTTCTGTACCATCCCTACTTTTCCAGCTTTCTGCTGCAAATCATGAGAACCAGTTTGGTCTGGTAGTTAAGGCACTAGGCTGGAAAGCAGGAGAGACTGTGAGTTCTAGTCCAGCCCAAGACATAAAAGCCACATTGGGTCACTCACTCTCTCTCAGCCCAACTCGGCTCACAGGGTTGTTGTTTGTGGGTAAGGAAGTGTGTTTTGTTATCTTGCAAAACAATAAATGAAGGAACAAACAAATGAATGAATGAATGAATGAATGAATGCACAGGCTCACATCTGCTATCATTTATTTTCAACCTCTGCATGTTCTATGCATGCTCTTTTCTATGGAAAAAAAGCAACTGGGATTGGGGATTCACTAAGAGCACAGAAGATCTAAAACATGCATAGCTACACATACTGTCTCTTCTGTTTTCTCTATTGTTTTCACATGCACTGCTCAAAAAAATAAAGGGAACACTTGAACAATACAATGTAATTCCAAGTCAATCACACAAACTGTCCACTTAGGTCGCAACATTGACAATCAATTTCACATGCTGTTGTGCAAACTGAATAGACAACAGGTGGAAAGCATAGGCAGTTAGCAAGACTTCCCCAATAAAGGAGTGGTTGGCGATCACAGACCACTTCTCAGTTCCTATGCTTTCTGGCTGATGGTTTGGTCACTTTTGAATGCTGCCGGTGCTGTCACTCTAGTGGTAGCACGAGACAGAGTCTACAACCTACACAAATGGCTGAGGTAGTGCAGCTCATCCAGGATGGCACATCAATGCGAGCTGTGGCAAGAAGGTTTGCTGTGTCTGTCAGCGTAGTGTTCAGAGCATGGAGGCACTACCAGGAGACAGGCCAGTACATCAGGAGATGTGGAGGAGGCCATAGGAGGGGAACAACTCAACATCAGGATCGCTATTTCCACCTTTGTGCAAGGAGGGACAGCAGAAGCACTGCCAGAGCCCTGCAAAATGACCTCCAGTGGGCCACAGATGTGCATGTGGCTGCTCAAGCGGTCAGAAACAGACTCTATGAGGGTGGTATGAGGGCCCGACATCCACAGGTGGGGGTTGTGCTTACAGCCCAACACCGTGCAGGACCTTTGGCATTTGCCAGAACACTAAGATTGGAAAATTCACCACTGGCACCTTGTGTTCTTCACAAATGAAAGCAGGTTCACACCAAGCACATGTGACAGACGTGACTGGGTCTGGAGACGCTGTGGAGAATGTTCTGCTGCCTGCAACATCCTCCAGCATGACCAGTTTGGCAGTGCGTCAGTAATGGTGTGGGGTGGCATTTTTTTAGGGGGCCACGCAGCCCTCCATGTGCTCACCAGAGGTAGCCTGACTGCCATGAAGTACCGAGATGAGACCCCTTTTGAGACCATATGCTGGTGAGGTTGGCTCTGGGTTCCTCCTAATGCAAGCCAATGCTAGACCTCATGTGGCTGGAGTTCCTGCAAGACGACGGCATTGATGCTATGGACTGGCCCGCCCGTTCCCCAAACCTGAATCCAATTGAGCACATCTGGGACATCATGTCTCGCTTCATCCACCAATGCCACATTGCACCACAGACTGTCCAGGAGTTGGGGGATGCTTTAGTCCAGGTGTGGAGGAGATCCCTCAGGAGACCATCCGCCACCTCATCAGGAGCATGCCTAGGCATTGTAGGAAGGACATACAGGCACATGGAGGCCACACACCCTACTGAGCCTCATTTTGACTTGTTTTAAGGACATTACAGCAAAGTTGGATCAGCCTGTAGTGTTTTTTTCCACTTTAATTTTGAGTGTAACTCCAAATCCAGACCTCCATGGGTTGCTAAATTTGATTTCCATTGATAATTTTTGTGTGATTTTGTTGTCAGCACATTCAACTATGTAATGAACAAAGTATTTAATAAGAATATTTCATTCATTCAGATCTAGGATGTCTTATTTTTGTGTTCCCTTTATTTTTTTGAGCAGCGTATTCTACTTTTTTTTTGATAAACGTAATAAACCTAGTTTATTTGTAATCTGTTCTCTTCCAGAATGACCTCAAGTGGTATAAAAGTAATAAGAGGACTAATGGCTATCATCACATCCCTCCCACCGCATATATTTAGTACCATAGATATGGATGGAATTATTTTGTATGCGTTTAAGTCTTCTTTAATAGTTATGTTAATTACCATTTGCTGAGTAGACTCAGTGGAGCTTGAGGATCAGGATAGAAAGACAAAGGCAGGAGTTGCAATGTAACTGGGAAATATGAAGGGTTTCTTAGCGTAAAATATTTTACCTATAAATAATTAAAATACAAGAATTCAAGTGATTAACATACAGTTTTGAGGCATATTTTGGAATGTTATAAAATTTAATGTTTTTTTCTTAAATATTTGCAATTATATATAAACAGCATGATTATAAATGTCAGAACTTTTTCTTTCCACTAATTATAATGTATGTTCAATGTGCTAAGCTAAATTATTGGCTTCAACCTGGTTCTACAATTTTCCAAAACAGCAGTTGATGTCAAAATTCTTTTAAATTGATGCAATACCTACACATCAGAATTTTTTTCAGGATCATAATATAATCTCACCATGCTGTTCATTGGTGCAGCTGCACTGAAGTTCAGTGTAAGACCTGCCTCTGATACCAAGTGGGGAAAAGATAATGCAGATGATGATTCTTCAGGATTTTTTTGATAAGCAGCTTGAATAATTTCCCTAAGATTTCTTCTGTTGAGATAATACATGGAAAACAATGGTCAATACATTTGATCTTTTGATTATAAGTATCAATTATATATTTTTAGTTGGGAATATTTGTGAAATCAATTCTTGTTTTTTTTAAAAAAATATTTATTTATAAGATTTATTGGCTACCCACAGGGTAACTCTGGGCAGCTTTCAGTCTTCCAAGCTCTTCCTCCCAAGTCTATGATCTGATTAAGTCAGAAAAAAGCTCTATAGTTGGCATTTTACCCATAAGTGACTGCAAACAACTTTTTCTTTATTCCAATTTGAGTTATGCTTATTTTTGTTACATATAGAAATTTAATTATAAACCACAACTCTAGCTTCAGACAAAATTGCTAAATGAATATATATGTATTTATTATGCAAACCTGCAAATTTCACTCTGCTTAATTTTTTGCCATTTTTCATGGAGTTCATATGCAAGATCAGAATCCACATTCCATGTCGAGCTGTCGAGAGAAAGACTTCTTTCCCAAAGAAGGTTTGCTGAAATAAAAATAATACTCAGTTGCATTGTTATACAATGTTTATTTTAATTAATACCTCTCTGATCATCATCTCATTTTAGGAAAGTACCAAAGAATCGATACTTTTTTAAAAATTAAAGAACAAATTTTATCTAATACCCCAGAGGTGTCAAATGAAGGCCTGTGGGCCATATCCAGCCCATGGGGTGCTTAGATTGGGCATATGGGGTTGCCCTGGAAACAGTGAAGACCAGCCCATGGTGCCTCTGCTAGCAATAACTGAGTTCGAGAGGGCTAGGTACAGTGGCCCTTTGCACCAGCAGAGGGCTGCAGGAGGCTGTCACAGTTGAAAATGGAGACCGGGAGAGCTGCGCTGGGCCACCTGAGCTATTTTCGCTGGCAGACTGCTGGCTAGCAATGACTAGCAAAAGTAGATCTCTCCAACCCTACCTGGGCCACCACAGGTGCCCCCGACACAAGTGATGTCAGAGCTGCCAATCCCGGATGAAGGAAAATCTGGAGACCCATGAAAAAAAATCTGGAGATTCTATAAAAAATAGTGAGATTCACGGTCACGTGAATCCACATACACATACACCTAAGCAGAACACACCCCCAGCCAATCAGAACACAGCCAACCCCCCTACCAATTAGAACACAGCCAAACCCCTGATGATTCTGTGGCACAAAATTTTGTGAACACAAAAATGCAGTAAAAAAGCTGGAACACACCTCCTCACTAGTCCAACACAT